>JAPMLY010000120.1:0-334713 GCA_026401115.1 Tetraselmis chui
CTTGAGGTGACTGGGGGACCGCGACAAGGATGACCGTCGCGTCGGTAGACGCGGCAACGACCTTGGGGCGGGGTTTACGGAATGCGGCGGCGGGATCGACGAGCGACCATGCGAGGAGGGGTTTTGTGCCATCCTTTCCCCTCCTATCTTCGGCGAGACTGAAGTCACGTGGGAGCTAGAGTAGGCTAGCCCGTCGTCCCTCATGAACGCCGATCGACCTAGGCCGGTCGGCACCCCGGCTCGGTGGGAGCGGGCCGTGCATCATGAAGGTCGAACAGCATCTTAGTTTTGCATTTCTTGACAAGTGGATTTATTTTTAGATCTATTTTCTTGATTACAAAATTATTACGCTGTTAATGCTTAGGCGGGGGGGCTGTGGCAATTGCTGTGATTGCTTACAGTTTTTTAACACCCGAGGAACGTCGAAACACATTGCAGATAGGTGTGTCGACAAGTGTACCTGGTCGAAGAGACCCGGGACCAACTTGCTCATAAGTCATGTATGGCTAGGTAGAGAGGCCCGATAGATGGCCTCCGGTCCAGTTTGCCGGCTCGCTGTGAACAATTTTAATTTCAATTTCAATACACTAGAGAAGAGCGTGTGTAAAGCTCTCGGCGCCACACTAGTTCTACCTACTCCCACGTAAAAAAGAGCATAGCGTGTGTAAAGCGCTCGGCGCCACGCTAGTAATTCATCGTCCCACCGACACCACGCTTTGCCTTCGAGCTGGTCGTCCGCGACGGTCCTACCATCTCCCACCTACAAAGGAAAAGAGCGTGTGTAAAGCGCCCGGCGCTGTTTACATATCCCTCCGTAGGACTACTAATGGACACATGTGTACGCTAGACTCCGGGGGAGTCTTGGCCCTCCACCTATAGGTGTTCGCTATAGGTGTTCGCCGCTTAGTCGCGATGCGATGCGATGGGTTCATATACACAATATGTTCCTATCGGGTACCGACTTTTGGCGGTACTTGGATAAGGCGTACAGCTCCGTTCCGGGAAGCGGCGGTTCTATCCCCCTTCATGCCATTCCGTGTGTGCATGGATTAACAGGCGCCACGCCTGCCCCACCTAGCTTTCAGTCTCACCTAGCCTTCAGCCTACCGATGCTCTCGACCGGATATGGTTGTTAAAAACCGACCCGCGAGAATTCGGCCCGTGCGTACTTTAATTAGAAATGTTAATTTTTTCCAAGAGGCAAAGCCGCAACGCTCACCTAACTTAACGAGGAGGTTACCTTTCCCACGGCGAAAGGGGGGAGTCAAAATGAGCAGCGCATGACTGTGGTTTTGCGTGCCTACACGCTCATAATAGCCCTATGGGCTTTGCTTCGTCCTCGCCGGTCGCTCTCATGCGTCGGCTAAATCGCCCGTGGACAGTTTTTCCCGCCACATGTCAGAAAAGTACATTACGCAATACATTTGGAACCCCTTCATATCGGCAGCTCGCCGGTAGCGGCACGTTCCTGTGAGCTCATGTCGCTACACCTACCCGGCCTAAGACACACGCTACAAGCACTACACCTTCGACCAAGATGGCACCTTCCTTGACGGAAGCTAGGACGACGTCAAGACCTCGGTTGCCTTGAGGGCGGGTGTTAGCAGTAGCACCCCGTTGCCTAGTGCTTATGTTCAAGGTAGCTATTTGTCATCCAATTATTTAGTGTTATGCCACTAGCGATACTCTATTCCCTAGTAGTGGCGGTGGGCCGGCCCTGCCGGTGCCCTTGCATGCCGCCGTCTCTCTCCCTTCACTTCTCTAGTCACCACACCCGCCCTCCTTGTGGGGCCGGCACGACCTACATGTAACTATCCGTTCCCGATTCCGGCATGCTAGTCCCCCTCTCTTCCCTCACCCACTATTGGCACATATTCATGGGTAGAACGGTTAAGGCAATCATAGACGTCCCACCGCTAGCTTTTCCTACCAATGTTTAAGTCGAAGCGCGGGTGATTATCCGAGTCGCCCCCCTGCGGGGTGGGCAGCTTCTGGGGGTTGAGCGGGATCGACGTGGTATATCGCTCAAGGAGACGTATGCCGGGGCAGATCCTTGGCCGGGAGGGGGGGGGGGGGGGGGGGGCGTGGAGGCTGCTGGGCGGGGAGGAAGCGAGCATAGGGAGTCGGGGTCTAGGCGGAGCATTTTTCCGCCGGGCGAGGAGAGATGGAGGGGGTCGTCTTCGGCCAACATGGCAGCATATTCTTCGGCGAGCGTCTCGCGGGAGGTCGGGGATGCTGATCGTACAACGAGCCGATCGAAAATAATTCGCTTCTCGTAGTCTTATGTCTCAAGTGA
This sequence comes from Tetraselmis chui, assembly GCA_026401115.1. Taxonomy (NCBI): domain Eukaryota; kingdom Viridiplantae; phylum Chlorophyta; class Chlorodendrophyceae; order Chlorodendrales; family Chlorodendraceae; genus Tetraselmis; species Tetraselmis chui. Next base: position 2,297 of record JAPMLY010000120.1, read on the forward strand.
GTTTGCCGGGGAGTCATGGGGACGCCTTTTAGTAGAACGAACTTGATGCCACTATGCTTCGTCGTCTCTTGGGAGGGTGTCCTCCTCCATAGCGGTAGGGTGATCGTTCTATTGTCCGTTTGTTGTGGGGTAGGTGTGGGGATGATCGGCCGTGTCGTCAGCTTCCACAACACGGTGGGTTGTTTATTGTTGTCCGCTTGGTATGTTTCCGGGCGGTTGCGGGTAGGTATCTTAAGGCGTAATAGCTTGTCGATAGCCCGTGCTAGATAGGACGAGCGACGGACCATGACTCCCTTGGAGTGGATGTTTTACGAGCTAGCAAGTTTCTTCGGACTTCTTGGGTTGTCTCGGTGATCTTGTGTAAGTTTTTCTTTTGGCCAACCTAGCCCTAGAGTAGCCGCCAGCCCTAACATAGCCAGGGGTTGGTGGTAACTTTCTGAGACGGCAACCAATTATGCTTGGCATGTTGTAAATCAATATAGCAATTTCACATTGTTGCATGTCTAATAATAATGATGAACTCCAGGCACGTCGCGGTAGTGGGTACATCGGGTACAGGTACAGGTACATGTATACATACACAGGGCATTGCCGCAGCAGCGATGAGAGTCGGCTGGCTTGGCGGTCTCCGCTGCTTTTTCTTGTAAGAAATTATTAATCCGAAGTCCCGCCTTCTGTCGTTTCACACCCGCTAACCTCGAGTTTAGACCAGGGGAGGCGGATTCCTATTCTGAAGACCGCGTTGAAATAGCCTGGTGGTCGCGGCAGGGAGAACATTTCCCGCAGTGGTAGGGGATACGGTGGTGCAGCGCCCGCCCCGGGGCCGAAACGTGCTGAGCGTCGAACGATGGAGGAGGCAGAAGCTCGGCGAGCGCGGATGAAGGCGATGCGCCAACAGGCCGCCAATAATAGCAGCGCCGCCCAACCAAGCGCCTCATATGCGAGTGGAACAGGTAAGACCCCTCAGATCCTCACCTTGCCACAGCCCTGGTGTTCTTTGCTAATGCATCGAGTGTCTGCGCCTTTATCGCCTGACGCTGCGAGGGGAAGCGACAGCGCAAATCGCCGACGTTGCATATAATAGCAAATTTTGTTGATGGATGATGTCGCTCTGATATTTATTCCGTTGGTCGTACCTGTACTCGTATCGTCGCAGGCGGCTTGGCCAACCCACTCGTGGACGCCCCCTCCCCCAGCGCACTCCCAACTCCCAAAGCTGCGGGCTTCACGTTTTACAGGTACACCGCACGCCCACCTAGCCCACCCCGCGGCTACCGCTCAGCTGCGTCCCTCTCCGCCGTAAACGGGATGTCGGAAGCAAATAATATATGATCATATATTATTATATTATCTATCGATAGATAATAATTGTTTTAAAAGCACAAATAAACAAAAAATCAAAGAGAGAATAAGGTGACAAATGAATGGCGCCAGAGTGCTGCTACTACTACCCCATGCAGATGTCTGGCCTACTGAGTGGCGTGCTAAACCTCCCTCCCGTCTGCTCTCCTTCTAGTGACCCCCTCGCAACTGCTCACAGGGACACAGGCGCCCGCGCGGCTGCCCCCTCCCCCTCACACCTCCCCGCGCACCTCCCCTCCTCCCTCCTCACCAGCCACAGCCCACCATCCGTCCCAGGGCCCAGGCCCCCACCCGGCCACCCACCCCCACCGCACGCCTGGCACGGCCCCATGCCCTCCCAACTCCCACCCCCACCGCCACAACCGCCGCAGGGCTACGGCTCCCTCGGCCCACCCCCACACCACTTCCCCTTCCCGGGCCCCCCACCCCCTAGCATGTTCCCACCACCGCCTGCCTCCCTCCTGCCCCCACCTCCCGCTCCCTTCCAAGGCGCGCAGCCCTCCTACGGCGGAAGGCATCCCAAGATGCAGCGGAGGGACGAACCTCGTGTGCAGTGGGACGGGCGAGGCGGCGTGCGAGGACGGGGGCGGGGCAGGGGGCGGGAGGGCGGGGGCAGGGGTGGGTACTACAAACCCTCCATGGTTGAGGACCCCTGGGCGGGGCTCCTGGCCGCGCTGCCTCCTGTGGCAACCAACCCGGGGATGTTGGCGGATGATGGGCGAGCCGACCGACCGTGGCACTGATGGGTGGATGGGGGTGCCGCTGTGAAGCCATTTAATAGCGCTATGGATGATCCCTACCCAGCAACTCCCGTGTCTAGCTCTTGGAAGGGCTCGCGCGCTGCCGACGGGGGGTGCATCACTGCATCCACACAGCTTCAAGGCTGGGGGCAGATGAAAGCGGGTCATGATTGAGGGGTGTCGTGATTGTGGTTGTCCTGGAAAGATGTGGATTGTGTGCACGAGGCATAGGGTGCACTGGGTTGCGTGAGTGAGTGGCAGGAAAGTGTGGCTTGCGGCGGCGGTTGCGTGTTGTAGCTGATGACATGCAAATGAATTTCACGCGAGGGCGGCGCTGCTCGTGGAAGAAGGGGCTGGGTGGGTGGTAGATGGTAATGCTCGTCCTGATTCGATGGCAGAGGGCATAGTGGTAGGGAGACATGACGGAAATGCCCAGAGAGAGAGAGGGGAAGGGTTAGAGAGGGGAGAGAGCTGCGTGGTAGAGGCATGCGGAGCGAGGCAACATGTTCAGCCGCAGCACTCTCAAGTTTTGACTGCCATTTTTCGTTGCCGGGCGCATTCCCCCAAAGTTTTGTTGACTAGTGTGAGTGTGGCCGGGATTCTGATTGCCCGCAACGTTCAAGCCTGCGGTGATGGGCAATGTGCAGCGAACAGACGCAGCATTCGGATATAGCTTGGGGGGGTGAGTCCGGCAATACGAAATTTGTCAGCAACAGAGGTCTCTTCCTACTTGAAGTCAGTTCAGTATTGTGTGCGTATGAGAGAGAGAGAGAGAGAGAGAGAGAGAGAGAGAGAGAGAGAGAGAGAGAGAGAGAGAGAGAGAGAGAGAGAGTGTGTGTAAAGTGAAGTGCTCTGCTTTTGTTTCTATCTGAGTGTACGTGTTTTAATGAGGTGTGCGTGTGGCTGACTGTGCGTGCGTATGTCGAACATTCGGAAAGAGGAAGGGATGAATCATGGCGGGTGGGTAAATTACTTCGAGGGAAGATGCGAGTGTGCGTGTGCGTAGTGCTGTCTCTCAAATTGACTGAGGGCGTGAGCGTACGTCTATATGCGGGAGGGCGTCCATAGTGTTTCTTCCTGATATGTGGTTATGCGAGTGTGCGTGAAGCTACGTTCCTTGCTGATATGTGTTTATGCGAGTGTGCGTGAAGCTACGTTCCTTGCATACCAGCTTGAGTGTCCTTAGACTAAAGTGCACATAACACTGCATATGACCGAGAGTCGTAGATTGGGTGTGACAAGATGTCTCCTCTTAGCGGAAGCCGAATTGTACAGACTGAGCGAAAAGCTCAGCGCTGCGGTGCTCTACGACCACGCTGTGGCAAGCAACGCTGAACTATTCTCAGACTTGACAAAGGGGACGTGACAGCTCATTTATTCGCATATAGTAGCCTGAATCTATTGTAGACAAACAAATACACTTCGCGACGAACGAGCGCCGACTTTTAGTGAACCGATGTTAGCCGTTAGTAAGCCGCGACTATTTGTGTGTATGTTTAGACCCATATTCATAAGTCACTCATGTGAACATGGATCGACCCATAACTGCACGGGAGATGCCTGTCCCCTGTGTGTTTACGGTTGGTTTTTTTCTAAGCATTTACCACATATTGCAGGTAATGGCCCTCCCCTGTATGGTGATGGGTGTTTCTTATTTACGACCTATGTCCGTATGGTTGTTTTTCTGCAACCAAGATGTACATGCATGGGTGACCATAATTTTGCTGTGGTACGGGAACTCCATGTGGTAATGCATTTTCTATTCTCACATGGCAACTTGTGTTCACACAAGCTATCGCGCTTAAAAGCCCAACGAGCGCCGGCCGCGGAAAGGGTTTGAGTGGCCATGGCATGTACCCTAAACATGCGGAACGCAAAATACCATCAACGCGTTGAGTCTCAAAAGACCCAATGAACTTCGCTCGCATCCAGGGCTACTCACCCCCGATCCCTCACCAATTTGGAATATGTAGTAAACAAGAGAACCTTCGTCATGCGAATGTGAGCGTTTTTACAAAACACAACTCATCCTGCACATTATACAACTTGAAGGAAATTTCTTGCTGCACACATTCGCAACCTTAATTTGCATTCAACACGGGGTCGCGGCCTCCAAACCCCGACATGCAACAATCCCGGGAAGACAGCTTTGCGCACTAAGAAATTGAAAGCTTGGGATAGGCTCTTACGCAGTGCCCGGCGCATGTATGGCGTTCATTGCGAATTATGCACTTACAAAAACTTGTTGGGAACTTCACAACAAGATTCGACGATCTCGTCCTAAAGCAGCCATTTCAGTGTGGCATCGCTCATCCGAAACGCCAATTTTGAATGCATGCTTACTTGCTCGGCTGCACCGCTTTTGGACGATAATTGGCCGTCGTCGCACGATAACTAGGATACGCACGTGCTCGCAGTGCACATACTTTATCGGGGCGATATTTATCACTGACCCAAACCCAACGTTGTTTGTGACAGTTCATCCACCTGCATTTTCCATATTGTGACGTCGTTTTTGTTTATCGAATCCAAAGAATTGGTGAGCTCACGGACATACGGAATGACAAACTAACTAATTGACTAATTAACTAACTATCTAACTAACTAACCCATCGTAGCCCGAGGCTTGACATCTCCGCTGCGCTACGATTGAGGATCAATGGGCCGTGCTCTACGCCGGACGAGATCCCCTCACCAACCGCGAGCTTCAGCTCCGGCGGGCTCGGGAGGAGGCCCTCGCGGGTGAAACTCCAAGCCACGCGTCAAATCAAAATTCGAAAAAGGGTACCCACGCACACCCACTACGCCACCATCATCTCCACAACTGTACCTTCCGCCAATATATGGCCGTACATAAAAAATCTGAACACCGTCACATGGCGCCACGCACTTCTTCCACGGCTAAAGCTACCACTTACTTACAGACAAACCCACCCCCGCGGCAGTCGGAGCCTTCGCCCAACTCGGTCTCTTTCTCCTCATCTTCACCACACCATGTAAACCACACCTACCCCTCTCGTGAACGTCCGAGCTCTCACATCACCCTCTTTCATCCACCATGTCCAGCGATACGAACTCGCAGACCGGATTTGATGCGAGTCCAGTCCCTACGGACCAAGCGGCGGCTCTCCCCACGCCCCGCGGCCCGTAGCTACGACCTAGCGACAACTCTCATACCCATACACCACCTCGGGGACCACAGTTAACAGCGTATGTGGCTGGACCCCGACACAGCCCAGATAATATTTCGCCAACTACCCGAGCGCAGCTGATTATGTCAACTTCCCATGTGACGCCACAAACAAAGGCTCGTCAAGCGACCTCCCCGCAGTTTCATGGTGCTTGCCCCATTGCCATTCACTCGACTATATCCGACACACCCCTACGCTCTCTACATGCTCAACCCACACCACATGCCCATTTCTATTCCGCCAACCTGCATCCCCACTAACATATTCCCTTCTCGGCCTATGCAGCGTCGCGTCACAACACCCATGTGGCCATGGACCGCGGACAAAAGTCGAGCACCGCATCCCCCATGAACAATATTTTAATGTGCGCTGCGGATATTAGTATGAGTTTAGTGTGAGTGGCGCGTAGGGCTAGTTGCGACCATTCGGTGATGTCGTGTTTCCATAGGGGTGTGAGTCGGTTGAAGAGGGAGAAGTGTGTGGAGCGTGGTTCGATATTATTTTGTGCTTGTTGGTAGTGCAATGGCTCCATGATGTGGGTGGTTTGTTGCCCATACACTGAGCAGAGGAATGCGTCATGGGTATGGAAGTGTGTGCGGAGTGTGGTGGCGATTGGGATGGTGACAGTCATGGCGAGATAGCCGTGGAGGTGCTTGTTAGTGTCGCGCTGGATTCGAAAGAGACTACGGAGGGTGGCGGGTCGGTTCGCACTAGTCATGATGGCCTCTGTTGGCCATTGGTTGTTTTGATTGATGATTTTGTGCATACGGTTGCGGACCATGGTGCTTCGGTACCCATGGAGGTTAAGTATTTTATGACGGTGGCAGATTGTGAGTTGTGCCGCGGTGGCTTTCAGGGAGGGGAGCCATAACCTGGGTCGGAGGTTGGACGGTGGAGAGCATTGCGGGGTAGGTTATGGACTGAGAGAGCTGCCGACCGAAGGGCCCGGCAGATTGTGCCATCGAGGATGTGGAGTTGGGGGTTAGTGAATAGGCCGAGAGAGAGGTTGACGTGATTCCCAATAAGGAGGCTTGTAATGGCGCGTCGAAGACGTTTTTGTGTAAGGGGGGAGCGTCGGAGTGCGGTATTGAGGGCAATGGATTATCAACGCAGGTCTCCACAGTGTGGTATGAACAGTGGGGGGGTATTGAGTTCTACTCCTAATACTTTTTAGTTTTCAGTGGGGGTGATAGTTAAGAGTACGGTAAGCACTTTATTGACGTCGAAGTTGACTAGGTGAGGTGGGAGAGGCGGTGTTTTGATAAGAGCTTTGTTGTTTTTGGAGATAGCGCTGCCACATGGCGAGAATGCCCCCGCGAGGCAGCAGTTCCTCGCATTGATGTCAAGCCCCGTGTATTCATTGAAAAGATATGCTTTCTTGAGTTGTATGATGAGATTATGTATGGATCGTGTCGCAAGGCTGAGGCCGTCCGCGAAGCCATTTCCCGGGTATGTCTCCGTGGGGGGATTGTCGGGGGAGGGCGGCGGGGGTCGGATCTGGGATGTAACTACGATTACCTATAGTAAGCCATCTTAGGAAGGGTTCAAGGAAGAGGGTGATAAAAAAGGGGGAGGGCGTGTCGCATTGTAGTTTGCCACGGTTAATGTCGAGTTGTGTTGTGTTACCGTGGGGTGTGATATAGTTGGTGGTGAATACCCCGTATAGATGATTAAGTGTTCGCATGTGGTAACAAAGGAGGAGGGCATCCCTAGATCTCGAATGTATTTGAACCTTGAATTTTTTTTTAACAACAATACCGAGTTGACGGCTGTTGTCTCTAGGCGCCCCGTGTGATCATTCCTTATCGTAGGTACCTTAGATCCTTAGGACGTACGCCGCGAAACCAGTAATCCCAACCTCTCCAATGACAATAGTAACATCGTCTAAATCATACCGTAAACAGTTTCATTTTTTAATATTTATATTTTTTTCTGCGTACATGTATAAAACATAATTTGTTGCTATTCTCCACGATATGGGGCATGCTCCACCCGCTGCGAGGGCGTTGATTAGCCAAGCTGGTCAACCTATGCTTGTCGAGTCGGTCCTACATGACCTCTGCTCATTTCCGACTTCGGTCGTGCCGGAACTAGGGGGGAAGAGGCAGGCGAAAACCCCCTCGCTCATGTCGTCGACGGTCCCTTCTCGATCCCCGCACACCCTCGTTGGAGATTAGCGCTGCTCCTCCCGTCGCAGGTTGTCACATACCCAAGGCTTCCCTCATCCCTCCTTCGGGGGCTGGGAAGAAAAGAGGGCCATAGCCTTATACGGTGTTCGGCTGCCGCTCTTGCCTCAGTGCCGGAGATTTTCTCATATCCCCGGTCTGTCGCCGTCTAATTTCCACCACCTTTTTTATCGCATTGGGTCTGTCCGTACCTTGCCCCGGTTGTTTACGCTGTCAATGAGCCGCTTGTACGAGCAATATGCCGTTGCGATAATACTAGGCACAATGCCTAAGGCAACCTAACGGTAACTGGGTGCCGACTAGGGGAGGGGTTGGTCAAGCACATGGATCGAGGCGCCGTCCTCAAAAGATGTTGGGTACGGAGATTTTACCGAAATCCTTCATACCGGGATTTTCCGGCGGCGGCAGATCATGACGGCCGCCGCCGCTAGACCGTTTCGCTCCTCGGACTGCGACCCGCCTACGGCTTGCTTCGCGTCGTGCATCACCCGCAAGGGAGGTTCGACATCCACATGGCTAGTTAGCGAGCGCCCTTCCCGGTTGTTCGCCGCCAGCTCCAACCCGCCTTCCGACGCAGATCCGTCTGTACCCTCCTCGCCGCCGAACAACTCCTCGAATACGGGTCCCGGTCCTTGAGCATGAATGTATTCTGGGAGTGTCCAGTCTTAAAAAGAAATATCGGACAGTCCGAGCGGGAGATCTTGATGTTGGTTGTTCAAATTGTCAAATTATCAAAAGCCCTATGTACCGAGGCTTCCCGACAACTGAAAACCGCGCGAATCGCATATGGCGGTACCTCATTTAGCTCCCTGCCGTGCCAAGTCTAGCACGGCTATAGGGCTACTAGCGTCCACCGCGTGGAGGTGGGGGTGAGTGCCGACGGACCTGCAAGCGCGTCGCCCTCCGGGGCCGCCGAAGCTGCGCCGCCGGCGAGCGCCGAATGTGTTTGGAATTTACTTTGTCGTCAGCCCATTGAAGCCGCCTTTAAAGCATGCGTACGTGATATATATGTCTTTTTGTACACCTCCATAGAGTTATTACACTCCTCTATGATCTCAACACTCCAAACCCGCACCGCAAGAGGCCTCACCATAGACTTCGGCAAAACAAAGGCACACAAAAACTCTATGGGCAATGATCAAGCCGACCACCTAGCGAACACAGTGGCCGGCGGCCAACCGCATGATGTAATATACTTCGGACGTGCCCACAAACGTCGAGAACACTGTACATGGCCCTACACTATTAATCTTGATAAAACTAACCCTCCTAATTCCTAAAGCCCTCGTATACAACAAATTGAAATTGAAATTGTTTACAATATGTACCGTATGCGCCGGTTTACACCAAGTACCGTATGCGCCGGTTACTGTCTCTGGGCCCTCCCAACTATGCCATACAGGAAACTCACAAGTCAGGGCTAGACCGTTAACCACAGAAATCCAACCTCTCCAAGGGTGTTCGGGGGTTTTACTCCCCCCCGGGGAGTGTGCAATGCAAGGTGGTGACGGCGTGCAATTAGGGGCGTGCGAAGGTGCAGTGTAGAACCATGGATAAGGGTTCGATAGAGGAAGCAAGATAGTTACAAGGGATAGTCGAGCAGGCCCCACAAGGGGGGCCAGCTGTGGGGAGAAACGGAGTGAACAGAGAAGGGTGGCGACCGGCAAGGCAACGGATGGCCCGGCCGGCCGGCACCGGCGGTACGCACAGGACCGCCGGCAGTGCAACACAAAGTACTAGGGCAAGACAATAGCTACATTGTACATAAGCACAGTACATAAGAAGGCGGTTGCTATCAGGGCGCGGCGAGAGGTCGTGCGGGATTTGATGCGGTATACAAGTAGGAGATGATGTAGCCATTGTGCGTGTGGAGTTGTGCAAGGATGCGAGACGTGTCGAGTCGTGCTTTGGAGATGAGTTTGTCAGGAGGGTCGGTGCGGAGGGTGAGTAGAGAGGTGAGACTTGTGATGGTGGATGAGTGCGGTGTGCCCGTGCGGCTAATGACGATGGGGAGGATGTCGACATCGGTACATGGCAAGTGGCTGCGGATGGCATTTGCGAGGGGTGTGTATTTGGCACGAATCAATTGGGGTGTTAGGGGGAGGTTGTGGTCAGTGCAGTACTTCCACTCCCCTATCTGAATCTTTTTAATTGATGAGTATCGGCGGCGACCGTTTGTGTGACCGACGAATCGAGGTTCGAGGAGGCGGATAAAGTCGGGTTTGTGCGCCGGCGGTCGTAGCGCGGGGGGGGGGGGGGAATCTCAGGGGGGGGTGGTGGGGCACGAGGTTAGGGAGTCGGGCGAGAGACCTTCGTCAGCAGCAACAAGGCGGGAAGGCATGTGGGTGGGGTGAGGGGGTGGACAGTCAAGCGGGGTGTGGGTGGGTGTGGGGGAAGTGAATGACTTGATGGGTTTGTTACCGAAGTCTGCAGTGATGGTCTCCCATCGACCGCCGTTGTGGCGTTCCATGAGGGAGAGTAGGAGTTGTAGCGTGCCGTTGTGGCGGTCATGTCTTAGCCCAGACATGGTGGGGCAGTTACCGGCCATGTGGCCGTTGCTAGTGAATTGGCCACACATGGGGCAGTGCAGGGTGGGGTTGTGTGTGAGGAGGCGGGTGTTGTGGACTCCCCACATGAATTCTTGCGTATGGGTAAATTGGATGTTGGTGAGTGTTGTGTGTTTTTTGTAGAAAGTGAAGTCGGCGCCGTCCTCCGCGACGCGCAGCAACCTCAAATCGGATGCACGAAAACACAGCTTAGCGTCCGCCACCATTCCCCTCCACCACATCACCAAACATGGCAGACTACTGGCCACGGCCAAACGTAGTGGCGCAGATTTCACATACAATGGCCGACACCCCTCCCTCACATCCACTCAATTCATAAACAAAATGGAATTGATGTGGGGCGCTCACAACACCCGGTTACTCCCATGGAACAAAATGTTCAGTCGCCCAATTTGCGGTCAGTTCATTAACAATGGCCACATGGCGGGCAACTTCCCCTCCATGACTGGCCGCCGACATGACCGCCACAGTAGCGCACTGCAACTCCTGCTCTCCCTACTAAACCAATCAAACGGGGGACGTTGGGAGACCATCACCACCGACTTTGCTAACAAACCAAGCAAACATTATTCACATCCGACACGTTCAGCTAACCACTCCCTCAACTTGATGCACCCTACAACCAACACAACCACATGACCAGTCGCAAATTAGACGTAGGCGAGGGCCTCGACCCCTCCTCCCTCACCTGCTTCCCCGCAGTTCTGCGAGAGGAAATTCTGCCCACACAACTCAGACCCTTTACCCACAAACCTTATTTTACTCGACTACTTCAACCCCGCCTTCTAGGACATTCCTTCACCCGACGCCCATACTCCTCTATTAGTAAGATTCAGATAGGAGAATGGAAGTACTACACGGATGACTACCTTAAAAACACATACCACGTCATCATAGAAAAGTATACCCCCCTTGCAAACGTACTCCGCTCTCACTGGCTTGACACACAGGTGGACATCATACCCATTGTCATGAGTCACACACGCTTACCTCACAACCCCACCCACACTAGCATCACTTCACTCATAAACCCTAGAACCGACCCACCCGACAAACGCTCCCAAACACCCGCCACGCGGCACTACCCGTCTCATCTCCAGCCTACACATAAACTCTGTCCAATGGCTACACCACATGCTCTTTATCTACCTCATCAAATCCGTTGCCACCTATAAACAACTCCTACACCACCTTTCCAACCCTCCACACCCAACCAACCCCACACGGCCACACCTAACCCTACTTTACCAAGAACCTCCCACGGGGATGTCAAGCCCCACCACAGCTTCGGAGAGGAATAGAGGAAAGACAAGGTGACTCCCGGCCTAAATTTTGTATAGTTAGTCCTATGCAAGAAGGCCCTTCTGCAAGAAGCCGTCACGCTAATCATAATTGTTCTAAATCATTTCGTTGTCTTTTTGTGTATCTTTTGTAACCTCCATTAGCATGATGAAGAAGGCATGTGCTTTGTGTATGCTACGTAGGAGGCGGAAGCCGTCTTTATAGTCATTGAAGATCCCGTAGGCGGTTTCCGCGTAAGTGTCATATCATAGCCCATTTGCCTAAGTGCTCTAGTATTCGACATTATTATTTTCCTCTGATTTGTACCTGTATTCTGCGGTATTCATTGACTCTTATTTTCATTGTCATCACGGCAGTACCACTATCGTCGTATTTTTCTTGAAAGTACAGAGTCGCTAGCAATATGTCTTCTGCGCATAGATTGTTCTTTTCTAGATAGTTTTTGGAGCTTGTGCGATAACATAATTCGCCGGTGGCAAGGAGGAATTATGCCGGGGGAGAAGTGCCCCTTGCAAGTCGCGAGCATATTTGATATCGCGAGCCTCCGCCATGCGCTAGGGTTACCCACATATGCGGGGTTTATGGACGTACGGAAGGCACACGATACTATCCATCATGAACTTATATTTTCTAAACTAGGGGCTAATGGGGTTACGGGACATATGCTATCCTTCCTTAAAGCTCTATATAGGGATAGCGTTGTCCAAGTAAAAACTAGAGAGGCCCCGGGCATATTCTCCGACCCCATCCCAATAGAGTGCGGACTGCGGCAAGGGTGGCTGTCGGAATCGGGAACGGATAGTTACACGGAGGTCGTGCCGGCCCCACAAGGCCACAAGGGGGCCGGGTGTGGTGACTAGAGAAGTGTGAGGAGAGAGATGGCGGCCGGCGAAGGCACCGGCAAGGCCGGCCGACCGCCACTAATAGGGAATATAGTACCGGTAATAGCATAGCACGAAGTACTAGGATGACAAATAGCTACCTTGTACATAAGCACTAGGCAACGGGATGCTACTGCTAACACCCCCCCTCAAGGCATCCGAGGTTTTGACGTCGTCCTAGCTTGCGCTTAGGAAGGTGCCATGTTGGTCGAAGGTGTAGTGCTTGTAGTGTGTGTCTCAGGCCGGGTAGGTGTAGCGACATGTGCTCACCGGAACGTGCCGCTACCGGCGAGTTGCCGATATGAAGCGGTTCCAAATGTACTGCGTAATGTACTTTTCTGACATGTGGCGGGAAAAACTGTCCACATGCGAATTAGCCGACGCATGAGAGCGACCGGCGAGGACGAAGCAAAGCCAACATGGCTATTAGGAGCGTGTAGGCACGCAAAAGCATAGTCGGGCGCTGCTCGTGTCGATTCCCCCCTTTCGCCGTGGGAAAGGTTAGCTCCTCGCTAAGTTAGGTGAGCGTTGCGTCGTTGCCTCGGGAAAAAACAATGATAATAGTAATTAAAGTACGCACGGGCCGAATTCTCGCGGGTCGGTTAAAAACAACCAAATCCGGTCGAGAGCATCGGCAGGCTGAAGGCTAGGTGAGAGTGAAAGCTTGGTGGGGCGAGCGTGGCGCCGGGCGCTTTACACACGCTCTCCTCCTTTTTATGTGGGAGATGGTAGGACAGTCGCGGACAACTAGCTAGAAGGCGAAGCGTGATGTCGGTTGGACGATGGATTACTAGCTAGCGTGGCGCCGAGCGCTTTACACACGCTCTATTGAAATTGAAATTGTTTACAACAATACCAAAATTTACCGGTTGCTGTCTTTGGGCCCTCCCTTTACCGCCCAAGTGGGGGACTCACGTTAAAGGGGCTAGACCGTGAACCACGAATCCCGACCTCTCCATTGGCAATAGCGATACCGTCTAAAACATACACGTAACTAGGTATTTATTATTTTCTGATCTATACGTAATTTTTTGGATGCAGTATGAAATTAAAAATGTCGCTAGTCTCCCCGATCCGCGGCCTGCTCTAGCCGCTGCGGGGACGCTAATCATCTAGGCTAGTCAGATGGTGCTGGACGAGTCGGACATGCCTAACCTCTGCTCATGTGCGATTCCGGTCGTGCCGGAGCTGGGGGGAAAAGGCTGGTGAAAAACCCCCTCGCTCAGGTCGTCGACGGTCCCTACTCGATCCTTGCACATCCCCGTCCGAGATATTAGTCTCTCCTCCCGTCGCAACTCACCACCTAGCTTAGTCTTCTCTCCTCCTTCGGGGGTTGGGAAGAGATAATAATTAGGTCGCAGACGGGGTCCGGATGGCTGTCTTGCCCCCGAGCCAGATTTCTCATGTCCCCCGTCCATTCGCCGTCTGTTTCCATCACCTATTTGATCGCGATGTGGCCGTCCGTACCCTCCCCCGGTGGTTTACGTTGTTAGGGGGCCGACTTTACGAGCAGTGTGCCGTTACGATAACCCTAGGCACGCTGCCTCAGGCAGCCTGTCGATAACCGGGTACCAACTAGGGGAGGGGTTGGCATAAGACATGGATCGAGTCGCCGTTCCTCAAAAGATGGTGGGTACGGGAATACTTCCCCAAATACCCCCCGTACCGGGTTTTCCCGGCGGCGGGTGATCCTAAGGACCGCCGCCGCCAGACCGTGCCGCTCCTCCGGCTCCGACCCACCTCTGGCTTGCGTAGCTTCGGGCCTCGCCCCCAAGGGAGACTTGAAACTCTCGCAGGGTTGGCGACTGCTAGCGAGTGCCGTGCCCTAGCGCTGCTTCCCAGCTATCCGCCGCCGCTGCGCACCCCTCTCCGGGGCCGCCGCCGCTGCGCCGCCGGCGGGTGCCACACACGCTCTACTCATTTTTACGTGGGAGTAGGTAGGACTAGCGTGGCGCCGAGCATTTTACACACGTTTTTCTCTAGTGTAGCTTGGTGGATAGGTGGACGGCCCATAACTTGTCGGAATCGGGAACAGATAGTCACACGGAGGTCGTGCTGTGGTGACTAGAGAAGTGTGAGGAGAGAGATGGCGGCCGGCGAAGGCAATGGCAGGGCCGGTCGACCGCCACTAATAGGAAATATAGTACCGCTAATAGCATAACACGACATACTAGGATGACAAATAGCTACCTTGTACATAGGTACTAGGCAACGGGACGCTAGTGCTAAAAGTGCCTAGCATCCCCAATTCTCTTTAATAAAACATTTATTAATGATACATTTGACGGGATAGAAGGATTGGGGTGCGAGGTGCCGGGTTGCGTTGACATGCTTGACTCTAGGCAGCCGTTAAGGGTGCCGGGCCAATTATTCGCCGACGACACCGTGGGCCTTGTGTTGTCGCTTGCGAACTTCCTTGCCATGCTCGCCCACTTTTCCCAATGGGCGGAGGACCACTATATGGGATCCGGGGCGCCCGCCGGCGACGCAGCGGCGGCGGCCCTGTTTAGTGACATAGTTTTGTGTGGTAATAAAGTTAGTACACAGCAATGTTGGTCGAGTAGCATCGTGATAGTACGGCTGTGACTCAACACTGTAAGATGATAAGCCAATCAGCAATACAATGGATTATGTTGCTGCTGGTGGCAAGTTGCTGAGCGTTAGATATCATCTAAAGGCTCAGAATATACGTTGGCGTGTGCTCACCACAAGGTGAGTGCGTGTCTTGTGATAGGCAAGTGCTAGGCATTGCTTAGGGTGACATGATATGCAGTGTCACTCATTGAGTGTAAGTATTCCTTATATCGCCCCCTCGACTTTGACATGTTACGGGCCCGCAAGGTGCTACTTATTGGAGTCACTTGTCTTGACTGGAACCTAGAGCTTGCTTCTCGAAGAGTGGTAGACCTTTTGTGGTGTCGCACGCAATGCGAGGTGCGGCTGGGTCACATAGTGGCTGGCTCTTGCTTGTGTTTGTAGCTTTATTTTGATACCCTACCTGTTTGTGTCGCTTGGAGCCTTGAACCCCAAAACACCGACTCGTGTGACGTGAAGATCGGCTTGCTTTCCTTTCTTATAGCTTGGCGCTGTCTGGAATTTTATTCGCTTGCTTCCGGAGCTTGTCGCCTGCCACTTTCCTTCTCTCGTGAAAGCATGTAGTGGTCCCGGCTGAATGTTTGGAAAGGTATCTTACCACAAGTGTACTAGCACTCATGTACGACGTAACTTGACAGACTTTCTGAGACTCGTTTCTGACTGCCTTGGCTGTATATACTCCGGGAGTACAGCTGCGTCTTCGGTCAGCCCTTTGTCGTCTTTTTTCTGAGATGTGTTGCCCGCCTCTTGACCGGTCCTTGCTGCTTTTCTTGGTGGCATTTTTCATGATATTCTGGTGCTCCAGAGAGCGCATCCGACGCACGTGCCATGGACTCCGTAAAACTACCGAAGTTCGGTGGGGAGACACGAGATCTTGATGTGTGGAAGAGACGTTTCCGTGCATGTGGCTTAATGCAAAAGCGGGCTCCGGCTTTGTCGTCGGATGGTGCCGCTTCCTCTCAACAACAAGTCGACATATACTCCACATTGATTCTTGCGCTACCGGAGGACGATCTCTCCATTATTGAGAATATTAACGAGGATGACAAGACCTGCAGCCGCACTGCGTGAACCGCGTTAGCCAATCATTATGAGGACGATGGTATTTACCGGTGTACGGAACTATTGCAGGACTTGGACACGCCGCAAGCGGACGGCGAGAGCGGCATTCAATACTTGGACCTGTTAATTCGTCTGCAACGACAGCTTGCCCGATTTGGGGACGTCGTCCACGACCGGCGTATCATCATGTACTTGGTGAAGGGCCTGCGCAGCGAATACCACTCCATCACAGACACGTGGGACGTACACAGCCTCAACATGGATACCGTCAAGCGTTTTCTTCGTCAAAAGGGCATGCGCATCGAGAGTTGTGCGCCATCATATACAACGGAGCCTCCAACGCCTACGGCTTTTGCAGCGTTTCATGATGACGCAACGACTGAACTTTTGAAGCGGCAAGTCTCCGAGCTCCAAGACAAGCTGAAATTTCTTCAAGGAGCTACGACTACTCGTCGTGCCTCATATGACAGATGCGCAGCGAGGATTTTTCATGGTGTTTGATACGGCTGTGGTAAGAATGGCCATCGCAGGTTCGAGTGCCCGGACAACAACATCGGAGGTAACTCTGCGCATGTGGACTCCCCCGTTGCTTTTCTGGCGGTCATGGACGTGACGGCCTGCCCCGCGAGGCCATTCTCCGAGGCTTGACACATGTTCGAGCGCGGTGGAGAAACGTGGAAGTGATTGGCTGACAGCGGCGCCAGCCATCACATGAATAGTGTGCGCCGTGACTTCTGTGAGCATCGAGCGCTCATAGACCGGCTATGGGTGAAGGGTATTAGTGCCCGCGCTGTTGGCGTGGGCTCGGTCCGCATCATTGTGAAGGCTGACGATGGAGAGGAGATTCCTGCCATGCTGAAGAATGTGCTCCACGTTCCTGAGCTATCCCGTCGCGCGTCGTGGTCTTACCATATGCTTTTCAGCCTTGCCCAAGCTCGGCGACAAGGTCATTGTGTGGTGCTAGCTGATCCCGTGGACCACCTTCGTCTTCACGCCGGTTATGGTGGTGGTGTGGTGATTCCGTTGGAGCGCGCGCATTTGTTGGTGTGGTTGCCGGCGCGGGTTGCTTCGTCAAATCCTACCGCTTCGGTCGCCACTGCGCCATTGCAAGAGCGGTTGTCGCATTCCCGACTCGGTCACCTTGGCGAGTCGCAATTGGACGGGCTTTTGGCCACTCAGGTGGAGGGTGTAGCGTTTTCTGCGTCGGAAAAGTTGGGCGTCTGTGAGACATTTGTTGTGTGTAAGTCGCATGTCCGTCGTATCTCGCGTGAGCCGGCTGACCGAAGTGTTGGTGTCTTTGAGGTCATAGGCTTGGACTTTTGCGGTCCTACGAGGGTTCCATCTTTGGGAGGACGGCGGTACAGCTTGTGTGCGGTTAATTTTCGCAGCCGTTTCATGTTGCATGATGCGGTCCGCTCCAAGGATAAGGCTCCCGCCTCGTTCCGTCGCATGATGACTACCATCCGTTATAAAGGGCACACGGTTCGTCGTCTTCGTGGGGACAATGACACGGTGTTCTTAGGTGCTACCTTCCGAGACCTCTAAGATGAGTTCAACACCGCCGTGGAGATGACTGCCCCTTACGCGCATTGGCAGCATGGCCAGATTGAGCGGCAGTGGGGGACATTGGTCCCGATGGCGAAGCCAATGATTCGACAAGCCGCCCTGCCTAAATCGTTTTGGGCTCTAGCGATGGCCGCTGCGGTGCATGTCCGCAATCGTGTGCATAGTGGCGGAGTCGGTGGTGTACCGCTCACCTTGGCGACCGGTAGGCGTGCTGATTTGAGCTCCTTGCGGGTCTTCGGCTGTCCGGCCTATGTCCACGTTGACAAGTCTCAACGCCGAAAACTTGACGATCGCGCGTGGAAGGGTGTCTTTGTGGGTTACACTTCCGAGTCACCGGCGTGGTTGGTGAACAATCCTGCTACTCGTCGGGGGGTGAGCAGCCGTAACGTGGTGTTCGACGAGGCTGATGTCCTCTCCACGGGGGAGAGCAATGCGGAGCAACGCAATGATGATGAAGAGGACAACATCCCGCGCACCATGTGTAGTTCTGCAGTCTTTGCTGCTGCCGTTGCTGCGGTCTTGCGTTTGTCGGCGGCCGCCTTCTTGGCATGGGCGTCATATCCGGGTGGCATGTATGGTGTTACCTTCGCGAACGCTGCTCTAGCAGATGCTTTGCTTGCGGCATGCAAGCTGACTTCGAGCGTTCTGTCGACGAACGCTTGGCCTACCTCTTCCAAAGGGCCGGAGGCCGCGGTAGGGCGCGGGCTGCAGAAGCGCTCGTGGGCGAGTTCGGCGAACACTCGGTGCGAATCCGAGCTCGTTTGTCCGCCCTTGGTGAGGCGGAGGAAGCCCAGTCGAGTACGGGCGGCCTCCTCCGTCGCCGCGTGGGTGCGATGACCCGCTTTGATGAGGGCAACGGCTGTCGTATGCTCCGTAGATAAAGGAGGGCCAGTGTCCATAGCCCCGCCAATTGCCGCGTTGGCGCAGGTGTCGAAGAAGGCATATCAACCAATGTGGAGGTACTCGTCGTACCCCGCTTGAGGTTTTCTGTCGTTCAGGAAACGCGCCGTGTCGTCCATTAGCGTCCAGAGGCGGGGTTCGTCGATGTTGCGGGTGGGGGGCGTTCCAAGCCGGCAGGAATGACCTTTCCGTAGGTGGAAAAGTCGACGAACTCGGGCTTGTGGAGCTCGGAGTCGTCGTTCAACAAGTCGATAGGTGGCTATTGGGCCGCCTTACCACCCTCATTCCCAAAGGTCGCGTCAAGGGGAATGGAATGCTGTTGATTTATGGGCACATGTGGGTTTGTTACACGTTGAAGCTATGCGAGTAACGCGGTGTTAAACGCCTGAATGTGCTCAGAAATCCGGAGTTCGAGGGCGAGACTGCGATTTGAATATGTTCGGAAGTACGATGTTCAATGACATGGGATATAGCGTCGACTCCGGGCGCGGAGGTAGACTGCTTATGCTGCATGTTGGTAAACGGCAACCTAGAAAGTGTCTCGTGACGCTCGAATGCGCATGAGACGATGTAAACTGACACCCTGCTCGACTACGAGAGTCGAGACTGCAATTGCGCGAGCCAGACGGGCGAGCGCAAAGCAGAGAGTGCCAGTGCTCGGGGGGTGCACATGCATAAGGGTTGCCACTAGCTAGTGTAACTAGAGGCATGGCTTGGGGCGTTGCGCGAGGCGTTTCCTCTGTTCTCAAGGGTTGTAATACCTCGAGGATTGGGAAAGACGCACCGCTTTTACAGTAACGCTGTACCGCTAAGGTGTGCGTTATGTCACATATGTAAGTAAGCTTTGCAAACCTCTATATTAAAAACAATCTGACTATATAAGCCGATACGAGTGGTATGAATGGCTCGCTCGATACCACTGAGAACAATGGTACGTAATGCACTCGCACGAGCGTCGCCTACCCGGGAGCATGATCGATTATGAGTTTGAGGTTTGTTTCGAACTTCTGCTCTCAGTCACGCTTGCAAAACGCCGCCTGTAGAGGGTGCCGGTGTGGGTTCCCTGCTAGTCCCATATCCCGGGAGCGCAGAATAAAAAAATCGCTTAGAACAGATGATCTGTGTTTAAGGATTAAAACCTTGTGAAATCCAAAGTACCTAAGGTATTCTTTTTGCTTGGTGGCCTCCACTGCTTTTTCTTGTAAGAAATTGTTAATACATAAAATACCTAAGGTACGGATATGTATTGACTTTTCACAATTATAGGTACCCGTACGGGCTGTAATAAGACAGCAGATACACTACCCGTACAGGTACCTAATTCATTAATGGCAGGCCAGGGTATCAGGAAGCGGCCCCTCCGCACGACGCGCTCGCACAGTCGCTTCGAGTTGACAAGAGTGGCCAGCGGCCGTTCGCTTCAGTCGCCACCTGGACCTGAACTGTCGAGGCTCCCTAGCTCACTGGTGTGCTGCGACTTGAAAATCGATGGGACGAAGCGTTAATCTCAACTAGCTTCTGAAGCGCGGACGCATAGACTGCTGACTGATTGTCCGCCGGTTCGTTGCGGAGGGGTCGTCCATCCCATACAGTAGCGCACGGAGGGGCTCCGAGAGTGTACGATGAGGCCGGGCCGGGCCCCAGTCAGGATGACTCGGTCAAGTTTTTCTGTGCGGAAGCGTAAGAGCACTGGAATACTTGTACGTGTGTCAAATGCTGTGTGCATCGCGTGCCTGGTACAGCTGGCCGCCGGATTCTTTGTTCCTGGAAGTCCTGCTGGTCTGGACGGTAGGTAGTAAATTGTCTCCTCTGCTCGTCAAAGCTTATTAAGTCAGCGCTTTTCACGCTCAGGTTGCCGTACGAATATTCCTCAGCTAGTCCCATCCGCTCACTGGTGGTCGTCCCTACTCTTTCCAGCGTATTTTCTTCCAACCTCAAGTCAAACTGATGGTGTTTGCCTGACTTCCCACAGCTCAAATCAGTGGCGGCTCTCGCGCCAGGCAGGACCGGTACCCGTACCTCGCCTCGCTACGAAACCCAGACACGCTGGAGCACTTTTGTGCGGGCGCCCTCATCGCGCCAGCCGTGGTGCTCACGGCCGCACACTGCCTTGAGCCGCGGCTTGACGGTATCTTCGCACCACTGGTCTACATGGGTCTCAACTGCGATACTTGCGAGTTTGGTCTGGAGACCGCAGAGACGGCAGACACGCTCATCCACCCCCTCTGGTACGGCCGCGCTATCTTTTTTTTTTCCTCTTTCCTTCGACCGAGTGCCCGCACGTCACTGAGACTATGTTGTTTTTATAACAAGCTACTACCCAGACCACATAACCACGCCGTCGCACCCTCGCAGTAGACGAACCACTGGAACTCCTCCACGTCTTGAAATACATTCGATTGTTTTTCCCACCAAATGAATACACCAGCCGCCGCGAATCAGCGCCTATCACGTTTGCTGACTTCCGGTTCTTCGTTTCTGGACAGCATACCAATCACAGCCGAAGTGCCGCCAATAATATTGCTTAAATCATCGCGGTGAATTTCTTGTCTAATTCAGCCGCACATACATCTGTTGGCAATTCCCTTTTCGACATCTGAGGGAACTCGAATACTCAATAACCATGCCGCAGTTGCTTTCTGGACGATCGCAAGTCGCGCATCGGCGCATCGTCGCCACCCGGCGCCAGCGTATTTGTTGCGCGGTTGCCAACTTATTTGGTTACTTACACCCCTGTGGGCTCCCCCCCTCCCTTACGCGGTCGACAGGACGGGCGACATCCTGGACGGCGGAGACATCGCCCTGCTGTTTTTGGACCGCGCAATGTCCAAGCCGCTCCTGCGTGTGTTCCCGCAGCCCCCGCCCTCCGCGCTGTGGGACTATCGCTTCTTAACGATTGTGGGCTGGGGAGTGGACGACACGGGTCGCATCGCCACGAGTCTGAACTACGCGGAGGTTCCTTACCGCAGCAATGTGGCGTGTTCCCGACTGTATGAAAACGCTGGCAACGGCCGGAACATTATTGAGCCGGACATGATGTGTGCTGGGGGGCTGAGGGCGCGCACCTGCAAGGGTGATTCCGGCGGGCCGCTCCTGATTGCGGGCGACAGCTACCTGGATGACATCGGGATCGGGGTGCTGTCATTTGGCTCCACTGGCTGCAGCGCCAGCAACCTTCCCGCTGTGTTCACGCGGTTGTCGCTTTACCAAACCGACTTGGCCTACTTTGTACCGGTGCAGGAGGTGGAGAGGGTGTGGAGTGACCCTGCGCGCGCGGGTGCTAGTAATGCCCCAACACCCTCCCCAACCTCTGCTCCAACGCCCTCCCCCACCCCAGTCCCAACACCATCTCCAACGCCTTCTCCGACAGGAGCCCCAACACCCTCCCCCACCCCAGTCCCAACGCCGTCTCCCACACAAGCCCCAACGCCATCTCCGACACGTGTCCCAACACCATCCCCCACCCCAGTCCCAACGCCGTCTCCCACACAAGCCCCAACGCCATCTCCGACACGTGCCCCAACACCCTCCCCCACCCCAGTCCCAACGCCGTCTCCCACACAAGCCCCAACGCCATCTCCGACACGTGCCCCAACACCCTCCCCCACCCCAGTCCCAACGCCGTCTCCCACACAAGCCCCAACGCCATCTCCAACACTTGCCCCAACACCCTCCCCCACCCCGGTCCCAACGCCGTCTCCCACACAAGCCCCAACGCCATCTCCGACACGTGCCCCAACACCCTCCCCCACACCAGCTCCAACGCCATCTCCCACACCCGCCCCAACACCAGCTCCGACGCCCTCTCCCACACCCGCCCCAACACCAGCGCCGACGCCCTCTCCCACACCCGCCCCAACACCAGCGCCAACGCCCTCTCCCACACCCGCCCCCACACCCTCACCAACTAGGGCGCCGACGCCCTCCCCAACCCCAGCTCCAGTTCAGGCCGTATTCCTAGGTCAGCGGTGCCGCGAGGATGAAACTGAACGCCACAGCCGGTTCGACATAAACGACTTTGATGGCGGCGAGGCGGAGGGTTGCCGGCAGCTGTGTCGACGCGCGGGTGGGGACTGCACCGCGTTTACTTACAACCCTGATGAAGACAGGTGGCGCTGCTTTTTGTACGAGGCGTGCCAGCCGCGGGACTCCGACCCCTCGGATACCACATACTTCATGCGCCCCGCGCTACAGCCCTGGTCTGCCCCCCTGCCAGCGAACCCCAAGAGTTCGCCGTCCCTCACCTCTACTCGCGGGGCGGCCTTCCCCGGGCAGAGTTGCCGAGGGGACTATATAGCCCGGAAAAGCCGGTTCGACCTAAACGATTTTTTCACCGACGACGACGATGATAGTTTCGAGGAGATGGAGGCGAGGAGCTGCAGAATCTTTTGTGAGCGGGCGAAAGATTGCACCGCGTATACGCACGTCCCGGAGGACGACCGGTGGCGGTGCTTCCTTTATGAGTCGTGCCGGTTGGAGGAGACCAGTAGCGGCAGCTCGTCAGCTACCACGTACCTGTTGTAGGCGATGGCCGTGCAACAGGACAAGGTTCACATAGGCAGCTCGTACTGTCGCGGCGATCCTTTTGCGGTGTATGGAAGGTGCAAGGTGACTGAGACTGAAAGAGGTGAAAGTGAGAGAGAAAATGGTTACAGAGGTCACGGTGAGGTGCCTATAAATAGCTTAGCTGTAGGCTGTTGCGGAGGCACAATGTTGGGCACCGTGATTGGTGCTAATGATCCAATTGATAGCAGCACCGTTTTGGGCAGTGATTGTGTATGTCGCTGACAGCTGACAGATGAGAGTCATATATCGTATGCCATACTGCTGCTAGTACCCGTGTGATGTAAAAACGTACAAGGGATAACAGTACATATGGGTGTATCTCAACACCCCCACTCAACCAGAATGTGCTGAAGTACTGTTGTAGTCAGGAAAGTCCAGAGAAAATTTTCAGGCCGTGCTGACGGACATGATTTTCTTGATGAGATAGGAAAAGGTGTTCCTAGAAACCGGTTTAGTGAGAATGTCAGCACAGTTGTCAGCAGTGGGAACATAGACCATTCTGATGATGCCTTTTGCAGCAAGGTCACGGCTCAGATGGTATTTGAGAGCAATGTGCCTTGTCTTGCGCGAAGTGCAGCCACGAGTAACATTCCGGATGGCGGATTGATTATCGCAAAACACAGGAGTCGGCAATGACTGAGGTAGGCCAAGATCAGCCAGAAGTTGTCTTGCGAACAGAATTTCCTGGCAGACCGATGCGACTGCGATGTATTCGGCTTCACAGGTTGATTGTGCAACGACCGTCTGGAGTGCAGAGCGCCAAGAGATGGGTGCGGCGCCTATGGAAGGTGAGTCGGTTGCCCCCACTGGACCCATGCAAAGGATCTGGCCACTGACAGAAACTGATGAAGCAGGAGCACTGCCCCAGGTGGAGTCGACGAAGGCACTGCACTGAAGCGGTTGGTTGTGATGATGAAAGGAAACGCCAACATGCGATGTACCCTTCAGGTAGCGTAAGACGCGTTTGGCTGCTGTCCAATGACACAACTTGGGGTGGGCGACATAGCGGCAGAGGCAGGAAACAACAGCTGAGATGTCAGGGCGTGTGCATACCGATGCCCACAGGAGACTGCCGACCAGACTGCTGTAAGGGACGTCGTGTTGGAGATCAGTGGAGCCTTCATGAAAGGCAAGTTCCGCCCCCTGGCTCCAAGGTAGTAGAGAGGGATTGCAGTCCGTCATGTTGAACTGGTTGAGCATGTCATTGATATATTTACTTTGGTGAAGGGTGATACTGCCCGCATCATTGTAATCAACACCCATGCCTAGGATCCAAGTACAAACTCCCTCGTCGGTGATGTCAAAGGTAGTTTGGATCAAGACACGTAAGTAGGTCATCCATGGTTCAGATGCAGGGAGAACCAGCAGGTCATCAACGTAGACTAGGATGATGATTACTATAATTTGAGTACCTGAGGATTCAGACCATAAAATGTAAACACCTGGGTCACCAGCGGAAACCTGGAATCCATTGTCCCGTAGGAAGCCATCGAATTTCTGCCTCCACTCGAAAGCTGCTTGCTTAGTGCCATATAAGGCTCTCAGCAGGCGACCATAGAGTTCTTTGCCGTCTTCATCATATTCTTTGTAGCCTTCAGGAAGGCTAATGTACAGCTCTTCTTTGATTTCTGCGTATAAAAATGCGGCAACTACGTCGAGCTGGTAGACAGGCCATCGCCATTGCGCCGCAAGGGCAAATGCTGTCCGAACAGAAGTGAAGCTAACCACCGGGGCGTAAAGTTTCTCTTTGTCAAAATCAAGGCCTGCGCGTTGATCAAATCCGCGGACCACCCATCGAGCCTTGAACTTACGAATGCTGCCATCTTTGTTGTGTTTAATCGTGAAGTCCCATTTCGTACTGAGGATGCGTTGACCAGCTGGGATGGGAACGACCCGGAAGACGTTTCTAGCTCGAATACCATCATATTCCGTTTTGATAGTTGCTTTCCAATTGTCGGCCTGTGGAGAAAGAAGTGCTGCGCGCATAGTCTTAGGAGTGGATGGTGGTAGTTCCGAAGTCGATGAAGAACGGTTGGTCATGAAGCAAGTGGCCGGTTCCTGAGTCGATAGTAATGCGGGAGCTTCAGCCGTGAGGAGCGATTGCCAGAGGGCATGGTGTCCATAGTCGCAGGGGTAGGCAGGTAGATAATCTGCAGCGTCATCAATGGTTGAACCTTCATGGTGCTGCTGTTGTTGACTGAAAAGGATGGTCTCGGAATCGCGAAATCGAGTAGGTAATCGGCGAACACGGTCTTGTCGTTGAAGGTCTTTTGAAGTATCATGGTGAAGGGAGGGATCCTCCATAGAGGATTGATTTGGAGACGAAGTAGACTCCGGAGTAGACAGCGCATCATTAGGCATAGTATCTGGAAAAGCAGGTTGGACGTTGGTCGACAAAGTCTGCTCTGGCCGCAGGTCTGGGGGAGATACGATTAAGCGAGCCGTTAGTGGATCATGTAGATTCGCCGTAGAGGAAAGCACTGGGTGTGCAGGGTCATCATCGTCAGTGTCGTCATCACCAACGTCCGTGGGAGGCACATAGGTTTGAGTCAGTGTCGTGATCAGCTCCCTCTGATTATAGGTGGGGGAAAGCTGAGGATCGAGCTCGCAGAGTGGCTCCTCAGGTGAGCCGTTAGTGGCCATGTCTTGGAAGTGGCTTAGTAGTTCTGCTTCATCAAAAATTACACTGCGGCTGGCAATAACGCGCCTACTATCAGGATTGTAGACCAACCAGGCAGGAGAATCAGGCGATCGTCCTACATAGATACCCTTCCATGCCTTGTCTTCTAGCTTCCGGCGCAGGGCGGAGTCCACGTGAGTGTATGCATTGCAGCCAAAAATCCGAATGTGGGATAGGTCCGGGATGACTCCAGTTGCCAGGGTTAGGGGGATGCCGTCAGGGCCGGATCTGTAGGTCCTGTTGTGAAGATAGACAGAGTGCTTGAAGGCAAGTTCCCAGAAATTTCGCGGTAGTCCGGCAGTGACAAGAAGGCAACGTGTCATTTCCGCCAGTGTGCGCCAAGGACGCTCCGCAAGCGCGTTCTGATGAGGGCTGTAGGGAGCTGAAAACCGCAGAGTGATGTTGTGTTCAGAACACAGAGTTGCAAAGGCAGTTGACCTGAAGGTGGCGCCGTTGTCGGCGCGGATTTCGGTAATCTTGTGGCCCATACGCAGGACAAGGTTAATAATATCCCGTGTATAAGGGACAATCTCGGCAGTAGAGCGGATAGGTCGTCCCATAGCGAAGGAGGTGCTGCGACAGAAGGCTCCATAAAATTGATTATTGCCTTGTAGAGAAGGTTCAACAGGGCCCCATGAATCCAGGTTGAGAGTGTGGAACGGGGGGTAGTCTCGAGATCCAGGCGCGGTGCTCTTATTGGCGATGGTAGATTTGGATAGAACACATGGACTACAGAATTCCACGTGGGACAGAGATGAAGGAAGACCTGTGACGAGAGGCAAAGTTTTCTTGATGCCCTCAGCATGGATGTGGCCAAGGCGTCGATGCCAAAGTTGGGCTGTGCCTCTGGAGGTTGCGCTCAGTAATGCCACGGTGGGTGGTGGTGATAGGATGGATGTAGGGAGAATGGGCTCCACCATCAGACCATAGAGACCCCACTCCCGGAGACGCCGGATTGGGATGCGAGATCCTGTTGGAAGAGTCATGGTGCAGTCCTGGGCGTATGTGAAGGTTGCTCCCGCGTCTTGGGCTCGACCCTGACTGAAAAGCCGGGATATACCATGGGGAGCAAAAGAGACGAAGTCTGGTGCGTGTAGAACCTTGGTGAGAGTAGTGGCCACCTTTTTCCCATCGACCGTGGTGTAGACTTCTTTGGTAGTGCCCGTGCCGTAAACGGTAGCAGGAACACCAGTGAGAGTGTAGCGGGCATGGACTGGAAACTCCTCGTAGTCGTGGAATTCGTGTCGATTGGCGTTGATGAATTGCGAGGCGCCACCGTCCACGATTTGTATTTCGGCTGCTGGTGGAGCATCACATTGAGCAAAAAATGCTGATGTAGTAGGAGTGGTTGCAGCATTGGTAGCACGTGCTGCGCTCATTATCCATGTGCATGTATGTAGGTCCATGCTGCTGCCCAAAATTGGTAGAAGGATGTCCTCAAGTTCCTGCCCTCGAAACTTGGAGACATTGATGTCTTGCAATGTGTAACCCATAGCAGCGGCTCTAACAGCACACGGTGGTTCCGCAAAGCGTGCTGGAGATAGGGACGGGTCACCAGTTGCCAACATTCCGGGGCCAGGGGATCCGTCGTGGTTCAGGCAAAAGTGGGGTCCATTTCGGACACCTGAGAACCGTGGTAATGAGAGCTGCCCGTCTTGTGCTCGCCAGTCTGAAGGTGAGAACCCAATAGAGGGCAAGAGAGAAGCAACGGGAATACCATGCTGGCGGTGGCTGATGTAGTGGTTAATAAGGTCCCAGTGGCTGCTCATGTTTGTCCAAATGAGGGAGTCTCGTTGCACAGTGGATCCCATGGAGGTGGCTTTGACGCGGAGAGGGGTTCCAAGGGCACCAATTATGGTGGGAGGCTCAGTCGCGCCAGCGCTGTTCTCAATAAGGTAACTTAGACTCATGCGCTGCGAGGCGGTTAGAAACCTGATAATATGGAGAACCTTGCTGAGTGTTTTGGCTCCGCTGGCCGATGGAAAGGCTGTGCCAGAAAAAGGGGCATGGCATGGACCAGCGTCAAGAAACGAGACGGGGGGAAGAGAATCCCAGTGACTGGGCCGGATGAGGTGGATGTCCTGCGGAAGGCGGGTGCCCCAATTATGGGTGGCAGAAGATGGTAACTGGTCTGGATACCGTTTGCTGAGGACATCAAGCCTGTGTGAAAGCACTTCTCGAATGGTATCATCAATCTCGCAGCATGTGAGTAGCCCCACCGAACCACCCGTAGATAGGAAGCCCTCCAACAGAGGGAACATACCACCCGTGCAAAGGCTGACCCAGTGAGAGACGTGTTGCTGCAGGGGAACAAGAGGAATATTCCGCAGACAGGGAAGACCAGGAATAACTCGACTGGCCATCAGGGTTGGTGCTGGCGAGATGGAAGGAAGAGGGTCATCAAAGACGATATTCAACGCATGGTCAGTAGCCTTGACTGTCACTTGTTCACCACTGCGGAAACGACGAGCCGGAGATGAGCGAGGTTGCTCTGCGTGAAAATGCGGGTCGTCTTTCAAGACGCGGAAACCAGATTGACTGGAATTCGCAGGTGTTGTAACGTGATGTGCTTGATACTCGTGTACCCGACGTGGATGGAGCTTCTGTGGAGAGCATAGGCCCTGTGTCTTGTCGTCTGAAACTGGTGGTCCCGTCAGCATGAAGCAAAAATCCCCAAACGTAGGTGTGTCCTCTTTGTGTGCGTCAGATGAGAGCAAAACAGCAGAGTGATGAGGGTGCGGTGCTGGTCGTGGCTCGGCTTGCGCAGCTGTAAGATGTGCGTGTGCTGTTGGAGGAGCACGCTGGTGGGGTGGAAGCGGTCTGTCAACCGGAGGTCGTCCAGAGAGGGGGGCTCCATTACGATCGACAGTTTGCCAACATCTGGTTTGCGAGTGGCCACGGCGGCCACAACGGTGGCATGGTTCCATCTGGCGATGTGATTGCCCCGGGATTCCAGGAGGCGGTATAGGTGGTGGTCCTGTGGCTACATATGTGATAGCTGCCGGCTGGTGAAGGGGCGCTACCGGTGACTGGGCTGCCGGATCGGACATGATAATTTCACGGACAGTCACCCAGGATTCATCAGGATTGGCACGGCGATGGCGTGTCATGAAGGCGCGTAATTCCCTGTAGGTCTCCTCACACATACTGGGCATCACGTAAGTATCCATAAAATCTTCTTCACTGCAGTCCTTTCCAAGGCGCCTCATATCACACCACGCAGCATCTTTCTCGATGATATATGATTCCATGGTTTGTGACGAGAGTTGATCTTTGTGCAGGCAGTTGCGTGCGCGCCGGAGAGCTCGGACTTCGGCAATCTTGATCCACGATAGGATGTTATCCCATGCCTTGGTTCCGTGAGATGTGAATTCTTGTAGCTCTCCACGTCGTGCAGGCATGGGAAGTTCACGTCGTACGACTGCATTGGCAGCGAGGCATGCCCGGGTGGCGGTAGATAAGCATTGGTAGAGGTTCCGCTGTTGCTCGGGGGTGCCGTCGTATGTTAATGCATCGCCAAATCGGTTAGAAAAGGCAAAGTCTGAGAAGTCATGCTGCCAAGCGATCATGTCCCCCCATTCCGGTGAGTCAAGTATTTTAGGAGCTTTTCCGGCGTCCAGAGGTCGAGGAAGTGGGGTCTGTTGCAAGGATAATCGGGCCTGGAGTGATGCAATGATAGATTCTGCGTCACTCTCAGACAAGGGTGTTGTCATCGGAAATGTGGTGGTGTGAGGTAATTTTCTGTGAGCAGCACGGAGCCCAATAAAGAGCTGCTGGGCACTGTAAATTCGGTTGTTACTGATATTCAATGATCTAAGCTGATTCGGCGAGACGGACGAGGTAGACGAGACGGATTAGACTGGCTAGACGGACGAGACGGATTTTGATACTGATGAGCCGGACGAGTCACTAGATGTTGATATTTGTGGGTTTTTAAGGAAAATTGCTCAGTCGTATTGGTGAAAGCAGTGGTCAGCTATGTAGCACAATTTGTTTCTTGAGTCTAATGATTCGACTATATAGCTGACTACTTTGTTCGAGGGCCCATAACCTATGGAAGGTGCAAGGTGACTGAGACTGAAAGAGGTGAAAGTGAGAGAGAAAATGGTTACAGAGGTCACGGTGAGGTGCCTATAAATAGCTTAGCTGTAGGCTGTTGCGGAGGCACAATGTTGGGCACCGTGATTGGTGCTAATGATCCAATTGATAGCAGCACCGTTTTGGGCAGTGATTGTGTATGTCGCTGACAGCTGACAGATGAGAGTCATATATCGTATGCCATACTGCTGCTAGTACCCGTGTGATGTAAAAACGTACAAGGGATAACAGTACATATGGGTGTATCTCAACACGGTGTACCGTCGGGCAGATCTGAACGACCACGAAGGCAGCGAGTTTGATAAATGCGACCAATACTGTCGGGCGGAGCGCGCGGGGCGGTGTGACGGGTTCACGTACCGTCCCGGCAGTGACGACCCCAAACGGCGCTGCTTTCTGTTCACCGCGGACGACTGCAGGGAGCTCAAACATTCGGAGGAGGTAGATGTGACGGTGGTGCTGGGCGGCCCAGCCACGTGAGTGCGAGCTTAAGTCCCACTAGTCGCGCAGATACACTTTGTCGAAATAAAAAGGGAACGTGAAGCAGGTGGTTGCCCACTCATCCTTTACTGGTTCCTGCTCGACGCCAACGGCTCCTCCCGATTCTACATTTTATATTAATGATTCCGTTGTAACTTTTGCAATTCGTGGTCAACTTTTCACTACGTGTGTCGGCGTCCCGCCCCCTCTACCCACCCTGACGTCAACTGGAAGGGCATCGTGCGTGACTGGTGTGAGTGGGGCACCGCACTTCATGCAAAGAAAATTATGCGATAACTGATATGAGGTAAATTAAATATATATCAAATTGCTACAATACTTACTGTCGAAGCTACAGAGTGAAGCATTGTGTGTGTGTGTGTGTGCGATGTAACAAATAGAGGCTGAGACTGTCGAGTCGTGAGGGAAACAAGAAGGTGAATTACAAAGGCTGTTGTGTCACAGTTACAGCATACTGTTCTTATGAGCAGAAACCCGGGTACCAACACAGAACAGCCGGGAAAATGACCGGGAAAACTTTTCAGCGCGGCAGCAAGAGCGCTAGCTTTTTTCTGTCTGCCTGTCTCGCCCCCCCCCCCCCCCCCCCCCACCGTGCCCTCGAGGTGACGGGGGACCTCGACTAGGAGGAAAGTCGCTACATGAGGAGCGGCTACGACCTTGGGGCGAGGCTTACGGGATGCGACGGCGGGATCGACGAGCGACCGGCGCGTGAGGAGGGGGTTTTGGCTAGCCTTTCCCCTCCTATTTTCGGCAAGACCGAAGTCACGCGGGAGCTAGATAAGGCTGGCCCGTCGCCCCTCTCGAACGCCGACCGGCCTAGGTCGGTCGGCATGCCGTTTCGGTGGGAGCGCGCCGTGCGTCGTGAAGGTCGAGCAACAGTTTCATTTTGCATACCCTCAAAAGCAGTGGCTCTGAATTGTTGTGTATATGATTTTCTTTTATGGTCAGATTGATTTGAATCTAGAGGTTTGCATATCCAATATCATGTGTACGGGACAGTGACTCTAGCGGTTACTCTTACCGTTAATATCGGCGCGTCTCACCTGCAGGGCAACCACCTTGCCCGAGCAGTTAGACACAGCCAACGACCAACGACTTCCCCAACGGTCAGCTCTAGCTAGCCCGTGCCTCATAAGCCGTAGCTAGCCACGAGCCTAAGCACTCTCTGCTTTCGCGCTCAGCCAATCTAGGCTTCGCGCGATTGCAGTCTCGACTCTAGTAGTCGAGCAGGGTGTCAGTTTTACTTTTCGTCCCATGCGCACTCGAGCGTCACGCGACACTTCCCCTCGTTCAGCTACGCAGTTCCCCAATATGCAGCCTGAGCAGTCTACGTCCGCAGCAGCGGCCGACCCTCACGCTACCACACTCGAACAACGCACAACCGAACAGATTCGTACGGCAGTTTTGGCATCGGAGCAACGGATTACTGAGCAGTTTTTGGCGGCTAACGCTGCCTTACTCGCTCAGCTTCGGCAGACGACATCCACACATGCTGCTACTGATCAGCAGCAGTCCATTCCCACCGACGCGACCACAGCGACGGAGGGTAGTAAGGAGGCCCCCGAGCCACCTATCGACCTGCTCGACGACGAACCCGACCCCCCCGCGGCCGATTTCGTCGACTTCACCTACTACGGCGAAGTCATTCCAGCCGGCCTCGAACGTCCCCCTCGCGACGTCGACGAGCCACGTCTCTGGACACTTACGGACGACACCGCCCGCGCTCTAAGCGACAAACGCACCCAGGCAGCTTACGACGAGTACCTACACATCGGGTGCTATGTCTTCTTCGACAGCTGCGCCAACGCGGCAATTGGCGAGGCTCTGGACACGCTGTCGCACGGCACACCTTTACCGACAGAGCAGGCGGCAGCGATTGCCCTCATCCGAGCGGGTCATCGCACCCACATGGCGACGGAGGAGGCCGCCCGTACTAGATTGGGCTTCCTCCGCCTCACCAAGGGCGGACAAACGAGCACAGATGCGGACCGCGTCTTTGCCGAACTGGCCCACGAGCGCTTCTGCCGACCGCGCCCTACCGCGGTCTCCGGCACATTGGATGCGCTTCGCCAAGCGCTCGTCGACCGTACGCTGGAAGTCAGCTTACACGCCGCCAGCAAGGCCGCCGCCGGAGCTGCCTTCGCGAAAGTCACACCGGACAAGCCGACCGGCCCCGACGCGCGAGCCCGCAAAGCCGCCGCCGACAAACGCAAAGCCGCAGCAGCAGCAGCAGCAGCAGCCCGCGCTACCCCGCCACCCAAGCCGACCGACCCGGCTAAAACCCTCCCCCAAGAAATGACGGTGTGGCCCGCCGCGCCGATTCCTGCTCCCCGACATCT
This sequence comes from Tetraselmis chui, assembly GCA_026401115.1. Lineage (NCBI taxonomy): Eukaryota > Viridiplantae > Chlorophyta > Chlorodendrophyceae > Chlorodendrales > Chlorodendraceae > Tetraselmis > Tetraselmis chui. Next base: position 34,833 of record JAPMLY010000120.1, read on the forward strand.
TCCTACATGCGCCACCGCGTGCGTCGAAGATGGCGGGAGTGGGAGCGCATCGGCGCGAGCGGCCAAGTCCTAAACTGGATCCGCCATGGCGTCCGCGTCAAATTCAAGCAAGGCCTACGCCCCAAACCCTTCAACCACGGCGTCTCTATGCTCGACGCGACGCCGGCCCAACTCGAGTTCCTAAACTCGGAGCTCCCCCGCTTCGAGGCTTGCGGTGCTTGGGAGCGGGCCGACAACCCTCGCTACGTTTCCCGGATGTTCTTAGTTCCAAAACCCGGGCACAACCAATGGCGTTTGATTATCGACCTTCGAGAACTCAACCGTTATTGCTCAACCTTCACCATGACGTGCGAGACGCTCAAACACCTACGTCACCTCTCACGGCCGGGCGACTACTTCGTCTCCCTCGACCTTGCCGACGGGTACTACACCCTTGGCATCCGGGAGGAAGACCGAGACTTCTTCACGGTCAACTACCGCGGCACTCTATGGCGCCTAGCATGCCTTCCCATGGGCTGGTCGGGTTCGGCTTACTACTTTTGCAAGCTAACACAGGTGTTCACGAACCACCTACGCCGCCCCCCGCAACCGGTGCCAGCGGCTACTTCCTCCCACAGTCACCGCCCTACCAAGCGCTTCCTTCGAAACGCGCGATGGCGCGGGGTTCGACTGCTCCCCTATATGGACGACTTCCTTTTCCTCGCCGACTCCTACGCGGACGCCCTCCTACTGCGACAGCGCGTCCAAGCCCTCCTCGACACCCTCGGCCTCGAACGCAACCCCAAGAAAGGCGTTTGGACACCGACTCAAGTGGGCGACCATTTGGGCTTAACGGTGGACCTCCAACACGGCATGTTTCGCGCCCCGCCCGCAAAACTCCGCCAGCTCGCGCAACAAGCCTCTTCCCTACTCGGACGAGCCGCTTCCAACGCCCGATGGCTTCCTACACGCCACCTTGCGGCTTTTGCCGGGAAAGCACAGTTCCTCTACCTCGCAATCGCCCCCGCGCGCTTCTTTTTGCGCGAACTCCACGACATGTTAGCCACACGGGTTGGGTGGGGCGGACGCGTCCGCCTCACCCACCAATTACGCCGAGACCTCGAGTGGTGGCGCACGGTCCCCACTCAACACAACGGCCGGTCCATCTACAAGCCTATTGAGACCGCCTACCTCCACGCCGACTCGAGCGCCTACGGTTGGGGGGCCGTTCTAAACGAGGACTCCAACTATCAAGCCCGGGGCTTTTGGAGCGCTACCGACCGCCAACAACACATCACGTGGAAGGAACTTCGCGCTGTGCGACACGCGGTGGAATCTTTTCTACCCCAACTCCGAGGCCGGCAAGTCCTCCTACACGAGGACAACACGGCGGTGGTCGCCGCCCTCACCAAGCTCACCTCGCGCTCGCCCGCCATGATGGCCGAACTCCGGCGCCTATGGTACCTCCTCGACAGCAACGACATCAACATCCGGCCGCGCTACATCCGCTCGGCGGCCAACATATGGGCCGACGCGCTAAGCCGAGAGTTGGACTACGAGGACTGGCAGCTCAACCCCCGTATTTTTACCCACTTGCAACGCCGGTGGGGTCCTCACACGATCGACCGTTTCGCGTCTATGCTCAACGCGCAACTTCCCCGATTCAACGCCCGCTGGCGCGACCCACTGTGCGAGGACGTCGACTGCCTACACCTCCCCGACGCGGCGTGGGCGCGCGAGAACAACTACTGCAACCCCCCTTGGTCTGCCCTGCCGGCGCTAGCCGCAAAACTCGAACAAACTCAAGCCGCGGCGACTGTTATCGCCCCCTACTGGCAAACCAAAACGTGGTACCACGCGTTCGCCCGCTTGGCCACCGAGACCGTACACTTCCCAGCGTCCCGCGACCTATTCTTTCCAGGCAGGCTGGGCAAGCGCGAAGGGGTCGGACCTCCCGCGTGGAGCATCGTGGCCTTTCGGCTCACACCCCCTCTTGGCTCTACACTCGACGCGGTGCGATTGGCCGAGCGATTCGCCCGGACCGATTAAATGCGCCTGTACAGCACGTCCCCCCTCTGCGTACAGGACCGCCGCGCTACGGATTACGCTGTGAAGCAGCACAGTCGCCCTGGTCCACCGATTTAGCTGAAACTTTTCGAGACCTCCTAGGATCAGACAAGCTCGGGGTTACGGCGGTTGCCCTACTCAGCAACTCACTAGCGCCCTCTACGTACGCGAGCTACCAGAGCGCAATCAGACAGTTTTTTATTTTTTGTGCAGAGGAAAACATCGCCCCGCTACAGGCCACACCCGCCACAATGGTCCGTTACACGGCCTGGCTAGCCCTACTCGGAACGGTCGCCGCTAGCTCGTTGCAACCTTACTTCTCCGCCGTTAACAAGTTCTTCCGTGACCACCGGCGTCAACCTATCGCCGTGGGCGAACTTTTGGCGGACGCCCGCCGTGGCCTCGAAATGCTACAACACCGCCTGATCCCCACCACCGCTCGCCTCCCGCTACCCGCTTACGTCGCCATGGACATCCTACACGCCGCCAACACCCTTCACGGTACTTTCGCGTGGACCCCTGCTGCCCTCCCTCAGATGCAACGCTTCAGAGCCTGTTTAGCGGTGTGCGTCAATTACATGTTTTTCTGCCGCGCCGAGACCGGCGCCCGTTGCCAAACCGGCGACCTCGTAGTCGACAAACCTTCGCAGCAAATCTGCCTATTCGTCCGCAAATCTAAGGGGGACCAGCGCCGCGACGCCGGCGATAAACCGGTCATCGCTATCCCTGTAGCCGCTAACCCCGTCTTGGCAGCCCTGATCGACTACTACACGGAGCACCGCGCGACATTCTGCCGCAAATTCTACAACGCACCGCCCCCGCTCGCTTTTTGGAGCTTCTCACCTTCGGAACCTTCTACCGATTGGGGCGCCGCTCCCACCATCTCCGCTTGGCTCACCCTCGCCCTCCGCGCGGCCGGCTCATCCGCACCCACCGGTTTCAAGTGGACGTCGCACAGCCTACGAAAAGGCGCGGCGTCCGCTGCCAGCTGCATCGGCGCGCCCCTCCCCGTAATCAAATTTATGGGTGGATGGGCCAAAAACAGCTCTGTGACCGAAGGCAAATATATTGACCCAACCATGACCCCAACACCTGCTGCTTGGCGGTTCTTCGGCTGGCTCACTCCGTCCCCCCCGCAACACTAATTCTGGCTGTGCAAGCCTTTGGCTTTAGGTTACTGGCAAAACGTGCCCTAGGGTAAATGGTCAGATTGATTTGAATCTAGAGGTTTGCATATCCAATATCATGTGTACGGGACAGTGACTCTAGCGGTTACTGTTACCGTTAATATCGGCGCGTCTCACCTGCAGGGCAACCACCTTGCCCGAGCAGTTAGACACAGCCAACGACCAACGACTTCCCCAACGGTCAGCTCTAGCTAGCCCGTGCCTTATAAGCCGTAGCTAGCCACGAGCCTAGGCACTCTCTGCTTTCGCGCTCAGCCAATCTAGGCTTCGCGCGAACCCACCCACCCATCCCTATAATCATGCGCTAATCGACCCCCAGACCCTGTCTGTGGGTGTCTTTTGGCCAAATTGTAAGCAAGCTGACATCTTTGGCACAACGTGCCCTGGGGTAAATTATAAAATTATTCCTGCTCTTACTACTTAGGCAAGGGGAGTGTGGCAATTACTGCGGTTGCTTACAGTTTTTAACCTCCAAGGAACGTCGGCACACATTGCAGATGGATGTGTCGATAGGGGTACCTATTTTGCCTCGGGAGAATTGGTGGTACACGTACCACGTTTGTGGTACACGTACCACAGAAAATGCTCATTTTTGGAACCTCCAAACAGACTGCTGATTTAACCAATCTTTACAAAAATGGGTCCAAAAGGTGCATAAGGCCCCAGTCTACTTATTTTTCAAAACATACAAGGTATCGGCCGCGGCTATTCAACATGGCGACGATTCTGCCACCATCTACCCCCCGCGGTACCTCCGCTCGGCACGTCCGGATAGGCCAAAGGGTCTCGGCTCGTAGAGGCCCCATAGAGGACCTAAAGCCCGGCTCGAGGCGCCATCAGCGTGCCCGGAAGTATGGCTTGGTTACTGCGTCGGTAGGGCCCAAGTTGTGGACCGTGCGGTGGGATGATGGTGCGGAAACTACCGAGCGGTCCACTCAACTCCGGGTAGAGCTGCCCACTGCCGGGCAAGAACCTGCTAGCTCACCGTCTCCCACGCCTGGCGACGACCACATCAATCGAAGATTAGTTCCTCTTCACCCTCCCAACACCGTGACCGAATTTCCTGTGGAGCTGGTGCCTACCGACTCCGCGATGCGCGCCGCACCGACAGGGGGTATTGGTAGTGAAATGGCTGAAAATTTAAATTATGAAAACCAGCCGACACCACCCACCGACGCTTCTCCTTCTGCAAACGCGTCCGCATCTCGACCTGTGACGTGCAATTTAACAGCAACGACCCATACTACGGACCCTGACGCGCTGGAGGAGGAAGCCCCCAAGACCAACCCCAGGTAGTGCTAGATAGCGACGACGAGGAGGGAGATGGGCCCGACGAGCACTTACTTTCTGAGGCGGAAGCTACCCTTCGCCGACTGGTTGGAGCGACTGTAGAGAAGACGGCCGCCGGAGAGGAGACTGCTGTTTGGACAGTCGTTCCTGCAGTGACAACAGACACTCGGAATGAGCGGTCGGCATACTTTCGTGAGAAGGGAGTCGGCCTTAAAGGCGGAATCCCGACGTCTAATGATGGCGACGTGGACCTGCTTAGTTTGTGGCTACACCTCTACCCCGGAAAAATCGAGGACGATCTACGCCGCCTAAACGAGGAGGGCTTTAGAAAAAAGGCAGGTTGGAAGCCTATCACCCAACACGAATGGGTTGTTTTTATTGTAATTATCTACGCAGCTCGACAATTCAACCAAACTGGGAAGGGGCTATGGACATGTGAGGCGACAGGAGTGAGGGAGGCACCTGATTTCGAACGCTTCATGAAGAGCTACCGCTTCACGCTCATCCGCCAGATGGTCATGTACTCCAAAGCGGACATGTCCGCTTGTCAAGTTGACCCCTGGGCTATGTTTCGTCAAATGGTGTCGGACTTCAACGACAACATGGCAGCTAAACTTCAAGCATGGATGACTCAGACACTAGATGAGTCGATGTCAAGCTACCAGCCGCGCAAGGACAAGCGAGGAGGCTTACCAAATATTTCTTTCATATTGCGGAAGCCCAAGCCCTTGGGAACAAAGTTTAAGACGATGTGCGATGCAGACACATGAGTAATGATGTGGGTTGAAGTGCAAGAGGGGAGGACAGCTATGAGACAGAAGACATACAATCGGGAGTTGGGAACAACATGCGCTACTGTCGTGCGGGCGATGGATTCAAGCGCCATCCAACATGGGACAACTCTACTGGGCGACAGTTGGTTTGCGTCAGTGAAGGTGATAAGCGAATTAATGTGCAATGTGAATGACAGTAAATACTTATGAGTAAGGAACTAAACCCTATGTGCACTTCTCCCCCTCAGGCTGCGATACAAGCATCCAAGAGGGGGCACCATTTTATAGGTGTAGTGAAGACCAGCCACGCCCGCTTCCCCAAGCAGTTTTTAGAAGAACACTTGAAAGACAAGAGTGCTGGGAGCAGATTGGTACTTACCTCCAAGCTGGAAGGGGCCGACCTCGTCGCTATGGGCTACAAGTACAACAAGCGGAAGGTTATCCACTTCATTGCCACCGCTGGAGCAGCCAACACCTTCGACGGAGACGACCCCTACATGCAACGATGGGCCGATGAGTATGGCAACGTTTGCTTTAGAGCTATTCCGCGACCAGCCCTTGCTTCCGAGTATTTTTCACAAAGCCCACGTGTCGACAACCATAATCAGTCGCGCCAGCACGACCTTGCGCTAGAGGAGCTATGGCAAACACATGACTGCTGGTTCCGTCTATGGACAACTTTTATGGGCATTCACCTGGTCGACTGCTGTAAGTTGTGCCGCTTCCACCTCCCGTCCAACCACCACCTCAGCAAAGGCAGCGTCGTGGACTTCTCCGATAATTTGGCTGCTGCTTTGCTGAAGAACCGACTGCCTCATGATATTGACAGGCGGGTGCGGGTTGTGACGCCTCGCCGAGCTGTGCCTGCGAAGCGCGCGCTTGCCGACATGGGATACACGCAATCAGAACATCAACACCGCCGCGGACAATACCCTCGTCAGCGCGTCGGCAAGCATATGAAGACGAAACAAGCCCGCTGCAAGCTTTGTCAAGCTGAAAATAAAGAAAGCTATACCTCATTCTTCTGCCGTGACTGTGGAATCCCGCTTTGTGTGCCCTCAAACCGCCATGAGCGAGACTGTTGGGTTGAGCACGTCGAACGCTCCTTGGACGAGCTCCATCGCCGCCTCCATCCTTAACCCTACTGCCCAGCTCAACTCACCACACCAACCTTCGCCTCCGACTACCAAAAGCTTCAAAATCCTCTTGGCAACTTGTTTCGAGAAGCGTCGGGCTTGAGGTAGAGTTTGATCTGACTTTGGTCCTTCTGAGTCGGGCGGATGGCCCGACAGAGAGGTGGTGCGCTTAGGGTGCGAGCAACTGCAAATATAGCGATGATACAGTTTCCTTAGAAATATTTAAGACATAAGTACTAATGAAAAATATTGCTTCGCACCACACGTTTTTGTGGTACACGTACCGTACCACCAATTCTCCCGAGGCACTGTCGAAGGGTACCGGGTCAAAACTTTGCTCTTAAGTGTCCTAAATGGCTGAGGAACTGAGGGCCGCTAGGCAGCAGCCGGTCCTGCTTGCTGGTATTGTTGTAAATCATTTTCATATCCTTACGGGCGTAAGGCTGGTCGGAATGTTCAGCCCTTGCCGGTGGTGGGTTTGCAGAGGAAGCGTGGCCATGGTCGCGTGTCCCGTACGTGGTGGGGAAGGATGGCGGCGGTTGTGATCCTCCGGCCAGTATACGGAGTATTTTAGCAGCGATAATGTCCATGTCTTGTAGAACGGCATTGTCAACATGCGTGAGAGTTGCAGGAGGCGGGCCGAAGCAAGCTTGTAGTAGAATGTAGAAAGCTGCGTGCTGATAGTCGGCTGTTGGCCACTTGGCCATTGACGAGTGGGCTAGGGGTGACGGTGGATGGCGGCGGCGTCGGAGTGGGAACTCCCGGAGGCGGCGTCGTAAACGCATGGGGCGGGGGCGGGGGGTCCATGGCGGCACGCTGCGGGGGAAGACGATGTGAATGGTTAGCGCATGCAATTGCGTGATACTCGTAAATTACGAGGGTCTATAATCTATTGTCGGAGAGCAGGCATATGAATATAGGGAACCGACGGCACCTTGTGCAACAACGGAAAGATGTTTCTGCTGATTACGACAGAACACCCGCAGCCGTTACTATACTGTTGATAAACGGTACGCATATATGATCCGCATTGTAGTGAATAACATACACGGGTACTAATGTACCGTGTAAACTCAGCGATATACAGCCCACTCGTTGATTAACCCAAATAGTTACTATGTGTTAGTCTAATCAAACCTACCGATTTGAAATTTGAAATTAAACACTCCAATACCAGTAAAAACCGGCTGGAGTCTCTGGGCCCCCCCTTATGCTACGCCTTAGAAGCTGAACTAGCTGGACTTAGAAGCGTGGGGTAGACCGTGAACCACTAATCCCAACCTCTCCAATGGCAGTAACGATACCGTCTAAAACATACCCGTACCAGTATCCAGGTACTTACTATTTTCTGACCTATACTAATTTATTTTTTTCCTGGATACAGTATGAAAAAAAAATGTCGCTATTCTCCACGATACGCGGCCTGCTCCAGCCGCGGCGGGGTTGCCGATCAGCAAGGCTGGTCAGCATGAGCTGGTCGAGCCGAACATGCCTGACCTCGGCTCATGTGCGACTCCGGTCGTGCCGGAGGTAGGGGGAAAGGCATGTGGAAAACCCCCCTCGCGCAGGTCGTCGTCGGACTCGTCTCGATCCGTGCTCGACCCCGTCCGAGATATCGGAGATAGTGGTCGCTCTGCTCGGCGCGACCCTCCACCTAGTCTAGCCTTCTCCCCCCCCGCGGGGGATGGGAGGAGAAAAAAGCCAGGCTGCAGACGGTGTTCGGCTGGCTCTCCTGCCTCCGAGCCAGATGTCTCTTGTCCCCTGTCCGTTTGCCGTCTGTTTCCACCACCCATCTGATCGCGTTGTGCTGGCCGCACTTGTCTCCCCGGTGATTTACGTTGTTAAGGGGCCGCCTATACGAGCACTGTGCTGTTGCGATAACCCGGGGCACACTGCCTGAGGCAGCCTGTCGATTACCGGGTACCGACTAGGGGGGGGGGAACGGATAATGCCCATGGATCGGCTATCCTCAAAAGATGGTGGGTACGGGAATATTTAACCGAAAAACCCCCCGTACCGGGTTTTTCCGGCGGCGGATGATCCTCCCGACCTCCGCTGCCAGACCGTGCCGCTCCTCCGGCTGCGACTCGCCTCCGTCCTGCGTATCTTCGGGCCTCTCCCCCAAGGGAGACCAAAAGGTTTCGCAGGGCTGGCGGCTGCTAGCGACCGCCGTGCCCTAGCGCTGCTTCCCAGCTTTCCGCCGCCAGCTCCAACACCCTCGTCCCACCGCTGATCCGTCCGTACCCCTCTTCGCCAAAAAATATTTCGCAAACGCCGCCCCCGCCCCATCGTCGGGAGAGTATCTGCGAGTATTTAGTCGCGGAAAAAACATCTCGGACTGGCCGAGCGGGAGATCCCTGTGCCGGTGTACGGAAATTATGTTTTTCCAAAACCCTCCGTACAGGGCTTCCCGACAGTTGCTGATCCCGCGGATCGCAGATGTTGGTACCTCGTTCAGCCCCCTACCGTGCCAGGCCTGGCACGGCTATGGGGTTACTAGCGCCCACCGCGTGGAGGTAGAGGTAGGTGCCGACGGGCCTGCTAGCGCACCCCCCTCCGGGGCCGCCGCCGCTGCGCCGCCGGCTTGCTCATGTACGACTCCAGTTTTTCTTAGGTGGAAACAAATTGAAATTGAAATTGTTTACAACATGTACCGGGTGAAACCGGTCGCTGTCTCTGGCCCCCCCCCCTGTATGTGCCGTTAGTGGTATTATATTAACATGAGCTAGACCGTGAACTACAAATCCCAACCTCTCCATTGGCGGTGACGATACCGTCTAAAACATACACGTAACCATGTATTTATCATTTTTCGATCTAGACATATATTTTTTTGGATACAATATGAAATAGAAAAGTGTCGCTAGTCTCCACGATACGCGGCATGCTCCAGCCGTTGCGGGGATGCTAATTAGCGAGGCTAGTCAACCTTAGTTGGACGAGGCGAACGTGCCCGACCTCGGCTCCTGTGCGACTCCGGTCGAGCCGGAGCTAGGGGGAAAGGCATGTGAAAAACCCCCTCGCTCAGATCTTCGTCGGTCCCGTCTCGATCCGTGCTCTTCCCCGCCCGAGGTAGTAGTTGCTCCTCCCGACGTACTTCGCCACCTAGCCGAGTCTTCCCTCCTCCTTCGGGGGCTGAGAAGAGAAAATAACTAAGCTACAAACAGCGTCCGGCTGGCTCTCCTGCCCCGTGCTAGATGTTCTCATGTCCCATGTCCTTGTTCCGTCTGTTTCCAACACCCATCTGATCGCGCTGTTGCCGGCCGTACCCTCCCCCGGTGGTTTACGTTGTTAGGGGGCCGCCTTTGCGAGCAGTGTGCCGTAACGATAAACCTAGACACATTGCCTGAGGCAGCTTGTCGATAACCGGGTACCGACTAGGGGAGGGGTAGGTCGGACATAGGGATCGAGTCGCCGAACCACAAAAGATGTTGGGTACGGGAATGTTTTTTCCAAAAGCCCCCCGTACCGGGTTTTTCCGCCAGACCGTGCCGCTCCTCCGACCGCGACCCACCTCCGTCTTGCGTAGCTTTTGGCCTCGCCCCTAGGGTAGACTTAAAACTCTCGCAGGGGTGGCGGCTGCTAGCGAGCGCCGTGCCCTAGCGTTGCTTCTCAACTGTCCGCCGCCAACTCCAACACCCTCGTCCCACCGCTGATCCGTCCGTACCCTTCCTCGCCAAAAACAAATCCGCATAGATCGTTCCCGCCGTGACATGAGAGTATCCGTGATTATTTAGTTGCTGAAAAAACATATCGGATTGGCCGAGCGGAAGATCCCTGTGCTAGTGTACGGATATTATGTGTTTTCAAAACCCTCCGTACATGGCTTCCCGACAGCTGCTAATCCCGCGGATCGCAGCTGTCGGTACCTCGTTCAGCCCCCTACCGTGCCAAGCCTGGCACGGCCACGGAGTTACCAGCGCCCACCGCGTGGAGGTAGAGGTAGGTGCCGACGGGCTTGCGAGCGCACCCCCCTCCGAGGCCGCCGCCGCTGCGCCGCCGGCGGGCGCCCGTAACGCAAAATCGATGTGAGGTGCTACTTTGGTTAGGCTAAGTTGGCAACCTTAGACTAATAGTAGAACCTAATCTCTGGATCTAATTATATAGCGTAGAGAGAATTAATAAGATTGTCTTAGGAACAGGGTTTCTTACAATCTGGGTGTGGCGTAAATCTGGTATGTACTCTGTACCGGTCTCTCCCGCTCTACCAGTAAGTCCCCGTCTTAAATATCCACACCTCAGGTGTTCTAGAAACAGCCTTAGAACTTGTAGCTTGTGCTGTATGCTAACTAAACCAAACTATTACTAGTGATACAGATTATCTGAGATTATCTGTACCGTCTGTGTAACCTTATCGCAGAAGCTTAGAAATTTCTTACAAGAGAAAGCAGTGGAGGCCACCAAGCAAGAAAAAGAAAGAAAGGAAGAAAAAAACCTAAGCCCGAGGAACAGGAAGGCATGCCACAGCACCAGCACTGCCCTCCTGAAAAGCGTCGCGGAGATAAGAGCCCAGAGTGCCATGAAGAGCAGCAGAAAGACGTTGCATGAATTCTCGTCGCACATCCCCCAAAAAACGCCGAAACGGAAGAGAAGTAGATCGACGAACAAAATGTTGCATACGGACATAAATGTCAGAGCGCAAGGAACGAGAGTCAGCCTTATCGCAGAAGCTCTTAGAACTATATATAGAGACGAACTATACAGAAGAGATACTGCTAGTAACTATGTACTGTCGAGGGAAAATACGGCGATACAGTTGTACAGCCGTGATGACAATAAAAGAGTCACTGAATATCGCTAAGATACAGGTACCATTTAGAGGAAATAAATAATGTCAGATACCAGCACTCAGCGCTAAATGGCTAGGATATGACACTCTCCCCTCCTTAAGCACCAGCGTCCTCGCTGTGCAGTACTCAGGGTCTTGGCTTCTTGGGGGTTCTTGCAGGCCAGTGATTGCGAAATCTGACAAAGTCAGGGGTGCCAGAAAATTCTCGATAAACATCCGTTCGATGGAATTCGGAAAAGATGCTTAAGTGGTTGACTCCTCGCATGGGTTCCCAAGTGTCCTCGCTAGGTACGTTGAACGGTGTTGCCCAGCGGACCTTAAACAAAAGTCCCGTGCCATTGGAGTTAAAAGCCACGTCGAGTATTTGGTCGACTTCAAATCCCTTCGCATCGTGCACAATCGGAATTGGCTGCGCACTGTTGGCCTGTTCTGCTTTTGAATTCCATTTTTCCAGGAGACTCGCGTGTACAACATCGTGAATCCGTACTCCAGGGGGTAGCTTAAGCCGAATTGCAACCGGGGAAACTTCCTCCGTAATGAGAAACGGTCCAATGTAGCGGTCACGTAGTTTAGAACATGGCTGTTGTACAAACCGTAGATTTGTCGCCTTGAGCTTAACTTTGTCGCCAACTGTAAAAGGTACTGATAACCGGTGCCGATTTGCAACATCTTGCATGTGTGCCTGAGCTGCTTTGACGCAGTCGTGGGCAAATCTGTGCATCTCGACCAGAATCTTTACTTGCTCCGGTAAAGTACGGCTAGGCTCGTTGTCTTCAAATGTAGCCGTCGTTGGAGATGTCGGCTCGAATCCCAGCGTCGCCTTAAATGGAGACATAGTCGTTGACGTAGAAAGCGCTGCGTTGATCGCGAACTCCACGTTGGTAAGGTGTTGAACCCAGTCGTCGTGCAAGGGGTGCACATAGCATCGTATGACTTGCTCCCATGTCTGGTTTACTCGTTCAGTTTGGCCATCTGTCTGGGGATGATAGCTCGTAGAGATATTAAGCTTGGTGCCAACAGCCCTAAATAGGGTTTGCCAGAAGTCGCTCATGAACCGGGGATCTCGATTGGATATTAATTTCCGTGGTAAGCCAAAATGCCGAAAAACAGCGCGGTGCATAACTTTTGCTAATTGTTCCGCTGTAATCGTTTTTGTAATTGGCTCCACAATCGTCCGTTTCGTAAGCATACAGACGAAAACCACCACAACATCATACCCATCGCACTCAGGAAGGTCCGTAATCAGGTCAAGCGATACATGCTCAAAGGGCCTGGTCGGTACCTCATGCGATTGAAGGAGTCCATAAGGCTTGTGTCGCGCTGCCTTGTTGCGTTGACATGTAACACAGCTGCGTACATAGTGTTGTACTGTCCGCTTCATGTTAGGCCACCAAAACGTCCGGGTCACTGCTGCCGATAGTCGAATAATACCAGGGTGTCCCGCGGTCGGTGCGTCGTGTAGTTCGTACAATACTCTTGATCGCAATGTAGAGACGTTTGGCACATACAGTCTTGTTCCGTAGGCGTACAAGAGTCCATTTGATTGACGTACCAGCCAGGTAGGCAGAGATTTCCGGGTAAGCAGATATTTATCCGAGTCATAAGCAATTTTTATTTCCGCATGAAGTCTAGAGTCAGGGTGTAACCGAGATTCCAGGGAAAAAATCTGCGCGTGTAACTCGCATTCTATTTCGTCGTTGGTCCAATCGCGTAACAGTTGCAGCTTCTGTAATGAGTCCTTCAGGTCAGGTCGGCGAGACAGAGCGTCTGCATGGTTGACAACTCCCTTCTTGTATACGATGTCCATTTGTCGCTGGTAAGGTGCTAAAACTTGAAGCCATCGCACCTGTCGAGTAGACAAATCGCGCTGCCGAAACAAGTGTCGCAACGTGTCATGGTCCGTAATTACTGTAAATCCCGCCGCGCCATCTAAGTAGCAACGGAACTTCAGTAGAGCGTCGCGAACTGCCAGTAGCTCTTGTTCGTGGACATGGTAGTGTACCTCATGCTTGTTCATCTTTCGAGCATGGTACGCAACATGTTGTAATCCAATACCTTGGTCTTGTAACAACACAACTCCTACTGCAAATCAAGAAGCATCTGTGTACAATGTGTTTAGGAGAAGTGTCAGGAATTACCAGTACTGGTGCACGTACCATCGCGCCTTTAACTTGCTCGAATGCTGACTCGGCTTGAGGAGTCCAACGAAATTCCGGTGTCTTCTTGGTCAGGTCCGTTAATGGGGTTGCTAGGGTTGCGAATTGGTTGATAAACCTCCGGTAATATCCAGCAAGTCCCTAAAATCCACGTACTTCAGTCACAGATTTCGGTCGGGGCCAATTCTGTACTGCCTCCACCTTGTCGGGGTCCATTCGGATCTGTCCAGCTTCCACCACATGCCCAAGGAAATTGACGCTCGATCGCCCGAAGTAACACTTAGAGAGTTTGATATGCAACTGGTGTCGCTGCAGCTCTCGTAACACGAGTCGAATATGCTCGAGGTGTTCGTCGGCCGTCTTAATGTAGATCATCACGTAGTCCAAATATACCACGCAGAACTTGCCAAGATACGGGGCCAAAACTCGATTCATCATCGCTTGGAATCCAGCTGGGGCGTTACAAAGTCCAAAGGGTAGAACGCAGTACTCGAACAATCCGTAATGAGTTCGGAATGTTGTCTTATTTATGTCGCGCTCCTTGACTCGAACTTGATGATAGCCTTTATACAAGTCCATCGTGTTGAAATAATGAGCCCCATATAGCGAGTCGAGTAATTCATCAATCCGGGGTAACGGTGTTCGGTCTTTCCTTGTAAGGTCATTGAGTTTCCAATAGTTTACGCACATGCGCATGGTACCATCCTTCTTGCGTACAAATAAAATCGGGGCACCGTACGGAGATTTAGACGGACGAATCCAGCCTTTTGCGAGTAAGTCTTGTAACTGTACCTGAACCTCCCGGAGTTCTGTTGGTGACATACGGTACGTTCGCTCCTTAGGTGGTTCATCGCACTCCAAATTAATTTCAAAGTCGCACTCGCGAGTTGGCGGTAGACCGTCAGGCTCCTTGATGATGTCCGTAAACTCATTCGGGGAATCTCGTAACGAAGTCGTCCACTCAGGTTGTTGATCAGTATTGATGTCGTCGACCGCGTCTTGTACTTCTCGTAGTCCAATCACGAAGAGGTCTGCTGGTTGTTGCCTAAGTAGCTTTGCCATCGCATCCGCCTCCAAGTTATGTACTGCCACAGGTACGGTGTACTCGTCGCCAGACACCATAGCTTCGCCAGTTTCTCGGTCGCGAATCGTTTTGATAGACCAATCTATATCCGGGTTGACGGCATGTAACCAAGGTTGACCGAGGATGATGTCGAATTTATCCAGCTCTGTCATAATTGCGTCCAGACGTATATCTAGGGTCCCTACTGTAAGCACTTCATTCCGTAGTCGCTGGCGAGTTGTAGTTGTACTACCATCTGCCAATTTCATCCGGTATTTCTCTCCAGTAACCGTCAAGATGTGATGCTCCCGTACCCACTCAGCCTTGCAAAAATTTCCGAAGCGCCAGAGTCAACCAAAATACGGCATCGATGTCCGCGTAAGGTGCCTCCCAACACAAACAGACTTGTTCTAGACTAGGTTGTGGATACATGCAGCGTCGCAGGAACACTGTCTTCTAGTCGGACGTTCTTGTTCATCCACCCGTCGATCGGTTTCCCAAAAGTCTCGTAACGAAGAGGGAACTGCTGATCTCCACGGACTAGATAACCCGTACGCCGTGCCGAAATTAATTCCTTCCAGGTAGCCCATACTGCCTGAGAAGTTGACGTAGCGTCCGGTATCGATCCGGGTCGAACGCGAGCGATATACACGTAGCGCTTATTCTGTCCGGAAGACTCCGTCCCTAAAAGGAGTAAATTTGTTTCGCTCACCTTAAATCCAGTTGTCTCCGTAAGAGCTCGCATTTCTGTGCATTCCGGGGTCGCGTCTTCAATCTCTTGTTTGCCACCAGGAAACCATACCATGCCAATGTCCTCTTTCGCTAGTAACACTCGTCGGCCATCGGTAACAAGAGTCGTCGAGTGAGTCCAGTAGGTCTTCGGGGGATTTTGTAGGTTTTAAGGCAGAAATCGAGCTCGATCGGTGTCGTCGACGTAGACTTGCGTCGTCCATCTTGCCGGTCCAACATATTGCCTTCTTCCTTCTATTCCGTCATTCGTAGGGCAGGTAAACACATGTTCTTTCGCCGCCAGCTCGTCGACACGTCGGAAATTTCGCAGGAGCTTGAACCATGGTTTTGCCCTCCATTTTGGAACCACTGTAACTGCTCTCAGATGGGGATGGAGCAGTTTACTCCGCAAATAATGGCCCAAAAAATCTTCCAATTCATTAAATGGCGCATTTAGCCAAATTCTCCGGTACTTCTGTAAATCTCTCTCCTGAAATGGGCGCGCCGGACAGCAAAAATCCTCCGCCACGTGAGAATTAAGGCCGTCATTATCGCTAGCTCCATCTAAGTCGAAAGGTCCGTAGGTCTGAGAGTACTTCAGGAAATACTCCCTATTCATCATCCAGTCGCTAAAGTCCTTGCTCCTAGAGACTGGCCTCAATGTCGTTTGAGGTAACGGGTCTCGTACTTCTTCTGTTCTGGTCTCTTCCTGAGTCGTTGTAGGAGACGAAACCTCATCCTGCAGCTTGCCGCGAGCTGCCGACTCAGGTCTCACTTTCCCGGCCGGGATTTCCTCGTTTTGTCGTTCTTCTTGTTCTTTCTGTCTGGGCAGTCGATAGCGATGTGTCCCTTCTTGTGGCAAATGAAGCACTTGCCCTCCTTCTTAAATTTGTCGACCTCCTCTTGAGTGAGGCGTCTAATCTCGTACAGCTCCCGCGGCTTTTCTTCGGTCGCGCCATGCGATTCTTCCTCCGACTCACTGTCGATCTCCTCCGCTGCCTCTGAAAAGTCGTTGTCTTCTTCGATGGCGTTCAGTCGGCCTGTCGAACGTTGGGTCGTCTCAATCTTGGTCTCCGCTGCCTCCGCTCGCAGAGCTGCCTCGTGTAGGGTCTTAGGGTTTTCCAGGGCAACCTCCTTATGAATCGAGGGTCTCAATCCGCGCTGGAAGTCATGTACGTTATCTTCTTCATGACGGTGAGGAAGCTCCAATAATTGCTCTCGAAAATAGTTTGCATACTTCAGGACCGTGGTTTTCTGTCGCGCTTTGTCCAAATTCAATCTCGCTTGTTCCGCCGGTGTTCTTCCGCAGAATTCCTGAATTAAGGATTTCTCCACCTCAGAAACTCCGGAAAATCCCCCACCGACTTCTTCTCTAGTCTGCGCAACTTGGGAGTACCACCACTTCGATAGTGGGCCTTCCAGAAAGCGAGATACCCAGTACACTCCTCTTTGCTCTTCAGGGTTAACGTTGTGATACCGTAGATACCCTCGTGCATGTCGGAACCAGTTTCTCAGCTCGTCGATGTTAGTCGTAGCGATGCTCTTGATCTTGGCTGGTTTTACATCGTTCGGCATCATGCTTGGCATCTCTCGCGTCCTCTCCGATTTCAATTGTTCTCCTCGAAGAAAATTATCCGTTTCTCGGCTTTTGTTCACTCGTCCTTCAAAATGTCTGAAACCGTTGTCGACGTGGTCACGCAGTTGAGATAGCTCAATCGAAAGAGTGTCAACTCGGTTACTTAGTCGTTGTAGCATCTCGGTGACGTGTACCGACATAGGCTCCATCGTAGGACTCGATCCTTCTCGCGCTGCCTGTCTTCCACCATCTGTCGACGTCGGCTGTGTCGGCCCAGAAGGCGCCCCCTTTGGTCGACCATCAACTTCCTCCGGTAGTCTCTCTCGTGCTCGGTTAGACATCTTCGTCTCGTCTAGCTGCTCTGAGGCTCCGAAACCACGTGTGAGGTGCTACTTTGGTTAGGCTAAGTTGGCAACCTTAGACTAATAGTAGAACCTAATCTCTGGATCTAATTATACAGCGTAGAGAGAATTAATAAGATTGTCTTAGTAGGAACAGGGTTTCTTACAATCTGGGTGTGGCGTAAATCTGGTCTGTACCGGTCTCTCCCGCTCTACCTTAGGGTTGTTTCATATGCACGACCTTATGTGGAGATATAGCTCCACATGTAGTAACACGTACCAAAACGTACTGGCATGCCACGCGTGTACAGTGCCACGTCGCGATTTCATTTTTGTCACCCTCGCGGTCAACGCTTGTCGAGAAAACGATGTCGAGAAAAGGAATAGTAGTTCGCGCAGTACTGCCGCTATCTCGCATGGCGGCATTTTGGATCCAAAATGCCGCCATGCGAGATAACAGATGTCGAGATAGGATTCAAATCACTGATTTTCCCGACTACACAATGCGCTCCCGCCTACATTATCGTCTTCACACACACTCTCCGCCAAGATCACAGACCGGGCCAACGATGGCGGACTCCGGAAGTCCTCAAAGCCCGAAGGCTCCGACTCCTCCCAAACGTGTTGCTTCTTCACCACTTTTTTCTCCACGCGAGGCGCGGTGTCATCGAAGGCATGGGAGCGTCGCTGGTAGCCCGGCGGCGGGCATGTCGTCGCGTGATCGCTCAAAACCCCGGAAGCCAACGACCTTCTACAGCCCACTCACGTCGGAGGACAATATACCGAACATTTTCTATTCTATACATATGTGTATATATGCTCTGCATGTTTTGTCGGTAGTGCCTAGACACCGGCCGCAACACATCGCTAGTTCGCGCGCCGCCGGGCTTGTTGCTACCTGTACAGGTACCTGAATATGTCGCATATTTGCATCTCGCATCTCAGCATCTTTTTCTCGCTGTATAAAATAATATCTCCACATTGCAATTTTTACTCGAATATCGGCCACGTGGCGTCTTGTATGCACGCACGTGATTATCTCTACATCAATTTAACTCCACATGGGGTCGTGCATATGAAACAACCCTAAGTCCCCGTCTTAAATATCCACACCTCAGGTGTTCTAGAAACAGCCTTAGAACCTGTAGCTTGTGCTGTCTGCTAACTAAACCAAACTATTACTAGTGATACAGATTATCTGAGATTATCTTTACCGTCTATCTAATCTTATCGCAGAAGCTCTTAGAACTATATACAGAGACGAACTATACAGAAGAGATACTGCTAGTAACTCTGTACTGTCGAGGGAAAATACGGCGATACAGTTGTATTGCCGTGATGACAATAAAAGAGTAACTGAATATCGCTAAGATACAGGTACCATTTAGAGGAAATAAATAATGTCAGATACTAGCACTCAGCGCTAAATGGCTAGGATATGACAATCGAACTGGTTAGAAGCCAAGTTTTACCGGACATGAGGCGCACGTTGTAACACGAGTTTAATGTCTAAGACTTTGGAACCCCCCACAACAACATGACCACAACGTAGTTACCAGGTCCAACAAAAGCCATGTCGAATCAATCAATTAGCGTCGAACGAATCAAGCAACAACGAAAGCGTGCGTAGATCTAGAACTCTCCGAAACCAGTGTGATGGTAGCTTTCTGAGAGCTAACTAAATATGTTCTTGCATGCTGTTGTTGCTAAAAATGGTGCACATGGGGAGAGGAATTGGAAAAATGTTTGACTGGTAAGTGATCAACATTATAATGTAATTAAACAAAGGAATTGTTAACAAGTTTTGTGACCTCCCTCTCGTGCAGTAGGCTTAAATAGCTCCACCCTAGCTAGCTTGCACATGCTCTCGCTTGGTCCTCGTGCCATGTGTTAGGGTTCTCGTAACGGTTGAACATACTAGCGACGCGGCTTGTCTATCTTTGGGAAATCAAACCCGCGCGTCATCTAGCGAGTTAGATAATCTATGCGTACATGTACGCACCGGGAGGTACTGGCACTAGAGTACGCATCAGTCCCCTGTAGCTAATTTGCAGTAGCGACGTACCCACGTTGCACGTCCTTCCGATGGGAAAGTACGGATCAAGTTAGTAACGAGTACATGTACAATGTCCGGCAATGTCCTATTGCATGATTGTACTCGTCTCAATAGTGGCACATTATATAATCCGCGTTGTCCACGTTGTTGTCATTTGCGACGTGCACGAGAAACGAAACCCCATCCAAGTGCCACGAACGAGGTCAATAATAACTTGGCCGGCGCAGTAGCGGCAACCCCGGAGGGGGGTGCGCTCGGTCGGCACCTACTAGTCGGCACCGACCTCTACCTCCACGCGGTTGGCGTTGGTAACCATGTAGCCGTGCCATGCTTGACACGGTAGGTGGCTAAACGAGGTACCGGCAGTTGCGATCCACGGGATCATTAGTTGTTTAGAAACCCTTTACGGGGGGTTTTGGAAAATCATAAATCCGTACACCAAAACTAAGATCTCCCGGTGGAGCCGGTCGGAGACGTGCGTTTCCGCCATGTCCTCGACATGAAGTTGGTGGACCACGGAAACAACATAGTTGCCGAGGGCGATCTAGTATTATTCAACGGGTTAAATTCCTACGCGAGATTCGCCGATATCGCTGAAGAGGGGGTAGACTACGGGGAGTTCGTCCGGTCCGGAACATGGTCGATGACGGTTTGGATAAAACCGCTAGTCGACCCGTCCGAAGAGATCCGATTTCTAGTCATGAGAGAGTTGAATGTGGGATTACTAATCTTTCAAACAAGCAGCTAGTATCCTTCGCCTTCGACGAAATCGGATTTAACCTTACGAAAGACACGTGGTATTTCTTCGCCTTGTCGGTGGATGATTACCGGTGGACGATACACACAAACGCAAACGGGTCTGCTCTCGTATCCACATCTTTGGGTGAGTGGAACAACTCGTCCCTAGATTCCTACATGATGTTCATTGGCGCGAACAACGGGTGGGGAACAACTCCCGATTCGCGCTTAGCTCGATTTTGGGATGGGTATGCGACAAAAGTAACAATCGACGACCGCCCGCTGACCGGGGAAGAGGCAACGGCGATATATAATTCGACAAACCCTAATGTCTAAGTTTATTAAGATATAACGCCCAAGAAAATTTCCTAGATGCCGACCCTACCCATGATAAAAAATGTGACCATGACCGTAGCCGGCCCTACCCATGTCGACAAAAATGTGACCTATTTTCTCTTTCGACCAGCAAATCGGGGTCGGGGGCGTCGAAAAGCACATGGGTTTTTGAAATGTGAGCATTTATTTGTCTTTTACCGAAAAATGTGACCATAAATAAGGAATTTCGCGTCGTCGCGAAAATTGAAATTGCGGGCGGCGAAAACCGGCTGGGGGGAAAAATGTGACCATACCGCCCTTTTCTCCAACTCTCTCGCAATTGCCCGTAATCCTTACAAGTAGTACCCGTAAGGCCGCTGTAGGTCAAGACGGAGAGCTCCACAAATATGAGCGGACGATGAGCGGACAACAATATAACGGACGCAACATTTCAGCGGCGGCATCAGCGTCGCTAAGGTCAAAAAGGAAAACCCAGCTTGTCGCTAGTCGCCGCTACTCGAAGTCGACGAGCACAGAAACACGTCTCTGCTGACATTGTAGGGTAAGGGTCTACATAGTGCGTGTATGTAGATAGACAGCACGGGACTGCCTCGCTGAGTGATGTTATCATTTATCGTAATATAGCTGTTTAGACTTTCGGTTTAAATCAGTGACCGTTCCGCGACGGTTCCGAGTCCGACCTCACAGGGGGCGAGACCAAAGAGAAGCCCACACCCGAGGAGAGAGGGGGGTTATCGATAAAAGGAACGCTATTCTACGAAGCACAGATAGTTTTTGCGCGCCTGGCGGCCGCACTGGTCAGGAAGGGTAAGTACTGTTGAATAGGGCGGGGCGTGTTGGGGAAGAACCCGAATAACGAGCTCGGGGCGTCTCGGGCGGAGCGTCTCCGAGATGGCCGACATTCTGAGACGCCTAGCGACGGAGCTGGACATGGAATCCAGCAGCCTCGGGCCTGAGCTACTGGTATCGCTGCTAGGCGACACGCGAAACACGCTGGTGCAGCAGGCGCGTCTCGCCTTCAACCACAAAACACAACAAAGCGACGTTTTACACATGTCGACACAACACAACGAACCGAACCGCTTTTATGCACCACTCGAGGACAGAACGCCTCGTCAAGGAGCCCATCCAGGAAGAAAAAAGGGTACGGGCAACTTCCTCTGTCTGTTTCACTAAATCTCCCCATGTGCGTACCCTTATGAACAGATGACCGCCGCGGCGGTGTGCAACTGGGCGGTGGACCACCCAAACGCAAGGGTGAGCGCTCTCTCTCTCTTATCATTAATAGTGTCCTCCCAAAGCGCTTGAGCTACTACACGAATGGACTCTTGGCTGGTAAAGCAATCCGCCAGGTTTGCCTTGTGAGCCGGTGAGCGTGGCGTGGCGGTGGGATAACTATCAACGGCGAACTTGCATCTGGCAGTAGAGTATCACACACACACACACACACACACACACACACACACACACACACACACACACACACACACACACACCAACACACACCAGCCCACACCAACATATACACACACACACACACACACACACACACACACACACACACACACATACCCACACACACACGCTCCCTCTGCTCCTCAAACGAACATACATGTGCCCGCGCACATAAAGAAATATTTTCGCACATTTGAACAAATCTGCGCTAGCAACACCCACACCCACACCCACATATTCGCACCCTCCTCCCCCCACACATACTCACATACACAGACATACACGCTCATATGTATACACATAGACGGCAAACACACAAGCACACGCAAGCACGCACAAGCGCGCGCGCGCACACACACACACACACACATACATACACACGCGCGCTCGCACACTTCCACAGACAGTCACGCACAGATACACACAAGCACATTAATCTCTCACGCGCGGGCAAAGAGATACACATGCGATGACACACCAGTACAGCAAAAACCAAAACAATTAGATTCACACAGGACATCACGAACATGTACACGAGATTGCGGCGAGACATACCCGTACGCAGATGCACGGACATACACAGAGTGACACAGACACGCACACACAAGCACACGATACCACATTTATTATTTCTTTCACATCTGCAAATATCTGCCCTTGCGGCGCACTCGCACGTATGTGCTGACATGGACAATAGGACACATCGACTAGCACTGAGACCCCCACACTCAAAAGCACTGACAAATCACCGCACACACAAGCACAAGCACACCTCAGGAGCATATGTATAGACTTATATAAACACATACTCGCACACACAAGCACATGGAGACATTTACTCATTTTGCTTTCAATTCGATATACGCACAGAAACTCATCAACGCGCATGTAGGATAAACGCACGCACGCATACACACACACACACACACACACACACACACACACACACACCACATACCAAACCCCATATAGAAAGACTCGCCCACAAATAATGTACTGACATAAACATACATAGATGTGCTCAAGCATGTGCATAGAGAACACACAAACACAGATGCGCGAAAGTTGCTACTCATCTTGCATGACACCAAATTGCTGGGTATCATTTCACACAATCCCCTCCCGTGGAGCGCTTTCATGCGCTACGCATATTACAGTCGATTGACGGTGTTTTTGGTAGCAGTTGAATTTGGTGGCACAACGAGAAATATAGTTACTTGTTCGCACGCGGTCACTCACTTGACAAACGGCGTTGATGCAGACTGCGCTGGTGGCGGCGGGTGCAGTTTCAACATTAGTTGATGTCCTCTCTGACAATGGCCCGGAAGCAGCCATAACATCTACCGCCACGCAGGTAACTCCTCCGCCCCCCACCCCCCCCCACCCCCCCAAAATATTCTCAATCCTGGCACTGCTCTGCTGTGTTCGTTCCAAACGATTTATTAGTCATTTTCCTACTTTTTTCACGTTTCCAATTTTCACCAAATCTATGTGCATGTCTTTGGAACAAATGCTTGATGGTATCTGTGAACGAGGTGTGTGCGTGTGTGTGTATGTGTGTGGAGGGGGTGGAGTGAGAGGGTGTGTGCGTGTGCATTCGAGCGCGTGTGTTATTATTTTCTATGACGACATTTTACAGAGCCGCCAAGTGTGGGTGCACACGTGTGCGACATTTTGCATGGTTGACTGCTGTGTGAATGTGTATTTCATATCGTCGGAGTGGACCTATATTCTATGTTGAAAATGTGTTAGCCTATTCATTCATGTGGATTTTATCATTTCGTGGGCACGTTAACAAATGAATAAGTCGTGTCCATCTCAAGGCCTGTAAATGCTTTGCTTGCGTGTTTATTTGTTGTTTGCTTCGTGGCTGACATGCGGTGTGGGGTTTATGCGATGTCAGGCGCTTCTCGCGCTGACTTGCAGCTGTCGAGAGGGTCAGGACGCGGTGGTGGCGTCGGGCGGTGTGCCCGCCTTGCTCGAGCTGTTGGGTGGCAAGGCGAGCGTGCAAACGGGACCCGCGCTGACGGACCTCGTCACTGGTGTGCTGGTTTACGTCGCGACGGGGTCGGCTGCCAACGCGGTCGCAATGGTGGGTGACGGTGTAGTGGAGACGCTCGCGACGTTGTTGCGAGGTGCGGACTGTCGACCCGTGGTAGCCGAAGTAGCGTCGACCATTTTGCAGCACGTTGGCGCCACCGGCGACGAGACGCGCGCGCGAGTCCGTCGGGCTGGTCTCCTGCCTGTGTTGCTCGGCTTTGTCGACTTCGTGATGGGGCCGGAGGTGGCTCGAAGTGCGGTGCAGGCTGTGAGCCAGCTGTTGGCGGGGGATGAGGAGTCGCAGGACGAGGTGCGAGCGCTGGGTGGCGTGAGGTCTATGCTTTCGCTATTGCGAAGGATTCCTCACGACGCGGTGGTGGCAGAGGCGGCAGCTGGGGTGTTGTGGCAGCTGCTCGGCGGCGACGTGCAGAGTCTCTCCGACTTCAAAGAACTCGACGGCGTGTCGGCGCTCGTTCCGCTGTTGACGGCGGAGCCCGATGACGGGATGCAGTTTGCGTCGACGGTGGCAGCGGGTATACTGGGTGAGCTCGCGGAGTCATCTCGTGGGATGCGTGAGTCGATCAGGGAAGCGGGAGGAGTAGAGGCGTTAGTGGCATATCTCGGGAGTGGGCCGGGCGAGGTGGGCGCCGAGGCAGCGTGTACTGCGCTCGCCAACCTGGCCGTTTTTAGCCCGGGCAACCAGCACGCCATTCGAGAGGCGGGCGGCATCGCGGCGCTGGTTTCGACGCTCCGTTGGCAGTCTGACGACCTCCGCGCGGCGGTGATGGGCGAAGCGGCTCGAGCGCTAGGAAATCTCGCGCGTAACTTCGCCAATAAAGACGAGGTCCGCCGCGCAGGTGGGATTCGCGAGTTGGTGGGGTTATTGGGCGCGGGAGGGAGCGCACCGTCGACTGGCGAGGCGGTTGTCGCGCTTGGCAACTTGGCCTGCGACTCGTTGCAGAATCAGGCCGCCATCGTGGCAGCGGGTGGTGTGTCTCGCCTGCTAAACATTCTCGACGACGAAGAAACGGATGCCGATCTCGCACAGGCGGTGGCCTGCGTGCTCGCCTGTCTAACGGCATGCGAAGAAGCAGCAGGAGAGCTTCTCGGCTCCGTCGCGTCGCTGGTAAGCTGCCTCCACCGTTGGGTCGACGTCCCGATGGTGATGGAAGCCAGTTTGAACAGCCTTGCGACGCTGGCGACATTCCCCGGCGGACCCGAAGCCATCCTGAGGGCGGACGGCATCGAGGCTTGCGTCGCACCGCTCTCATCGCCGTCGTGCAGAAATAGCGTGAATGTTAGAGAAGTAGCGGCCGTGGCACTTGGAAACTGCGGAGTGGGGTCGGCGGCGAGTCAAGACGCCGCGAGAGTAGCTGGAGCCCTCGAGGCGCTGGTGGAGGTCGTCTTACGCGCCGCCCCCTCGCGAGTCGCCCCCGCCAATTTCGTCGACGCTTTTCTTTCGCACGCTAGCGTCGACTCGACGCCGCAGACACCGCGCACAGCGTCGTCGACCCTCCGAAGAAGCCGTCTCTCGTGGACCCCAGGGAAGAAGAAAAACAAGAGCGGCGACAGCGTTGATATTAAGACGCCGAAGAAGTCGGATCGAGGCTCGAAGACGGAAGAGTCGAGTGGGGATGGGAGCGTCACTGCGAGGACGAGGACGGACGCGCTGGTGATGGAGGTGCTGGTGCGGCTCATGGAGTCGGGACCGGAGAATATGATCTCGGAGGTAGCCGAGAGTGCGTTGGGCTCCATTGCCGAGAGGATGGCCTCCGCGGTGAAGCCGGAGTCGCCCACCATTGGTCAACAACAGTTTGACGTGCCGGTGCAGGTGGAGGCGCAAGTTGGCATTGGTGGTGGTGGTCAGGACACCGCAACGACTTGCAGGAACGGTGTTGGGTCGATGAATCTGCTGGCGAATAATTGTGGTCAGTGGATGCTTCCGACGGTTGAGCCGGTGTGGGAGGGGGAGGAGGAGGATGGGAGCGACGCAGTGACGGTGAGGTCGGTGGCTATCGACCCACTTCGAAGCAAACAAGTCGACGCTCTGTATACGTCATGGTTTCCGGAAGCCGCAGCGCTGCCTCCCGACTCGGCTGCGGCGGTATCCGCTCTCGCGGCCCTCACCCTCCGGAATGAAGACAACCAGGCGGCGGTTTGGCAAGCGGGCGGCGTCAGGTTGCTTGAGTCACTGCTGAGCTTCGGTCGAAGTATCGGCGGCGGTGGCAGTGCACAGACTCAGAGTAAGGTGGCGGAAGACGCGGTGCGTCTGATGAGTGACGTAGTCGCGGCGAAGCGTAATCAATCGACGCTACTTGCTTCCGGGGCGACGGAGCTACTGGTGAGCATGTTACGGCTGGGGCCAAGGAAGGAGTTGTCATATGTGGTCGCGCGCGCAGTATGCTCGCTGTTGACCGATCACTCCCCCGCTCAGCGCATCGCTCGCGAGCTCGGCGCCGTAGAGATGCTGACCGGTCTGCTCGAAACGAGCGAGAGCGTCGCAGGAGTGGGAGGCATACGGAGTGTCCTCACCGCTCTCGCGCTTCTCTGCATCGACTCGGTGAGCTCGCAGCGAATTTTCCGGAAACTCGGTGGGATTCAGCTGGCAGTGTATTACTTGTCGGTGCCAACGGAGGAGGTGTCGTCCTCGGCGGCTCGCCTCTTGCAGGCTGTGTGTCGTGACAATCAGACAAACCGAGACGCCTTTCGCGCCGTCGCCGGATTTCAGCACCTCTTTGAGCTCCTTGCGGAACCGATAGCGACGTCGACCTGCGTGTGTGCCCTTGGCGCGCTCGAAGCCGCGGTCACCGGCCACCCCGCCAACCAACAGGAAGTGCACCGTCTTGGTGGAGTGCGCTACCTCGCGACCGTTCTATGGAGCTACGTCGAGAGTACTCGTCGAGCTGACGACTCGTCATGCGCTACTTCGGCAGCTGTCACCGCACTCGTTGCTACCTTTGAAGATCATCCCGACAACCAGGACGACGCGCGCGAAGCGGGAGTAGCGCCACTGCTTGTGCGGCTGCTTTCGGTGGGTGATGGGGGCTCGTCGTCGTCGGGGGTGATGTCGCGAGCGGTGGAAGGCTTGAAGGTGATGGCGCGTAGTAACATTGCGAACAAGGAGACTATTCGGGCCGCGGGTGGGACACAGTCGCTGCTGCAACTGACGGCGCTGAACCTCGAGACGGAGGTGGAGTTGGTGACGGGCGCGGTGTGGGCGCTGAATAATCTCGCCCACGGTAGCGACGGCAATGTCGAGGCGGTGCTGATGTCGAATGGGGTTCAGCGAATGCTGCGAATAATTTGTTCGGCGCCCGTTACTTCGGAGGCGAGCGTCGCCGCGAGTCGACTCCTCTTCATCATCGCATCGGCGAGTGACGAGGTTGTGCACCAGTTGCGACGCGAGGGAGGGATGCAACCATGCACGATGTTACTGACCGCGGGCGTTGAGGCCGAAACGAGTTTGTGGGCTTCGACGTTACTTGGACTCCTCGCGGACGGGCAGCCGGCGGTGCAGGACGAAGTCGGTGAGGCGGGCGGGGTTGAGCTGCTCATACGTCTACTGATGCAGTCGAGCGGCGCCAAGGTGGCAGACCTCACCGTCGCTGCCGTTCGCACGTTGGCCGTTTTGCTTTCGGAACACGGGCGGAACCAAGATAGGGCCGTTGCTGCGGGCGCGATAAAGTCGCTCATCCATCTTTTGGTCGAACGCTCTTCCGTTTCGACGACCAAAAGCGCGCTGACGCCGAGACACGCGCTTTCGTCGAGAGCTCAAGCTTTGTCCACGCTCGCCACGTTGTCGTCTGTCTCGACGAGAACGCCGCTCAACAGTCAGCTGCATAGTCGAGTCGCACTGAAGTTCGGTACCGACACGGCGGTCGACCTCAGTCCGGAGTCGAACGGTGCGGCCGCGAACTTGATGTGCGCGATTGTGACCGAGTTATATCAGTAATGGGTAGTTTTGTATGTGATGATTCGACTTATGTGTTGCGATGCACTTTTCTCAGCGGCGCTGTCGATTGAGCTGGCGGAAATGGTGACGGTCGCGCTCGGTAATCTGGGCTCGGGGAGCTTGAAGAACCGAAAGGCGATTCGCAAGGCGGGCGGTGCGAAGTTGTTGGCAAAGTTGATGGAGCTTCAACCGGGCACCAACCTGTTTCATCTCGCGCATTGGGCGCACGACATCGTGGCTGTGAAGGCCAACGGCTCCGTCGACACGATCCACACCTCGGCCGCCGACGGAGCCGGCCAAATTATGACGATGTGATGCAGCTCGTCGACCAGGTGAACCACGCTTCGAATGTATGGCGACTATTTTCAAGTGTGGAGAACACATGCATGGAGGACATGGGGTAAAAGATAGTATATATTCAGCTTGGTAGGTATAACTATAAGAGTTATAACTGCGACAGATATCATGTGGCGGTAGACACAATGCTCATTCGATAGTCTAACTCTGGGACAGGTTATCTGTAAATAAACCATTGAAAGTAAGCGGTGCATTCTGTCAACGCTGACAATACCCACGTGCACATCTGTCGACATCTCTTTGGCATATCTGGTGCCTTGTGAGTGCTGCATGCAAGGGAGGGCACAGGTGGGTACATCGACAAGCGATTCAGTCTCATCGGTCCAACGTGACTCTAGTCACAAGCTCTCGAAGACGGGGGGCCAGGGGCAGCAGTGCTGCTACAAAACGGAATTTTTTGGGCAGTTACCGCGGATTGTCTACTGAGCCTGCAACCACAGCTGCGACGTGATGGGGAGCCGGCGAAATTGCGAGTCACTGAATGGACCACCAGGTTATTAAAGGACACATATTGCTCGCAGTTGCACACTCCCGGATTTCCTCGATAAGGAAATAAGGAGTGGACTCACGGAACGGCAGTTTTATTGTCGGTGGACCACAGCATTTGTTGCGTTTACTATGCAGCACGCATTCATCTACAGTCGATGCCTACTGGACTCATCTCGTTGCGCTGCCTATATATGAACTTGCCGCCTAAGGCTGAGAGAGTGTTTGGATTACGTTCGATTTAGACGCATATCGAAATTAAGCGATGTACGGCAACGGTGGCTGACTGCAAAAAACATTGTTTAATCGACAAACGCGGGGAAATTCGAGAATATGAATAATAGTGGACAGGCTGCGACAAGGGTTCTACCTCCACTGATGGGTAACCTTACCTTATGGTCAGCCTTAATACAACGCAGTCCTCGTCAGGGGTAACACGGAGTTTACAAAGCAATGGAATATATCATTCAAAATTCATATGTCGATTGCAATATAAATGTGCGTCGGGGGTGCATGCAGCGCCTCTCGATGGTTCTCCACGGCACCATTCTCCATCATGCTTTGCAGGAGGGTTAGGCAGATGCTGGTGCATGCTTTCGCCGTTGTGAATATTAATTGTTTTCATATATGTCGCTGTCTCATTATCAGAATCTTTGCATTTCGAAGAATTCTCGCGACATTGTTCTCCACCAGCATCATTTGCTCCACATTCGATGCTTAAGCACGCACGAGTTCACAAGCGACAGGCAGCGTGCACGGCGCGTCGATGTTAGGAGGAAGGCATAAATAGTGATAGCATTACAATAGCCCGTATATTGTAGGGTTTCTCATACCCTGAACACGGAGGCGAACGAAACAAGTGGTGTCTGCGCTGCGTTTACTTGCCGCCGAGATTGGGAGATGGGGTGGTTGTGAGGATAGGGGAGGGAGGGGGAGGCGGGGGGGAGGGGGGAGAGGGGGGCATGTCCGATGGGTCGCCCGGCATTGTGCATTTAGGGCAGAACCACCCACCGAAGGTCATCGCGCGGGTGGGGAGGTCGAGGCAGACGCCGTCGGACGTCACGCCGCCTTCGCCGGCGCCGTCGGTGTACATGGAGCTCTCCATGTAGAGGTGGTGCACCGTCTTGCCCGCGCCCGTGGTGTTGGTGAAGTGGTAGCCGTCGTTGGAGACGCGAACCTGCATAGCAAGCGAGCAAGCACGCCGCGATCAGCTCACGTGCAGGGCGTGAATTTCAATAAACTATAAAACGTGCTGGGCGACTATGAGCGTTTAAATTTCCAATCCGCACAAAATGGTGGCATTGAAATACAATGATTCTGCGATGACGGAATTACTCACTGTATTGTTCGCAATGACAAAACAAACATAAGAATTAAGTAATACGACTGATGTGGATGAGAACTACATTTGGTTGCGAAATATTATTGCAATCTTTTCCTCCCAAAATCACATTTTTGCTTATCATAGCAAAACGGCCCCCTCGGTTCGTGTTTTGTTGAAAAATACGAAACCAAACAATCTTGTAAAGTAAAACAATCCCCAAAACTGTTTTCGTCATGCCTGTCTAGCACGCGTTTCCATAGCATCAGAAACAAGTGTCATGTAACCATCTTGGAAACACAGATGCAATGTGTGTGCATTGTTTTTTGTAAGCGCATTCAATAATAAGACACAGCAATACATCCACATTGCCCTAAATGCGAGGGTGGCAACAGTGTCACAATGGCAAAAGAATTGCACCAGCCACAAAATGCAACTGCTAATGTCGCTGTATCGCCATTGTGTCTACTTTCATTTCGAAGCCGTCCCAAATACTCTTAAAATTAAATGGCTGAAATAACAAAAAACGGATAAAAAGGAATATCCGCATTGCATATGAGCGCTCTCGCGCTGTTAAAACAAAATTTACACACCCCATCTTTTTGGGGAAGTCGTGAAAAACTGTCAAAAGAGGAAGAAGAAATAAAAGCCAGGAGATAAGGCGCAGAGCAGGAAAGCAAGCTGACAGCACCAGCACAAGAAATGAAACAAAAACGAAACTGTATTCATATAGCAAACACATCAAATGTGAACCATCGAACTGTGAACCGCAATAGGCTGTCGAGTTGAGCAATGAATGAAAGACAGACGAGGTGGAGGACGGGGAGGGAGGGGAGGTCACCTCGGCGAAGCGCGGGCTCATGTGGCCGGGGGTGAGACAGCGGACGCGCTGGCGCGAGACGTAGCGACCTGGTGAGTCTTGGCCGCCAAACTCGCAGACCACGTTGGTGGAGTCGGCGAAGGACCAGCCAAAGACGTCGGTGAGGCACTCGCCGTCCACGGGGCCCACCGAGTGTTGGATGCCCAGGACGCAGGGGATCATGACCGGGATGGGGACGTTTTGAAAGGTGGGCACGGCGCCGGACAGACTGGCGAGGCCGTTGGGCAGCGAACCGGAGCCGTCAGCCAAAGGGAGGACGGGGGTGGTGGGGGGGAGGCCGCCGGAGGTGGAAGGGGGCCCGCGCATGTGGAAGTGCGCCACAAGGGTGGGGTCGCTGCTGTCGGGGACGCGCTGGTAGATGGTGTCGAGAAACTGGGAGTTGTTCAACGCCCGCGCCCACACCCTCACCTCGTCCAACTGCCCCACAAAGCCGCCCGTGGGCACGCCGCGTCGACCGCCCACCGAAAACTTGCCGTGCGTGGTGCCGTCCGCGTTGGTGTCCGGACTGCTGGCGGCCACAAACTCCACCGCGTCGTGGAAGAGCAGGTCGCGGCTGTGCCGCCGCGCGTGCCCTGGCCGAGTGCCGTCCACGTAGAGCACACCGCGACCCGAGGCCTTCCCCACCGACACCCCCACCCAGTGCCAACAGTTGCAGCAATAGCCGTCCGCTGATTTGGTGACGCGGCGCACGTACGTCTCCGGCGCGTCCTCGTAGCTGAAGTAGCCGAGGCCGCCGGTTCCGTTAACGATGTGGTGCCAGTTGAGGGCGGCCAGGACGAGGTCGGAGGCGCCGGTGGCGGTGTAGCCTGGCACGGGTCGGGTGGAGCCAAAGTAGGCGATGGTCTGGTTGGGGTGGGTGTAGGCGCAGGAGGGGCGCACCCAGGCGGACATGGTGAAGCCGCCGTCGTCGCCGGCTGTCACCGCCGCCTCCGCCTCCGGCTCCATCAACACCGTCAGCTCGTCCGCCTCCAGGATCTCGGCGCCCGTAAACTCAGCCACCGTGTTGTGCACCTCCACCTTGACGCACCGCACGTTGGTCGTCTCCAGCGCCGCCTCAAAGTAGTCGCCCGTGTCGAGGGTGTCCAGGTCGTAGCCCTGGAAGCAGAGGGTGAAGACGCACTCCTCCGTCTCGCCCGGCGAAAAGCACCACTGCTGCAGCAACGGGTCCTCGCCGCTGCTGTTGCCGAAGGCGCCGCGCGGCGGGAAGTTGATCTGGTCGTAGGGGTAGCGGAAGCGGGAGGGCTCGGGGTAGAGCCCTGCCACCTCGTTCTCCACCGTCCTCAGCGCCAGGTTGTAAGAGGTGGACACCACCGCGTTCTCCGCGTCGCGCTTGGCCACGCACAGGTCCACGCAGGTCTCCTCGCCCAGCCAGGCCGGCAGCACGGCGCCGTCCGCGGTGATGGGCGCGGCGGGGACGGTGCCGCTGGGCTGGTCGCACCACCGGATGCTCGCCGGCACCGCGAGCTCGATGCGCACGCAGTGGAAGGGGTTGGCGGTGGCGAGGTACTTGTCAAAGGCATAAAAGCAGACGAGGCTGATGTCGTCGCGCGCGTCGTCCTCGCTGCTCCCCACAATCTTCCCGTCCGCGTCCACCGGGTCCCAGGTGAAGGTGCGCGCGACGGTGCGCGTGTCGATGCGCTCGTGGGTGGAGAGGGACATGCCGGTGTAGAGCCCCGTGTCCTGGATCTCCAGCTCCACGCACTGGTCAAAGTCGGTGGCCACCAGGTCAAAGGTGACGGGGAGGCCCTTGATGCCGGAGACGACGGCGGGGGCGTACATTCCGGGGTAGAGCCCCTGCGTGGCGTTCATGTTGGCGGCGGTGACGGGGGAGACGGGGAAGGTGTTAGCGCAGCAGGCCATGGAGGGGTCCTGCGGGATGAGGGCCACTCCGTTCTGCATGCGGTAGTCGCAGCCGAGGGCGGGGGTGGTGCGGAGGGGGCTGGTGGTGGAGTTGAGGGTGGCGCAGTTGCCGGAGGGGTGGTCGAGGGTGCAGAGGGTGAGGAACTCGGGGCGCGTGTTGAGCAGGCACGAGTCCAGCTCGCCGTCGTAGGGCAGAATGCTGAGCGTCACGTTGTCGCGATACCCCAGGCACCCCTGTCACAAGCAGCACACCGCCCCCACCATCACCCCTCCCGTCAGCCAACAGGTCACCCAATCCCGAACGCGCAGTTGTGTAGCTCGGTAATTGTAAACCCTCAAAAACCCCAAACTGTGGCACGTTGATAAACACACTTTGAGTTGCTTAGACCAAATCATGAAGGGTATGGCATTCGAAACGTCTCCGAAGCACTGCCATAAATGTTTAGACAGAATTGGAAACTCAAAGCCGAGCAGGAAACACGAAAGAAAACAACACTACAGGTTTCATAGTTTTGCATTATATACAGATTTTGTCAGCGCATCCTCAGGCGTTCGAATTCTCAACATATTGGCAAGGCAAAGAGCGTCACAAATGAATGGAATGCTAACATTGTAAAACTTTGATAACACAAACTGGTTGCAAATGGCAGAGAAGTATCGTGCTTCATAATGGCAATTTGAAGTGTTAAATCCGCTGACTGCGATGAATTTAGCGATCAGAATAAAAGCCGGTAAAAAATCAAGTAAATGCATGTTAAGCTTAAAAACTGGGCAGCGGGAGGAAGGTCACCTGAAACACCCACCCCGTCCACACGAGGCCCGGCGATTGTGTGGTGGGGCCCGTGTAGGCGCGCGCGCCCTCGCAAAAGTCGGTTGGCAGGCCCAATTCGGCGGCGGGGTTGTAGCGCCAGCCGGGGGGTGAACCGTCCGGCGTGGACTTCCAGTTGAAGGGCAGCCCGCCGTCCTCCAGGTTGACACCCGGGACGCCGAGCGTGGTGCCGGTGGTGCCGTTGGTGCCGGTGCGCAGCAGGTTGGCCTCCACCGTGCCGTACGCCTCAATGTTGGGCACGCGGCAAAACATCGGCGCGTTCCGTTTGGCCTCCTCGTAGTATTCCACCTTTAACGGGACGAGAGGGAGAGGGGCACGCGTGAGTCCTGTCTCGACGCAATTTTGCTCTTGCATGTATTTTTTTCTAAAAACAATACCCCAAAAATGGACATCCGCGAAACATCACATCGCACCCATTGCACAGGAAAACGTGCGCATTAGCAATCACATTGACATGGACAGCCCAAAAGCCTGCAAAGCCCACTCAGCGCTCAAAGTTGGCTTATTATATCTGCCATAATTCATTGCGAAACTTTCAGTATATAAAATTGATCCAGCAAGGTACGTTGTGAGTTTTCAATTATATCAATATTTTTTGGCAAATTCGTCCTGAACTCTGACAAACTCCGCCAAAACAAACACGCCACACTCATGATCGCGCTCGTCAATAGGTTGTCACGTCACAAGCAGAAAATATCAAAAGCAATTCAAATTAGACCCCAACTGCTGACAAACCCTCGGAAAAGAACTAAAACGAGCTAAACGCATCGTTCGCTCGTTATCGCCGCTGCAGTGCGGCGGGCGGGCGGACCTTGAAGCCGAGGTTGTAAAAGGGCTCGAGGGAGCCTCCGCCACCGCAGAGGCGGCACTGTCCGGTGCCTGGGCCCTTGAGGCCGTCGGAGCGCTCGGAGATGGCGGAGGCGGCGTCGCCGTAGAAACCGTTGCTGCTCTCAAAGGTCTGCAGGATTGAGGGGTAGGTGGAGCCGGCGGTGGAGGCGGCGTTGTTGCAGCCCTTGGAGCAGTAGTGCATGGGGGTGTAGAGGTACATGAGGAAGTCGAGGGGGACCTTTATGCCGTTGCCCTTTGTGGGCGGCTGCGTCGAGCCGTCGTCCAGGACGTCATGGCCGGTCACCGGGTCGATCTGCGGCGCAGCGAAGTGAGCGATGTGCCGCAACGCCGTTGAAAAAAACGGGAAAGCAATAACAAAAGAATGACCAGTGTGAATTGACTGATATCGACATGTCATTTGTATAAATACGACTTTTTCTGCAGATAAATCTGCCAATGGCTGCGCTCGTGGTCTCCTCCTTTCATTAGTAATTAGGGTTGTGCGTCTCATTAATGAATCGCTAGCATCATGAGGGACGAGAACATCTCATGATGAAACCAAGCTCAAAAAAGCAGCAGCGCAATATAAAAGATTGAGAAATCGCAGCGCAGAGTGCAATTCAGAAAGGTGTTTGAGTTTGTGTGAAATCGTGTGTGTGTGTGTGTGTGTGTGTGTGTGTGTGTATGTGTGTGTGTGTGTGTGTGTGTGTGTGTGTGTGAATCGAAGCGTGTGCGTGTTTGTGTGCGCGAACCTGTGTAGTCTCTTTGTATTTGTGTGAAGTGTCCGTGTGTTCGGTGTGTGTGTGTGCGTTATGGGTCCGTGCACATGAGAATGTGTGAACGTGTGCGCGCGCGCGTGCGTGTGCCTGTGTGTGTCCCCCCTCCGCACCTGGTTGCCGTGTCGCTCCTCCACCATGACGGTCAGCTGCCACAGCCCGGGGTCCTTCTGCACCGTGCCGTCGCTGTCGGGCGTCCAGGGGTCGATGCCCGTCTTCCACGTGACAAAGCCGGCGAAGGGGTCGAGGGTGAGGTCGGGCGGGAGGTGGGGGAGGTTGACGGCGTCGTTCCAGGCGGGGTACAGGTCTTCGGTGTCGACGTCTTCGCGGGGGCGGTAGCCGTTCGCGGCGGACGCATAGATGGCCGCCTGTTCGCGGCCCACGTAGCTGCACACCAAACAAAAACACGAAACGGGGTGAGCGGGGGTGGCGGAACATAACCCCAACACTCATTGAAATGGGGAAGGGGGGACACAGCGCCAACCATCATCTTCAAAATATAATCTGATTGTGACTGCGCTCAAGCAAAATGCATAATAATGTGTAAGTAAATATTTCGTCTTTTTCACGCACGACTTGTGTTCTAATTGTCCAAAAAAATGTATTCTGATTGTGACTGCGTTCGCATTCACCACTTAATAATTTGCCTTTTCCACTTCGGATAACTTTTGTTTTAATTGCCTACTCGTATCACTCCTTGACAAAACAGTATCCCCTCCCCCCGAGCTCAAAACCCTCACACCCCAACTAGCCCGATTCGCCTGGGCCCTGCAACCATCTCCTTCCAAACATGCGACGGGGACACAGCGGCGCGAGCCTCCCCTTATTGTTCAGTCGCATGTCGCCCGAACAGGCGCAGCTAACATCACGCAAGCGCTTCCCTTCCGCAACAGCGCACTAATCACAACTTTACACTTTGTATTTTGGTCCTCATACATTACATTCACAAGTGAAACTAAAGACTTCAAATAATGAATACGGACCAAATAATATAAAATCGACAAAACCTGCCACCTAATCATATGCCGAAATGCATTTTTTCCCGCGAGCCTCAGACAGGTCAGAGCAATGAGGGCGTCAGGGGGGGGGGGGGGCTTACATTTGGGAGGTGCATACTTCGTCGAGGGGGTTGCTGGTGCGGCGGGAGCTGGTGGCGAGGCGCTGCTGGCAGATGAAGGTGTGGTAGTTGTCCTCGTACCAGGTGAAGACCTGCTGGGTGGAGTTGTCGGGGAGGGGGACGTAGACGGGGTTGCCCAGCACGCCGCCCAGCTCGATGCGGGAGCCGAGGAAGAAGCGCACCTGGTCCGCGAGGTCGGGGTCGCCAAAGTCGGGGTCGATGGCGGCGATCTGGAAGCGGAAGCCGCCGTCCTGGTAGAGGACGGGCATGATGGGCATGGTGGAGGCGACGGGGGAGCGGTTCTTGAGGAACAGGCGCCGCCCGTTGGCGCCCGTCCCCAGCTCAAACGCCACCTCCACCTCCAGTCGGAACCGGCCGTCCGGGTTGTTGTTCAGCGTGGACAGCCGGTTGCCGCCGGTGAAGTAGGCGATGTAGGGGGCGCCGTCCTTGGAGGGCATCGGGTAGGTGTGCCGGATGGGGTCGCTCGTGCCTCTGCCGCGAAGAACATGGGGGGAAAGAAGGGGGCGCAATGGAGGGGTAAAAAACCAAAACCCTACATAATGTATTAAACCCTAAACACGATATGCTGCAATGCGCAGCGTTATAACGCGTGCCGTTAATTTGGATTTATTATAAAACATGTATTTACAAAACGCTTCATAAATCGAATATAAGGGCGTCGCGGTGGGAAATCGATCATTGAATGAATTCATGTAAGTAAGCGAAATTGAAATTGAAATTGAAATTGTTTACAACATGTACCGTATGCGCCGGTTTTTCACCAAAAGCCGGATGCGTCGGCTGCTGTCTCTGGGCCCTCCCAACTATGCCATACAGGGAACTTACAAGTCAGGGCTAGACCGTTAACCACATAAATCCAACCTCTCCAAGTAAGTAAGCGCATACGCTTAAGAAACAATACGAAGAAAAGCGGAGAAAGGAAGAAAATGGATTTGTTGCGAAAATTTACGTCTGAATAAAAATGGATGGCGCTCGGTAAATTAATTATTAGTTTGATAACATAAAATGCAATTGCAAAGGATGCGAAAAGATGAAACGCAATAAACCGACAGAAAGCCGACCAACCAAACCCAAATGCAAAAAAGAATAACGTTGAACCTACATCGATTTACGTAAATGTTGCTTTGGCCATTTTTCAGCCGACGATTCTCACAACACATTCAAATGTTAATGCGGTGTTTAATTTTCTGACGCTTGTAAATGCTCCTTCCGCACTTAGGGCGGTCTAGGAAACATTAAAATGATGCCGTAGTATAAGTATTTAGGCGAGGTGTCCAAAGGAAGGAAGGGAAGGGAGGGGGCACCTGATGGAGTTGCCAAGCATGGAAAAGTCGTGGTCCACGCTTTCGATGTTGAGCACAACGCCCTCCGTGAAGTAGGACAGCACCGAATCGCCGAAGAAAAAGCCGTTACCCTCCGCCCAGGGCGTGCAGGTGCTGATGAGGTTGGGGTCGTTGGAGCTGCGCGCGATGAGGTTGCCGATAGAGTACTGCGGAAAGTTCTCGTCCGAGTCGTGCGTGATGTCCATCGCGTCGGCATTGCCGAGAACGCCTTTGTTGTCGGGGCTGGAGCACATCCGGCCCCCCAGATTCTCTGCGTCCGCAGCAGGATTGATGGCGCCGTTAGGAAGGTACCGGTTGCGGCCGTCCCTGTTCGGCACCAGATCCAGACCCGCGGCGCCCATCGAAACCGGGAACTTTATCTGGTAGCCCAAAGTGTAGTCGACCCCCGAGTCCACCGTGAAGCACTGAATCTGCCCGCTGAAGGAGCCCGGGGAGGAGCAGTCGAAATCATTGTCCGGCAGTCCGCTTTCCGTCTTACGCCTATCGCACACACATACGCGGGGGAGGACGGACCACGGTGGGTACATCACAATCAGCCTCATCTGTCGCAAATGCCCGTACCCCCCCTGTTCTTCCTCTGCGCGTGCGCAGCCCGTGGTCTGACCACAAGATGCATGGATAGCAACCAACGATCCCGTATCTAAGGTGTGTCAGTATGTGTGGGTGGAAGAGTGTGTGTGTGTTTCGTGTGCTTGGGAGGGTGGTTGGGGGGGGGGGGGGGGGGGGGGGGGGGTGGGGGGGGGGTCTCAAAGAAATTGTTGATATGAATGAAAAAATTAAAACAACTACACCACTAGGAACTACGACGGGGGTGGCGGGCGGTGATGCCAACAACACTAATTCAGGAGTTGTATTGACGAATGGCCATTTCGATGGGGCGTGTGCTGCAGGGGAGGGAATGGGGGAGGGGCGGTGGTTGAAGGGGGCAGCGCACCACTCGACGCCCGCCGCGGGGCTCTCCCTCCACTGCTCTTTAAAATAAGCGCCCCAAAAATAGTCCTTACGGTACGCCAGCTTGAGCTCGAACACTGCCTGGTACTCGCCGCTGCGCGTGAGCGGACCGGGCGACCAGGAAATAGATCCGTAGCGGAAATGCGAGGCGGCTACCTGATGCACGGCTGCGCAGGCCAGCAGGAGGCTCAGCAGAAGGAGAAGCGGCCGGGGCCGCGGCCCGGACGGCATCCCGCTCCGCATATCTCGTTAAGTACAAAAAGCGCGGCGACTAGTCACGGCTCTCTGTGGCGACAGCGGTTTCAGAGACAGTCTCCTTTCAGACTGCCAAACTTATGGGCGTCACTGGAGTCAGTGCAGGACAGCGACTGTGAGGTTGCGCGTGGGGTGCCGTTAGGGCAATGGCATACGCGACGGGCTGCGATGGGAGCTTCACATGTACTATTCGCCTTGCAGCAAGCTGTCGCATGTCGCTGGCGGATTCCACTGCTTTTAATAATGAAATTTCTTACAAGCAACGAAAAAAAAGGAGGAAAAAACCTGAGCCCGATCGATTCCACTGCTTTCATTGTAATAAATTGTATTGTGCTATAGGTACAGGTACCTGTACTCGTCATGTCGTCACGCAGCAAAACAAGGCGCATCCGTACCCATATATGTACATCACTATTATTCCCAGGCCGGTACCTGTACTCAACGGTAAACTGCACTGAGTGCGGTAATTTGTCGACGGGCCCGAAGCCGTGCCGGGAATGCGATATTCGGCCCTAGAGCGTCCGACCAGATATCACAAACCCACCCTTGTAGACAATGCAACAGGCACCTCCCGATACTTGCCCGTGGATAGTCTGCATGGTGAGCAGCGGGCGATGATGGGCGAAAACTACTTTTCAACTAAGCATTTTTTAAAGCCCGAAGCTACACAACTCGAACCGGTAGCTACTTGCCAAAAAACAACACGACTCGGCCGTCTACGGCTAGGCTTCGGTTTCTTGGCGGTTCTACCCCGAAAAGACGAGTTGTGGCACTGCGGAGGCCGGTCGACCACCTATATAAGGTGGCCGATATTTTGTGGACGGCAGTTTGGCAAGGCCACATAGCCTATCAACGTTGTCGTGTGAAGGGAAAATCAACAAACTTTCGCCACTCGAGCGAGCCAGGGGCAAGGGCCGGCTCAGCTCCGAGGATGGTGCACAGTCTTATAGCATCTATCTACGCCATCTTGCCATTCCATGTACCACGTAATGTGCGCGGCGAAGCACGACCATGTAGTCACACCACTAAGACATATAACAAGCACGTAGGCTGTGCATGCGCAAGCATGCCTTGCATGCGGGCCGTTTTTATTGATGGGTTTTCTCTAGAGAGGTTTACATGCTCGGTTTGGTCCATATATAGGGCATTAGTTAGAGGCGTGAAAAATACGAGCTATCCGAAGCAGGCCGCATGGATGTTTTATTGGTTGAGGGGTCGGTCGAACATGTCCGCAAGAGTGATATTTTGGTAGGTGCTTGTTGAAATGAGCAACTTGAAGCAAACGCGCAACTCACACAATATTTGACATACTGTCGAAGTATCGCCCCGTCAATAGAGAAGGATTACAACGCTTGCCGTTTTAGCTAGCATTGGTTATAAGTGTGATGTGGGCGAAAACACACAATAAGAAGCCCACCACGTCAAGATGCTTAGGCGGCAAGCCATTTCTAAACCCTCCTTTGTGCATATTTTGGGTTTTCAATCTCTACAACCATAACCGACTAATTTTAGTCGTTTGTGGCACAAATAAGTCGGTTGTACTTTTGGTCTTTCTTCCATAGGTAGCACGCATTTTTTCGACGCCGCCAAGTACCTACAGATACCTAAGAAAACTTGTAGTTCGGGAAAACTTAGTATTCTTGGATTGGCTGAGTTGAGAGATGTCGGAATCGGGAACGGATAGTTACACGTAGGTCGTGCCGGCTATGGCGACTAGAGAAGTGTGTGGAGAGAGATGGCGGCCGGTGAAGGCACCGGCAGGGCCGGCCGACCGAGTCCCGAGTGCCGCTAATAGCATAACATTAAGTTCTAGGATGACAAATTGCTACCTTGTTTATAAGCACTAGGCAATGGGATGCTAGTGCTAACACCCCCCCCTCAAGGTAGCCGAGGTCTTGACGTCGTCCTAGGTTGCGACGAGAAAGGTGCCATTTTGGTAGAAGGTGTAGTGCTTATAGCGTGTGTCTCAGGCCGGGTAGGTTTAGCGACATGCGCTCACATGAACGTGCCGCTACCGGCGAGTTACCGATAGGAAGCGGTTCCAAATGTACTGCTTAATGTACTATTCTGACATGTAGCGGGAAAAACTGTCCCCGGGCGAATTAGCCCACGCATGAGAGCGACCGGCGAGGAAGAAGCAAAGCCAACAGGGCAATTACGAGCGTGTAGACATGCAAAAGCATAGACGGGCGCTCGTGTTGACTTCCCCCTTTCGCCGTGGGAAAGTTAAGCTCCTCGCTAAGTTAGGTGAGCGTTGCGGCGCTGCCTCGGGAAAAAACAATAACAATACTAATTAAAGTACTTACGGGCCGAATTATTTCGCGGGTCGGTCTTAAAAACTAGATCCGGTCGAGAGCATCGGTAGGCTGAAGGCTAGGTAAGACAGGAAGTTGGGTGGGGTGAGCGTGGCGCCGGGCGCTTTACACACGCTTTTCTCCTTTCTACGTGGAAGATGGTAGGACAGTCGCGGACAACCATCTCGAAGGCGAAGCGTGGTGTCGGTTGGACGATGAATTACTAGCGTGGCGCCGAGCGCTTTACACACGCTCTCCTCTTTTTTACGTGGGAGTAGGTAGGACTAGCGTGGCGCCGAGCGCTTTACACAAGCTCTTCTCTAGTGTAACTTGGTAGAGGGCCCATCACCTGTCGGAATCGGGAACGGATAGTTACACAAAGGTCGTGCCGGCCCCACGAGGAGGCCGGCTATGGTGACTAGAGAAGTGTGTGGAGAGAGATGGCGGCCGGTGAAGGCACAGGCAGGGCCGGCCGACCGCCGCTAACAAGGAATAGAGTGCCGCTAATAGCATAACACTAAGAACTAGGATGACAAATAGCTACCTTGTATATAAGCACTAGGCAACGGGATGCTAGTGCTAACAAGCGACCATGACAACGCGATATCTACAGGTGATTTGCGCAATGTCACACGCTGATTGTGCAAACCGTTTCTGCCGATCCTCACGGGAAGAGGATCCAGTATCTTCTATATCACTTCCCCGGAGTTTGTTGTTCCACCCAAAGCCATGCACATCGATGAAGAAGGAGTCCCTAGCTTTTATTGGCCGCATTAAATCGCCGAGTAGCATACAACACGGATGGCGGTGTGCCGCGCCCTAAGTCGGTTGGCGATTCGCGGGTGTTGCATTTCACGGCTGAGAGCGTACCCGCCGACTCGCACCGGAGGACCAGCGCCGTGAGACTACCTCACGACCCCAAAATGGGCACAAACATTCCCTAGGGGGTTAAGATTTTTGTTCACGGGCCAGCCGCGGCAGCGTGCGTGTGTTTGCGCGACTGAGTGTCGAGCATTCCGGATAGACGTATCCGTGGAAAACTCGCTCGAAACTGAACGGCGTCGGGACAAACCTCACATGGCGCGGAGGGAAGCGGCTCCGGCGTCCCCTAATTAGCATTGTTCGACCTCGACCAGCACCAAATACATCATGGAATG
Organism: Tetraselmis chui; assembly: GCA_026401115.1. Taxonomy (NCBI): domain Eukaryota; kingdom Viridiplantae; phylum Chlorophyta; class Chlorodendrophyceae; order Chlorodendrales; family Chlorodendraceae; genus Tetraselmis; species Tetraselmis chui. The sequence continues at coordinate 76,971 of JAPMLY010000120.1, forward strand.
CAGCGCAGGCTAGCGGAGGAGCGCAGTGAGCGGTAAAGACATACAACCTCAGTACGGCAACATGTAAGCGCCACCCACACAGTATATGCCACCCCGCCGACGAGATGAGGCCAGCACGTCACGTGCTAGATTCCTATAGCCTTCCCGAGCCCTCTATCGAACCACAATTAACGTTCGGTGGTGTGTTGTTGCATTTTTGTAGGTCGTTCAGCACCCCACACCGTCGACCTGCTGTGTTGTTAAAAACTTTTGCGGTGGCGGTAAAAACTCTCGCAAGACCGGCAGCAACGTCGGATTCCGCCAGCCATGTCTACCCTATCGGCATGTAAGTACCACATGTGTTTTAAATTTTAGCCGTAGCCAACAGCAGCGAGATTTATATTGATGCTAGGGGGGTTGAAGCTGACGAATTTTCATTTGTTGAGCTTTGCTGTCGGCGTTTGGGGGATGTTAATGGTGATTCACTGTGTGGCATGATTGGCCAGAATTGCGAATGACGGAGCCGCTAATGCACAAACAAGGTAAGGTGGATTTCGCATGGCATCTCTTATGAATATGGTCATTAGTTGTGACGCTCCAGATGCACATATTGGCGGGGAGGGAAGCGGAAATTGCTGGAAGCTAGCGACAGATGTGGAACGCGTGCATAACAAATGTGTTCACATGGGTACCTAACTAGGTTTGTGGTGAATGAACAAGAGTCGTCTTTAAATGTTCATGTATGATCAAGGGGTGCATAATTTGCTTTTTATGCTAGTCATGTAGCAGCAGCACCAACACTCTCATGTGCACTTGCATGTCCCATATTGGGCGAATCATAAATGGTGTTGCATGCAGTTGCATTCCCACCAACTTGTGAGTGTTGTGCTGCATAATTTCACATGGACAAATCTCACTGCGATGAGGTAGAATGCAAACTTTTGGGATAGATGATAGAGGCTTAATGTTATGTCATAAGCTTTCCAGCAACTTGTGGGCAATGGGATGGAGTTTGAGGCGAGGCAGTGCAACAATCACAGTATTTCTCATTTTAATGTGGACTGAAATTCCATGTTCAGCACAATCGACAATTTTAGTCGGTTGTACTTTTGTGTCATTAGATAAGCAACATCTACACAAAAAGTCCCTATGTTCTCAAGATGCACACCCAATCCATTGTTGAGGTCAGTGGAATGCGCCATTGCAACATTTGCTATAGTTTATAGGCTGATCGTAATAGATTAAAGTAGTGGAACTTGGTTTTTCATATTTTGTCTTTGAGGGCGGTCATTTTCCGATCGGAAGGGCTATATTTAGGTCAACAAAAGTCAACCTTTACGAGCGTGTTTGGGCATGATTTTCATGGTAGACGCAGCAGTTTGGAGCCTTGGTCGCAACATGTTGGGAGCATTGTCCAGCTTTCAAGTTCTAGCGTGAGTACTAACGTTAACTACACAAGGTACACAACCGAAGAAAAAATAGTCGGTTGTGTCCGGCTGTAGAGACTTTCAACCCCCTCCTTGTGGCTTGTCGAATTTGCAGTCGTCGCCGGTGGCGATCCATTCAGCCGAGCCGAGCGACATTTCATTGTGATTGGGTGTACAATCCGGTCGGGGGGTCCTCCTGGAATGAGTAGCTATTACCACCGGAGTCTTATTCTACCCTCCTCAAACCAATCAACTAAGGGTCCTCACCACTCATAGACCTCGTCATGCGCCCGCCAGCGGCGCAACGGCGGCGGCCCGGAGGGGGGTGCACTCGCAGGCTCGTCGGCTCCTACCTCTACTTCCACGCGGTGGGCGTTGGTAAGCCTCATGCCCTGCAAGGCTTGGCATGGTAGGGGGCTAAACGAGGTACCGGCAGTTGTGATCCGCGGGATCTCCAAATGTCGGGAAGCCATGTACGGAGGGTTTTGGAAAATCATAATATCCGTACGCCAACACTAAGATCTCCCGCTCGGGCCGTTCGATATGTTTTTTCGCTATTCAAAACTCATCAAATAACGTTCCATTTCGGGGGATGGGGCATGTACATGTGAATTGTTTCTTGACGAGGAGGGTACGGACGGCAACGGTGGGTTGAGGGTGTCGGAGCAGGCGGCGCACAACCGGGAAGTACCCTCATGGCGCTCGACACACATCGATATGCATGTTGACGTCGAGGTGACCCAAGGGGGGGCAACACCAACATAAATTTAAACATGTGCCTAGAGATGAATTAAAGGCAAAGCCCATTATACATACTACGTTCAATATGTGACTGCATATTGAGGGAGTCTTATTTTCCCGTCTTTCGTGACTCGCGGGAATACCACTATCCCTACCCGCTTGTTATTGCGCATATGAATAATGCAGGAAAATGTCGGGTTTGAATTTCCTATTCTATACACAAAGAGATGCTAATAGTTATGTTTCCGGCTGTGATAGTCGGCGCACTTGGTGGACACGCGTAATTTGTTTTACTGGTGCATAGGGAATGAACATCTTGGGAACCTCTTAGGGCATGCATGAATGCAGAAAAGTAAATGTAATGTATAATGATCTTATTATGATATATTCATGCCATGCGTAAGACAACGTCTTAGAACATATCTAATGCGGTACGCGAGCGAATGACCATGGTGATAGGCATTGTTTGACTTGTTATGGTTTTCCTCTACATAGGACATGATAGTGTGCAATTTCGTTGAACATGTACACTGCTCCATTTAAATTCGGACATGCACGAAGTTAAACATCAACTGGTCAAGAACACGCGCCCCTCTCACCACGTCAAGCACGACGACACCAAGGTGGAACCCAGCAAGTGTAGTACAGGCGGCCATCAAGCAGATAACCGTCATTCGGTATGGTTAGCCTTCAGTGTTGTCCGTAGAGATTCTCGAATTAAGCCTATAAATTCTCACGCAACTGTCTGAACTACACACGTCGTTCCAAGCGCCACGCTCGAGCATTGCACAAGCGCTTATACCAAAGTGCATATTGCTCAGCGAGCCACTGAATTCCATTTTTCCGAGCTTGCTGGAGGGGGTTTGTAGGCGTGGATGCCGTGCTTAATGCGCGAGGTTTGGTTTACGGGTGTGTGAATGGAGCGCGGTAGTTCACACAACATTCACGGATGATGTATTTCGAAAACAAGCGAGCAAAAGACTACATAATGCAAGGTTGGATAAAGAATGCACGGTATAAATGGGGGAGGGCGATTGACTTTGGCCATGGGCGAAGTCCAACTTGGCCGTTTGGGATTACGTATCACGTTTACGGTGGTGTTTGGAATGCTCGGCATGTGCTTGTGCCAACCACAGCCGCCCCACGCGTGGCACACGTAGGGAATTGGGACTATAAATCAGAAAAAATGAAGAGTTGGTAAACTTTAGTCGACAACCCCGCATGAAGTGAGCCGAATTCGACGGGTGTTGTTTGACACTGCGACTCAGCTTTGCCGGGATATCCATTGAATATGATATATCACAGAAAACATGTGTGTGGCGGGTACCTGAACCCGGAAGTAGATGTGTTCAACGCGCATTGAAAAGGAGCGTCGAAAGGAACCCGTTTAAAAATATGGGCTCAAATTCGTAGGTTATGACCGTTTGAACATTGTGACCGAACGCGGCTTGCCCTTGGGTTGTGCACATATCGGTGGTAATGAAATGAAATGAAATTGTTTACAACATGTACCGTATGCGCCGGTTTACACCAAATACCGTATGCGCCGGTTGCTGTCTCTTGGCCCTCCCAACTATGCCATACAAGGAACTTACAAGTCAGGGCCGTTAACCACATAAATCCAACCTCTCCAGGGGTGTTTTGGGGTTTTACTCCCCCCCGGGGAGTGCACATCGGTGGTAAGTCTACATACGAGATATCGTGCGTTTCCCACGCAGCGGCTTGCCCAACACCTCCCCCCTCCGTTTCCTATGCAATATATTTGTGCGACCATATGTCACAAAATCATTCATATCGCGGCGCTTTGAGTCCGTTACTCTTTTCGTCTAACCGGCACGGCGATTGTTTGAACCAGCGTGTCGCACGACTACGGGTGCGATAACCGCAAGTGCACAAGCCGGTAGTGGCCGATTTCGCCCCCCCCCCCCCCCCCCCCCCCCCCCCCCCATATTTGTCTGCACAGTCTATCTGGGGCGCTAAAGCATGGCCTAGGATTGCAGAAGATATGTCGAAACATTTGACGTGTGATTACATTTTTCACATGCGAAGATGCGAAATAATGTCCGGACTTCTGTGGAGGAGTGTAGTTACGAATTACTTGTTTAACATGGCCGAAAAGGGTATGCAATTAAGGAAAAAGTTGTTGGCGACGCAGTGAAGGAGAAAGCCCTTGCCATACATAGTAATGCATGTGCCGACAACGTGATATGTGGAGATTTTGTTAGTTTGCTTGGAGAGTATTTTTGGCGTGCCTTCGCTCCGCGTGGCTTGTCCTATATGTTACCACGGCCTACTGTTGCATTATTGAGACCTTGAGCAAACGACACTTCATGCGGCACGTAATTTGAGTTGCCTTGAGTCGCCATCATGCGTCGGAGTTAGAATTACATGGTACCCATCCATGTTCTTAGTATAGAAGTCGCGGGACTTTGGCTCTCGTTTTCGCTTCACATGAGTCAAGTTTCAAGGTGCCATCCGATTGTTACTTATACCATGGCAGCGCACCGGGTGCTAGGCCTCACTGCGGAGCGCGCCTCTCATGTTCGGAAGTGCTCTCGGTGCAATGCGGCCCCCTCGGAGTCTCGTGGGTTTTGATCTTCGTCGACGGTATCGGGCACCTCCATGTCGAGTGAGCGCTCCACATTTGCTATGCTTATGGACCAAATCCCACGGTGCACGTGTTCTTGGTACGCCATGCACCTCCACGATCGGATTGTCCACGTGCTTGAAGAGTTCATGCTCGAAGCGGGGGTTACTACGGGGCGGGACTTGCAGTTGGAGGTCCGCCGTATTTGGTCGGGAGCTTCTGGAGATCGTCATTGAGATGTGGTTTGGTCAAACTTGAGGCCTACATACTGCCATCTTAATGTTGATGTGACGGTCAAAAGTGCTCGCATGAACACCAAAGTTCCTCATATAGGTGCTCGTCTCCCAGTCCCGGGCAGTCTTGCATTGGGAGCTCAACATGGTAAACTCGATGCGGACCTCCGCACTTCCGTTTTGCTTGGTACGCATTGGGTCCAGTCGGTCCAGTCTACCTCTTCGCTTTGGAGGATGAGGGTTGGTTGGCGCATATGGCGGCTCCGTTGGTTGATCGCTTGGCCACTTTGGTGGCAGTTCGTCGCTTCCCTTGCATGGATGAGGTAGAGTTTCGCTCATTGCATTCTGACAGTTATGTCCATACGCAACATTTCGTTCGCCGATCAACTCATGTTCCCATTTGATGTTTGCTAGGGGATGTGCAGTGAGAATTCATGCAACGTCTTTGTGTTGCTCTTCATGGTACTTTGGGTTCCTATCTTCGCGACGCTTTGCATAAGGGCAATGATAATGCTGTGGCACGCCTCCCTCTTCCTCGGACTTAGGTTTTTCCCTCCCTGCTCCTTTTTCCTTTGTGGTTTCAATTGTTTTTTCTTGTAAAAATAACATTGAAATCTTCTTGTGACCAAAACACAAGAATGCATCCCATGTGCTGATGATACATCACATATATTCTTCTTGCGTAATGAAGACTTTCAAAGACTTTGCGGTACGTTATCGCAGGAATACAATATGAGTATGTTTTCTAATAAACCATGCATCTTACCTCTAGGTACGAGGTGGAAATACATGAATGTTGTACGTTTTCTAGCGATAGAAGTCCGATTATGTTTTCTAAATCCCGGCTTAAATTGTAATTAGTGAATCTTGCATTGGGAGCTCAGCATGGTAAACTTGATGTGGACCTCCGTACTTTTGCTGTGCTTGGCACGCCTTCGGTTCCGTCGGTCCATGACTACTATCCCTTAGTTCTGGAGGATGGGGGCCGGTTGGCGCCTATGGCGGTTGACTTGGTTGATCGCTTGGCTATTTTGCTGGCAGCTCGTCGCCTTCTTGGCATGGGTGGTGCTGACTCTCGTTCATTGCGCTCTTACAATTATGTCCGTATGCAACATTTCGTTCGTCGAAGTACTTTGGTTCCTTTTCGGCCTTTTTTGGGGGATGTGCGGCGAGAGTTCATGCAATGTCTTTCTGCTGCTCTTCGTGGTACTTTGGGTTCCTATCTCCGCGATGCTTTGCAAGAGGGCATTGCTGATGCTGTGGCATGCCTTCCTGTTCCTCGGGCTTAGGTTTTTTCCTCTTTTCTTCTTCTGCTTGGTGGCCTCCACTGCTTTTTTTTGTTTTTTAAAAAAATTTCAAACTCAAATTGCGGCGGTTCCGAACTCGTCGTACCCGTAGGCACCGGTTAGCAGGAAGGAGAGTATCTGCGCTGTCGTAGCACCATCGGAGCGCGGCCGGTGATCTGATAGTAATAAGCAGTTTTTTACAAGAAAAAGCTGTGGAGGCCACCAAGCAAAAAGAAGAAGAAAGGGGGAAAACCTAAGGAGAAAACCTAAGCCTGAGGCGCAGGAAGTCTGCCGGTGCTGCTGATAGTATTATTGACGGTCACTCCGGAAGCGGACGACAGACGTGAGACGAGATCGCCGGTCGTCACACGTCCCGGGCTGGCTGACTGAGCACCGTCAGAATCGACAACACAGCCACGCAACACTCATTGCCAGCATCTACTGCGAGATAGAATGCCAGTTTCCGTGGGCGAGCGGGTCGCGGTGGGGAAGGAAGGCCACCGCGCGACGGTTCGGTATGTGGGGCCGGTGAGGGGTCAGGAGGGGCAGTGGGCGGGGCTGGAGTGGGACGAGCCGAGCCGTGGTGAGCGCCCCGCGCCGCCCCCCCCCCCTCGTCTTCACCATTCCGTGGCAGTTTTCCCAAAAGCCGTCGCTTCCATCGAGGCGAATGGCAACGTGATCGCGAACCTTCGTGTGTTCCTCGTAGTTTCGTCTGAAGGCTGGGGGCGTGACGTGTGGCAGGGAAGCACAACGGGACGGTGGACGGGACAACGTATTTTGAGTGTCGCTCCTCTTCCGTCGCCGAAACGCCCGCATCGCTCGTGCGACTCGACAAGTTGCGACGCGGGACGACCTTCGCCGCGGCGCTCCGCGCGCGGTACCAGGCGTATCACGACGGTGGCGAGTCGAAGGAGGGGGGCCAGGAGGAGGAGGCAATGGTGGTTATGACGGCGAGCGAGCGGACAGTGGCGGTGGAGTTTGTGGGGGCGGAGCAGCTGAGCGTGTCCACCGCCCTTCCGCGCCTCAAAGTCGCCAGCCTCCGCAACAATTTCGTTTCAGCCGCTGTAAGCCTGCCATCACGCAGCGTCACCTCCCGCCGCACCTTCCCCACCATACACTTGACTTATTCCATTTTTGGGTTATTTATTTGGGCCCTTTTCGTGGCGGTGTTTTGTTTTGGGGATAGGGCGAGGCGGACGAGCTCGCGGGGTTGGCGCCCCAACTGGAGGAGCTGGACCTCAGTGGCAACCTGCTGTCAAGCTGGGCGGAGGTGGAGGCGGTGGTGGGGGCGCTGCCCAAGCTGACGGCGCTCAACCTGACCGCCAACCGAATGAGCAGCCCGCAGGGCGCACTGCCCACCGCGCTGCGCCTCCGCGTGTTGGTGCTCAATCAGACGGACATTCAGTGGGAGCAGATGACCGCGCTGGGCCGCTCCCTCCCCTCCCTCGCGCAGCTTTACCTCAACGCCAACGCCATCTCCGTCCTACGCGACTCGGGAGAGCCCCCCATCCAGGTTGACCACCCCCCCAAAGAAAGGGTAAACATGTGTTGAATGCTGAAAACGGAAAATTTAAAAAGACGTTTTCCAATTAGGTTGGAAACAGTTTCGCCGGTGTCTGCAGTGGTGGTGAGGCATTGAGAGCTGAGCCACTGGCTGTGGGCTGCAGCTGCAGGGGATATTCCCCTCCCTGACGCTGCTGAGTCTGGAGGAGAACCAGCTGTCGGAGTGGTCGCAGGTCGCCGCGCTCGCGTGTCTGCCGCGTCTGGAGCAGCTGCATCTCAGCGGCAACGCTATTACCAACGTGGACCCACCGCTGGAGGGTAGGGCTGAGGGGGTGAAATGCACGAGTATACCCAGTCAGACACACTGTCGCATTGCAGACCACCGGACTCGCATATTCAATCTTTCTTGTCGTCGATCCATCCACAGCCAACAGATACACACACGCGGATGCACTTCTAGTCACGCAAAAGCATTCGCGCAACCACTGATACGGTTTTCATAAAATTTACATCTGTGCTCAAGTAACGCACAAACAGCATTTCATGTCTAATGCGCGAGCAGTTAGACATACATGTTGAATACGCCGCCGCGCAAAGTTTAGTACGCACACACACACACACACTCGATCGTGCGTGCGTGCAAAGTAGATATTCCAAATCACATTATGACACACATTCAAAACCATTTACTTACCATTTAGTCCACATATTAGTGCACACAATGAGCAAACCCGTGCAATTCTTGACGTATGCGATCATACTCCCCCCCCCCCCTCCCCCCACAAACACATAGACACACACGCACACGCGCGCAGTTTATTTCGCTTAAGCGAGTACGTATGAACTACGTTTTGCAGTACACATTCTGCATAAGATACACAAAGACTTCGCAAATGAATTCCTGCTTCAACCAACTGCTAACAAGTGGGACCTCTGCTGCTCACGCACACAGACACACACACACACACACACACACACACACACACACACACACACGGTCAGGAGGTGTAGTGCTCAGATTGAATTTTCGCGATGCCTATTGGCGATGCTATACCACAGTTTAGGCCTTGCCTGTACGCGAGCGGACTATTGGGGTACTCCAGCGCCGCCAACAAAGGGGACTGAGGGCGCTGACTGTGCGTCCGGCAGGGGAGTGGGCGGCACTGCGGCAAGTGACGTTGGGGCAGAACGCGATCTCGAGCTGGGGCAGCGTTGACGCGCTGGGCGGCTTCCCTTCGCTAAGGGAGCTGCGGCTGAGTGGGAACCCGCTGTTGGGCGGCGCTCGCTCTGGCGGCCGCTTCGAAGTCATAGCGCGCGTTGCGGCGCTGCGGCTGCTCAACGGGAGCGCGATACAGCCGAGGGAGCGCCAGGACGCGGAGATACGCTACCTCCGCATCGTCTGGGGTGAGACAGGGCACGCACGCAAACACTTTCGCCGAAGGAAAAAAATGATTAGCAACTCAATTGTACCTGATTACAAGTATTGTGATGATTTAGGAGGTTTCTTTTCTCATCGATTGGGAAGGCGTTGAGAGTGGGGGGTGGGCTGCTGGCGTGCAGGTGAGCTGGAGGAGGCGAAGGACATCGGGAGGAGTGCGGTGGAGGCGGCCAACCCGCGGTTGGAGGAGCTGTTGGGGAAGTATGGCCCGATGAGTTCGAGCACCGCCGCGGCGGATTGTCTCGAGAGCCTCGCGACGCAGATGAAGGAGGTGCTTCCCCCTCCCCTCACCATCTTTGCCATGCTTTTCGTCCAAAGGAGGGCTGGGATAGGTTAATGTGTCGGAGTGTTCGCCGTCTGACGCTGTTTAGGCAGTTACCAGATTTGGCTGTGCCCAACATTTTCTTATTTTTGCACACTTTCGACATTATTTCGCGTTTGAATGAAGATCAACGGGAGCATCTGTGCCGATAATGTTATCTTCTTCATCGTCTGTAAGATTAATATAATGCGGAGGTGATGTGTGTGTGTGTGTGTGTGTGTGTGTGTGTGTGTGTTTTGGGGGGGGGGGGTGAGTGTGGATGTTTGTTTTCTGTTATGTGTTTGTATATGTGGAGTTCTTTATATGTATGTGTGTGTATGTGTGTGTTTGTGAGTATGTGACATTGGTATGGTGCGGTGCGGTTTGTGTGTTCGGCAGGTGAAGCTGACCTGCACTTCACTGAGGGCGGGCGGCGTGATGGGCACAAAGGTGAAGAAGCTGCCGGGCTCCATGACGGTGGCGCAGCTCAAAAAGCTGTGCGAAACGTTGTTCAAGCTCAAGGCCAGCGAACAGGTGCGGCAGCTGTCCCTTCTCCCCTCCCCTCAAATAAGCAAAATGAAATTAAATGCTCCTTATTGCAGCCCTTCCCTCACCCCAAACCACTCGCATAACGCCCCCGCACACCCATTTCCTCTTTTAAGTAACGGTTTTATGAGAACCCGAGCAGGGCTGTTGACGTTTTAAGCTTATGCGTAAACCCATCTCCAGCCAACAGATTTATTAGTGGCTTTGACCGAAAAAAATGTTTTCATTACCAGTTCTGCCATCAATAACAACAGGTTTTTCTTGGTGTGAACAAGTTTCTAGTGCTGTTGTTTGTGTTTATGGGGGAGGGGGGGCATTTGGTGAAAAACACACACACACACACACACACACACGCATATCAACACATCTATCCACCCACAGCGCCTGAGCTGACAAGCGTCCGCCTGATATATTCCGCGCGAGCGTAGGCGCTGTGGTTGAAGATTTCCGGAGAGCCGATGCCGGAGAACATCGGAGGGGACGAAAGCCGCGCTTTGTCATATTTTGATCTGAAGGTAAGGCCGAGGGGGTTGCTGGCGCTGCTGCCGAGCATGGTGGTTGTGGGTGTTGCTGTGATGGGCGTGATGATAATGTGATGGTCTTGAGTGACGGTTGTCGTGTTATGGTGGTTGTGTTGATGGTTACTATGATGATGGCTGTCTCGCAAGGATGTGTAGTGTTGGATGTGCGGAGGTGGATGCGGCGATAGTCGTGTCGTTTGTGGCGGGTACAGGTTGTCATGGTGATATGTGGTGACGGTGGTGGTAGCGGGATTCATTATGGTTGCTTTGATGATGGTGGGTAACGGTCGTCGCGGTTTGTTGGTGACCACGGTGTGGATGAGGGGAGGGTGGCAATGGAGATGGCTCTGCCGGGTTTGTGGTGCTGTTATGTTGGTGGCTGTGGCGGAGAAAGCTGACGGTTTTCTGTGGGAGGCAGTGGTATGAGGGATGTGAGAGTGGTGGTTATGGTGGTGACAGGTGAGCGCAAAGGGGTGTGTATGACGATGGATTTTGTGATACCTGACAGTTGCCTATTAGCAGGAGGTGTTACGGGGATGTGTGATGTCTATGATGAGGTGGCGTGTTTCGCGCTGTGGTGGTGATGGTGGGCGTTTCCATGGAAGCGATGTTGATGATAAGGATGATGGACGTAATGGTGGTGCGGGGATGTTGGGGAGATGGCGATGGCTGTGATCCTCGTGGTGTTGGTGGCTGTGATGTGGTGGCGATGGTTATGGGTATGTTGATGGCGGTGTTTGTTACGGTGATCGAGAGCGTTTTCATTGTGTTGTGGATGGTTGGCATGGCGCTGCGATGGTTTTCGGTGAGAGGGCTGACGAGGAGCCGCTTGGGTGCGCAGGACGGCTACGAGATCATCATCGATGACCCAAAATAGGGCTGAGCACCGCGAAAAAATGGGACTTGATTATGATTTTAGAAGGGTTGCGCTTTCTATTTTGACGCGATTGCGGCGCCGTCAGGCGTCCTTTGCCTTCTTTGAGGCCGCCTTTCGCACCGCTTTCAGAGCGCCCTTGAGCATGGAGCGCACCCAAAAGAGGTTGAGCCCCGTGAGCGTGAGGTTGGCCAGGCGGTAGACCCAAATGGTGGCGGGCTGCAGCGCAACGGCAGAAGGGTTGGCCAGCACTGCATCCGTGACCAGCCAATAGTCGTACGTCATCACTGCAGGGCGGGGGTTGGGGGTGGCGTCATATTATTTGAGGGCGAGGGGACTGTGGACAGAGGTTGGGCGGGGAGGTGGCCATTGCTTTCACTATATTATATTATGCTGTGAAAAGATGGGTTGTAAGTAAATAATGCTGGCTAGTAGTTGCTGTTCAAGTCGTAGGCGCGCCATAAACGAACTGGATGGAGGGGCACAGTCTGGTATGCAATAAACAATGTTTTGGAATTGGGACTACTTTGATATGTGTGTGTGTGTGTGTATGTGCGTCATTTAGTGCGACATTGCGAATTAGATGGCGAAGTCAGACTTGTTGGAAAAACAATGTAAAAATTTAATTGAAATACAGTCTATCGTGCATTGCGTGTGTGTGTTCACCACATACTGTGTGTAATAAATAATTAATTGTGTGTGCAGTTGTTGTGTGGGTGAGCGCGAACCGTTTCCAAAGATGATTCGGACGCAGAAAAAGACGAGCAGCATGCACAGTCCGTTGGCGACGAAGAGCGACGTGCCGGAGCGGCCCATTCGGAGAAGGTACCTAGGCAGCACGCGACACGGATGGGTGGTGTTGGTTCGCGCCACCACCCAACATTCCGTATGTATGTCCCTTTAACTTGGATCCTTCCCCTCTGCCTCCGTGCAACAGCTCAGGAAAATAAAACCAAAGGGGAGTTGCGATGACAACCCATTACCATAACAAAGGGATTATGAAAAACTCGAACTCCCATAAATAGACAAAAAATTGCGCGTCTATTTTTAATCATACGCTCATACATATATTATCAGTGTCAAAGCACTCAACGCCCCCCTCGCTCACTTCGATGATGTCAAAGCACATCGCTGGCAGATACCCACCTCCCATAAAAGTACACGCACACACAAAACAGACAGACTCTTCATAGCACATCGATTTCAGATCAACGCTGCCGTCGTTACTCACCGACTCGGTGCTGTGACGCAAGGTCAGCTACCGCACAATTTACCCTCTGCATCCAGCAACATGCCAAAACAAATCTGTGTGTGGGGAAAAGCACGACATTGCGCGTGTACCGCTAGCAAGCACTTTCAATCCAAAGCGGGCGGGGTTGAATGGGGTAAACATGCCATGCGCCCTTCCATCCAGTGCTGCCACTCACCAGTGCATGTGGACGAAGGGGGTGGAGGCCTCGTAGAGGATGAACACGGCGCCGTAGAAGTGCTGCCAGCCGGTGAAGGCGCCGTAGGTGTAGATGGACATGCAGGTGAGGGCGTGGACGGAGTACATCAGCCCCTCGTGCGCGATCTGCGACCGGGGCGGACAATGGCCGGCGACAGCTGAGTGGAGCGAAACGAAATAAGCAAAAGGATGAAACTAATTGTAAACAAACAACACAGAACAACTTTATGAAGCACTCAATGAACATGCTATACGAAAATACCAAAACAATCACATCATAACAGCCGATCAACATGGAAGCAAACACATGAAAACAATTAGCAGGCTGTGAAATAAAACAGCACATGTATGCAAAGGACACAAACACGCACTACCTCCAAGGCGGGGGTGTGGGGTTATTAATTGACTTTATATTTGACCATCGAATTTACAGCTTCTACGTTGGAGCGGAAAGTCAGTGAACGCCTTCGAACAAATTGCTGATATTCCGCATTTTCTCGATTCAGTCATTAGACGAGTCGCGAGGGGTGGGGGGGGTTGTTCGGGGAAGGGACCTGGCTGACGCAGACGTAGGCGTCGTGGATAAAGTAGCCGGAGCAGGTGAGGAGCAACACTTGGCTGGTGGGGCTGGAGGAGCGAAGTCGGTCCGCCCACATGTCGGGGTCCGTCAGTACGAGTAGCGCCAGAGGCAGCTGCGCGGAGTCGACTCACACAATCATCAGCTAGTCTTGTCAAGTTGCGGCATATATTATTTCATATGCTGGGACGTGCGTTTGGTTTATTTATTTGTAATATCCGTCGGGCGGAATTTGCGGACTAAGGACAACACACAGCAGCAGATTATATTTATATCGGTACGTATATCAGCTTGGGAATCGGTAGAATATACGATCAAACGTACCGCGATGAGGTTGAATACTTCGCCGATCAGCCGGCTGGAGGCCTGCTGGAACACTCTCCGTGCCTCTTTCTCACTCAGATCTTCACCAGACCGGGTGCAGGCCGCCACCAGCGCGCGGCGGACGGGCGGCAGGTGCAGTAGCGCATCCTGCAGCAGAAAGAAGCCCGCTGCGCCCGCGCAACATATATTTACCGCCGCTGCTGCCACGTATACCATTCAGCAGTACAAAGTACTATATAGAGTAAACCGTCTTCGCCACCGAGTAAAACAAAGGCCCCACTCCGACCCCGGGCGCCTACCTGCGGCTATAATCTGTAAAGCGGTGCCAGTCTGTGCCGGCGTCAGGCCCAGTAGCTCCGGGATCCCTCTCATCCTGAATCGAAGCGCGTGTGAGGGGTCAGTAGGGGCGTGCGTGGCCGCGCGGCCTTGATGGGTGATGGCGTTGCCGCGATGACTCGGCCGCCGTCCTTGGCCACGTTACGACGTACGAAGAGGGTTCGAGTCTGACAGAGGAAGCCCTGCCGAGCCTCTGCCAAGCGCTTTGAAGGTAGTAAAGGGCACACTCTGCGGTAAGACAGTGTCGTATGTGATTTTCTTCGCCTCTGCTGACTCTCGCACCTGTCCCCGGCGTTGCCACTGCTGGACAACTGTTACGCCCGCGAGGCGTTGCGGGTAGAATAAAATTATGTATTGATGGGGGCCGCGGGGTGCGTCACAGCCGGAGCACAGACTCCACTTCCTCTGCGTTTTGATTACCCACGATACATTCAGCCGCTGCGTGCGTACACTACTGTATCCCGCACACGCGCGAGTGAAACATTTGCCGCGGGCGGTGACAGGTGCTTGATGAGGACGAGGAGTGCGTGCCGCGCGGTCGGTGGGAATATTTTTTTATGCCGCCATCATTCTACCAAGCGCCGATTCGTCGCCTCAATTGTAGCACGTGAATCTAAATGTATAGAGCTCTTAAGTACTAAATTACCGCATCACTCCTGTCGCATGCCACGGCGTCACAGCAATGCCCACCAACAGTACGGGTACCGATGTGTACACAATAAAATCGGTGGAAAACCATGTTTAATTGCAAATTATTACACCAAATGAACTTTTTCTATTCGAGAAACAGGGTAGGCAGTACAGAGTACAGGCATTTTGAGGGACGTGGATGAGCATCAGGCACAATATATATTGCAATATATATGAGGCGATTTCCAGCGGCGACGGGCCATCACACGGCGGAAGCCGCTCGTCAGTCGTCACACTGCCTCGTCACTTTGCCCGCGTTCCAGCTCCTCTCGGCTATACCTTCCTGAGAATACTCAGGTGGCCGTCCTCGTGCGCGGTGACAAAGTGGAGGCCTGATGGGCTGCCGTTCTCGGAGGTGGTAAGCCAGTCGACCGCGAGAGCATTGACGGCGGCGTCGTGCGTGACCAGGGGAGGGTAAAGGCCGTCCGGCCCGGGGCCCGTCTGTCCAGGTCGCGCCTGGGCCGTCAGCGACGCCACCCCACGCTGATGCTGAAGGTCCCAAAACATTGCGCCGCCGCCGTCGGTACCTGCCACCAGCAGCTGTCCGTCCGTGGCACAGCAAGCGAGCGTGTCTCCGCACTCGACGGACGACAGTTCGGCACCGCCCCGTCGCATCTCCAACAAGCTAAGACGCCCTTCGGCGCTTGTGACCACCGCCTCGCTCGCGTCGGGCGCAAGTGCCACCCCACCCAGCTCTCCGAGCGCGCCCCCAGGCGTTGGGACCTAAGGAGTATGGGGCAGCCGAACACTCGAACAGCGTCAAAATAACTGCGCACGCAGTCCATATACTGGCTTACATCCTGAATACGCAATCATTTAGTGAATTTCAGAATTAACTTGCCAGGTCGTCGAGGCCGTTCGACAAACTTATTTCACGGCGCACCGTGGCATTGATATATGGAGGTATTGAGAGATTGACTGCGCCATAGTCTCTGAGTAGTAGAAAGGGGGGGGGTCGAACCTGCCACACGGCGGCCTGCTGCCTCAAGTCCCACAGCGTGACGGTGCCCTCCTCCGTCCCGGTGAGGACCATTCCGCCGCAGAGGTCCGCGTCCATGTAGACAACAGCCGACTCGTGGTCAGACAGCTCGCGCTCTGCGCCGCGCAGACAGCCCTGTCCCGTCCAGGGCTGGCGCCCCTCGTCAAGCCGCCACAGCTTCACTGTGCAGTCCCAAGCGCCTGCGCGGCACCGCAACTAGCTCGTCAGCAAAGAACTTTCAGAACATGTTTATAATTGTCAAGATAAAAACCAAAGTAAAAAAATTACAAGTGGATTTTGAGTGCAGGAAAAAACATCCCTACGTCATACCACACATTCTCAAACTAATCAGGAACATCAGTAACAGTGTGACGGCTTCCCCAGAAAACATAACAAGTATATATTACGGCAGTAATGACCCGCAGATTACTTGTTTACCCAAAAACGACACACACACACACACACACACACACACACACACACACACACACACACACACACACACACACACACACACACGCACACACAGTGTCGCATACACACGCATACAGTGTCACACGCCACACACACACATACGCAGAACTGCACTGTCTTTCTTCCTCCACCAAAACACATTCTTTCGGAGTGAGCCCAATTCATTCAATGCTTCACAGTAATACACTAACCGAGTAGAGAAACAGCATGTCACTACCTGTTAGCAGGCCGCGCCCCGCTGCGCCCCCTGTGTGCAGCAGCTTCATGCACGACACAGCGTCGTCATGCGCGGGCCAGCTGCCCAGCTGCCGTCCCCAGTCCACACTGTAGGCGTAGCAGCGGTTGTCGTAGGAGCCGGCAAGCACGGTGGGGTGGCCCGCTACCGTGCCTGCGCCCTCGCCGGGCGCGGCGGCGGTGGGCAGCAGCGCGAGGGAGGAGAGAGGAATGTCGCCGCAGCGGGTCGCTCGGATCTGTTCCCCCGACCCAATCGAGTATACCTGCAACAGCGCGGAGTTGTCATCAGCTGACCAAAATCTGTGGGGAAAAGGTGAAAAAGGGCACATTGTGCGAAACAAATGCCCGAAATCTTTTCATGTTCTAACATTGAATTACAACAGCAGACGAGGACGGGCGGAGACTGCACTCAATTGCATTGATTTGCATGACATTGTGGTCATTGTGCTTTTGCATTTAATCAGAGCGTATCGTGCTGCAATTCAAAATGCATTGTGCCGAATTGTCACTCTTGCATTGCATTTCATAGTATTTTGCTGAATGTTGCTGTGCTATAACACATTGAATTCGGTAATGAAACACACATATATTGAACTGTACGGGCACTGACTTAATTCGTTTTAATTGTGCATTCCGTTGTGACTAAGTTTAACCGATTGTGTGATATACTCATTCGATTGCTTTGGATTACATTGTGTGCAGTGCCGCACTGAAAAACTGCACTGCACCCTGTGCGTGAAGTACGAGGGGGGGAGAGGGGGCGCTGCACATTCATGATGTAAATTACTTTGTCAAGCATATTCACATTTCAGGTCTACCGCGAAACCTCAACGACAGAGGAGCGGCAACCCTCCACACCGCACCGACGCATTTCAATTGTTACGTGGCATTAGACATGCACAACCATGGGCGGTTAATTTTGCAGTTTATTTAGGCGCGCTCTGTGCCGAGCGGATGGTTTAGGGTCTCCAGCTCTTGGGCGAGAAAGGCGAAGGGGAATGAAATGAAGGGGCGCACCTTCAGCGTGGCATTGGCTCCCACACAGTACACACTGCCGCCGCCGACGTCGCTGAGCGCCACGCCATGCAACGGCTCGCGCTGCACTCGAATTTTGTTCACAGGTGAGAGCCGTTGCGGGAGGTCGGCTCCCCAGGGCGACAGGCGGCGTTCGGGCAGCAGGGCACCGTTGGGCAGGACGCGGCAGCGGCGGCCGGTGGAGGGGTCGAAGGCGTAGGTGCCGGCGCGGTTGGGCTCTGAAGGAGTGGCCGCCTCAGCTGCCGGCGGGGCTGCGATCGCAACAGTCGGACTGGCCTCGACCACCTGTGCACAGTCGACACGCTGAGCAAACAATGAGCCTCCGACGGATTGGCTGGGCTGTGGAACGAGTTCCTAACTGAAGCGCGCATCGCTAACCAGTGTTGTACCCTAAACGGTCAGAGACGACCGCGGCAGAGAGACTATTGCCGTAACGCAAAATAAAATAAGAACATACCTATAAAAGGGACGAACTCGCATAAATCACAAATTCGTAGGGTCAAAGCTGAATGTTGCTCCAACCAATGCCTCCTAAATCATTCGGTGACCAAGCAAGTGTAAGGTCGGCCGCTCGAAAATACTTTCATTCTCATCACCATTCGTATGAAACAGAGGGGGCAGTAGGAGTTTCTTGTTTACCGGCGTGCTAAGTTCGTGGGAGCAAGAAAATAAATTCGAGCACCTCTCTCGCCGGGTGTCTCTGTTTGTGTGTCTGTGTGGTTGAATGCATGAACGTCCAAAGCGCTTAATTGTGCAATTAGTTCGACGAGCGTGACGGTATTGTAATGAAAACGATTGACAGAAATTCCTACGAGTACAAATGAAAGTGAATTCTATGAAATATGTTCGATAACTTGTATTCGTGTACAAGTGCAATGAAGCATGCCTCTCTTGCTGTGAGTGTGTGTGTGTGTGTGTGTGTGTCATAAGTATGCGTGCTACATAATCTATTGATTTGGGAGGGGCGTCCGGGAAAAGGGGTCGGACGTGCTGCGACTATCAGTTTGTGAGTTAGCGGGGCAGATAGCACGTGCGTCGCGGGGAGCAACCGGCGCACCTCTACCGCTGCCGCGGCCTTGGGACGCTCCGGGCGGGCGGGCACGGGGGCAGCACCGCCACCAGGGCCACCAAAGGCCTTCCCAGTGGTGGGGGAATTGGCGCCCGTCTGTTGCTGCTGCTGCTGCTGCTCCGCCCGCCGTTGCCCGATGCGCATCCCGAAAGCGTCCTTCAAGCTGTTCAAACTGTTCAACCGTTTGGAGGACCAATTGCCCAGGAAGCTATTCCCCCCACCACCTCCGCTGCCGTTGCCACCCGACTCACCAACAGGCGCCGAGGCAGGGGAGGACGCCGCGGGGAGGCCGCCGCTGCTGGAGGGGGAAAAGCTGGCGCTCAGGCGCGACATCTGCGCCGCAGCCCGCCCCAGCGCGGTGTCGCGGCTGTCGGGCGTCGAAGCGGGTGAGCTGCTGCGAGAGGAGGCAACGTTGGGGGTGGAGGGCGAGCCGGGGGTACCCGGACTATCCGTCGCCCCTGCGGAGGTGTGCATCAAGTGGAGTGCTCAGACAAGTTCAAGAGTAGGGGTCTTCACACACACACACACACGCACACACACACACACACACACACACACACACACACACCCCTCGAGCTCTGAATCTATCATGCCATGAAAGATAGCAAAGTCGCGATTTTTGCAAACAATAAAACGACAAATTCAGCAAAACTTAATTTTGATCTGAGAAAGAAAGGGGTGCATGTATATGATGTTCAATGTCAAGCAAACTCCGAAACCATGTTAGGCATCACTCTGTCTCTCTACCTCCCCCCCTCTCCCCCCCGACACCACCCATCCCGATCGCTGACTTATGGTGGAACTCATTCGATTTTCTGAGAGCACTGCTTTTCTGGGAGCACTGGAAATAAATGCAAAATGCCACCCCCCCTCTCCTAATCACCAACACAAAGACACCAACACACAACTGTGGCAGCCGGTGACAGGTCACCTGAATAGGGCAGCGTCTAACCTATGCACACCTACAATTTTCAAAGTATTTTCTGCGGAATTTACGCATACGGTTACGGATACATACGGTTTTTTTCTAAGAACGACAATAAATATCAATTCTAGTTAGACTCGAAATATCTTAGCCCAAGCGACGGAATCTAATCTGATAGACTCACCGTACACAACATGAAACAGCAGGCAGCGACAACAGCACGCGGACGCTGTGCCTGCGTGCCTCCCCCATTAAGGCCACCAAGAAACACACACACACACACACATACACACACACACACACACACACACACACACACACACACACACACACACACACACACACACACACATGCTGACACGCTGCGATCGCGTACCTTGCAGGTGCTGCAGGTTCTGCAGGTTGGCACTGGGCAAAGGCAGGGCGTCATCGCTTGAGGATGCTACGGAGATCATGGTCGACAGGAGCGCGAGGCTGAGGGCGCGGCTGCACTCGCCGCCGGCGGTCGCGGAGCGGCCTTGCGCCTGGTATATTCGGTTAATGTTGAGGGCGGGCGGGGAACAGATGCGCGGGGGGTGGGGGCGGTGGAACAGTTGCCGTGGCGTCTGCCCAAACTCGTTGATCTGCACCTCCAGCGCATTGCGCTCCACCGGGTCCGCCACGCTATCCAGGTCTACCGCCCCTTCGTACGTCAGCGGATGAAACACATTGTCCGCCTCCAGCGCCTCTGCTCCCGTTTGTCGGTACCCAAAGATGAGGTCCACCCACTTGTGCAGGTGCGCGCTCACGTGCGGGCTCTCTAGCGCGGCGCGATGCTTGGCGATGAAGTCGTCCGGGCAGGAGGCCCAGCGGGGGAGGATGACGTCGCCCACGGGCTGCCCGTTCTGACGCGTGCCCAGCGGGAGGTTGTGCCGGTTGACGAGGAACGCGGAGTCGGGGAAGAAAAACTCCGGGATCAGCTCCTGAGAGGACAGTCAGTAAAAGGGCAGTTTGGCGCGGGTGAGATGGGGGACAATGGCAAGTATCAGCCACCGCGTCGGCGACCTGCGACAGCTTGCAACGGCTCTGCTCGGACCAGCAAACATCTGTGGAGTCTGAATCACGCAAGTCTATGCATGATCCGAGTCACAGACCGTAAACACACATCGAAAAGGGAAACAAAATTCACAAGCAGCAAAAGACTGAAGCCTATCACAGACCCTGAACAAGGTAGACAGCAATTGCTGAAAAGTTATTCGGGGACATACAAAAAGTAGTCGCAAACACTGAACACTGAATTATAAGGTCAGCTACCAAATCTAACGCAACCACGATCAAGAGCAAAGACACGTTCTAGACATAAATTAGAAACACCGCACACCCGGAAACGCAATCAAGGCTCACACACACACACACACACACACACACACACACACACACACACACACACACACACACACACGACCAATGAAATTCGAATATTTATGCAAAGCATCTGTCCTTGCATACAAATTTATAGCTCAGAGAGTTTCGCGCACTTTTGATGTTGCAAATGACTTAAATAAATGGAAATCATCTTTGCTGACAGAAACAGCCACAAAAATGGATATATAGGACTTCTTTCAATAACATTATCTTCATTGCATCTTGTGTGTATTGATGTCTGTATTCCCAGCCTTTACTTCAGTTATTTTCGGGGGTGATAGCTTACCTTGACATCCGCGTGGTTCCTCCCCGACACGCTCTCCCAAGTCTCCGCGACGTCGAAGAACAAACGGTCAGGAGAATCGAAGCGGCCGTTCTGCAGTCGCAGCATGTGACCCGGCGCCGCGCGCACCAGCCAAAACATGACATATCCGGGTGTCGAGTAATGAGTGCCGTACAGAAAGGGCTACCAGGGCACAGAACACAGACACACAGACACACACACACCAGCATCAGAGTCAGGACACGAAGAAACAAATTAGTTGAGCCTGATTTATGTCACACAAGCATCAACCAAACGAGCAGCAGGTAGCTGAGATCGGAGTGGGTGTAGGAAATGGGGGGGGGGGGGGGGGGGGGGGGGGGGTTTACTGACATCAGGTATACCCTCGATGCCTCGCGGCATCTCTCGGTAGCGCCGGCGCAGGACCTCCAGTCGGTCGGGGTTGAGGGCACCGATGGGCTTGGACAGGTCTCGGTACACCTCAGGGTTGGTGAGGTCCAGCCTGAAAGTGCCAGGCACATCGGGGGCGTCAGGGTCAGCGGCTGTGTATCTCATGTAGACGGCGCAGAGCGGAGCGTAGAATCCGGGTGTGGATGGGATGGAGGTAGGGTTTGCTTTGAGAGAGGAGGGGCTCACTTTGGGGACGTGTAGTCCTGCAGGATCCAGGGGAAGACGGGCCACTGGGTGAGGTCGCTGAAGGTGCGGCCGGCAGCCAGGTTGAGGAAGAGCAGGTACTCCATGTTGCTAATGCGCGCCTGCTGCCAGGCGGCCGTCACCTTGTTCAGCCATTTCCCCTCCGCCTACGCGCGCACAAAAGACTCAGACACCCCTCCACACGAAAATAATGGAAAGG
Source organism: Tetraselmis chui (assembly GCA_026401115.1). NCBI lineage: Eukaryota > Viridiplantae > Chlorophyta > Chlorodendrophyceae > Chlorodendrales > Chlorodendraceae > Tetraselmis > Tetraselmis chui. Next base: position 99,037 of record JAPMLY010000120.1, read on the forward strand.
GCACACAATACGAACTTAACTCTAAAACAATTCAGTACGCTTGACGAAACAGCACGCCCTGAAAGTTTGTGAGGCCGGTTAATTAAGGCGGCATTAGTGTGCTACTTGTTCTATGACAAGGGTTGCAGAGAGAAAAGCGTACCTCCAGCATGCTGGCGGCCACCGCAGTGGACTCGTGCCCCGCAAGCAGCGCCCTCCCGATGGACGGCTGCCTCAGCGTGACGGACGCCGCGCGCTCTCGTTCCTACACACACCCGCACACATACGCCACCCGTGTAAGACCACACACCCATCCCCTACGCAAACTCTACATGGAGCGAGGGATTGTCTGAATGTTGCTGAGAAATTACTGGTGTACCTCGTTGCTACGGAAGGCGAAAAAAGCGGAAGGTGCGTCCCATATGGGGCCGCCCGTGATACTACCCAGGCTAGTGTCCGCGGGGTCCAGGAAAAAGATCTCCATCCCAATCTGACGCTGAGAGCTGCGCCGACGCGCGACGGTGACGACATAGGGTAGAGGGTGGGAGCGCACGCGTGTGCCGCCGCTGACGTTGTGCATTGGCTGAAAGTATATGCGCTGGTCCGTGATTACCAACCGCCCCGCCTCCTTCACCAGCGGCGTCAGCTGCGCTGCCGGACCCTGCACCCATCCCCGACCAGAAAGAGGCTCAGCGGAAAAACTCCCTTTGCTAATTGTAACCCCCGCCTCCCAAAAGACAAAATAAAGAAATGTTAGACAATAATGAAATCTACGAATACTTTATTTTTATATATATAAGGGAATTTCAAACACAAACCACAGCGCACACACGTAAACTCGCGCGAGTTAGGCATTCTCACAGACATAGACACACAGATACACATAGTTCCTGAAAATATATCCGACGCGCAGGTAAAAACAAGGAGTGAAACAAACTTACCTCATAACAAATGTGTTCATTGTAGTCCACCAGCTCAGAGCGGTCAAACTCCATCGCATCCTCCCTCATCTGGACCGCTACCTGCGGGCATAGCAGCACCGCGGGTCCTCCGCCCTCAGAGGGACAGGAGTAACAGCTGCTGGACTTCTTGCAACAGAACATCCACACACGAGATGAACGGAGGGAGGGGGCGGTAGCCGTGGTGCGCTACCTTGGCCATTTCCTCTGCGTCCTGGGCTGGAAGCCGGCTGAGCGCGAGCTGCTCCTGCGCCAGTGGCATGAAGCCCTCCATTGTGTCGTACGCCAGGCTAAAGTACCACACCGTGAGGTCGCCCTTCATAAAATGGTAAGGTGCATCCGCGCACGCCTCCTTCATTTTCACCACCGAAGTGCACTCAAACACAAATGTGCGGTCGCTGCTCGCCTCCAGTCGGGTGGCGCTGCGAAAGGGGAGCCTGTGCCACAAATGTTACCGACCCTCAAATAAAGCCTCGCTTTTTATCTTCTCATTCAAATGCAGATGATGAGACATGCATACTCACATGGCTTGCATGATTGTGTTTCAATGGACATACACGATGCGAGCCGTCATTATGGGCGGTGTGCAAGGGGTAGGCTCAGAGTAGGGCTGGGGTAGGCTGGGGTGTGGCAGCTGCAGACCTGACAATGGGCACGCGTGAGTCATCTGCGTCAAACATGAGACTCTTAGTGCACAGTCGCAAGCGGCCCTCCAGCTTGGGCTTCCCCTGCCAGTTGCCCGCCACGTTCCCAGGCCACTGGCAGTGCGCCACCCAGTCCTTCACATACTCCTCCCCCTCCTCCAGCAGCAGCAGGGAGAAGCGCGTGTTCTGTCGCTTCCGCCCAAACATTATACTCCCGCCTTCCGTGTATCACTCTGTCGCCACTGCGCTTCTCTTCTACTCGCCTAAATGTGTGGATGCGCCCCTCCCCTTCCCCTACTGCTCACCCCCCTCCTGATGCTCGGTGGTGGGACGCTCGCTAGCTGGCCTGGCGCTGTCGGAGGGGGGCGGGCCGGCCCACGCAGGCACCACCGCCTGAAACTCGGGACCGACGCGCGGACGGTGCGGCATAGCCGTGCCGTGGATGCAGCTAGTTGCCACGTGCCGCTGCTTGCTGCCCTTCTCCCCCTCCTCCTCAACCTACGGGTGATAGCGCGAAAAATCACTCGTCCAAAAGTGGTGTGCCGAGTCGGCGGCAAAAGATTGAGCAGAGGCGAAGTATTTCAGGTGCGCCGCCCAAATTACAAATATGGAGATTTGTATATGCAAACTTAGTAATTAAGCAGTCGTCGTTGCCGATTACCTGGCCACCGTTCGCAGCTGGCTCCCCTACCGCTGCCACGCCGTCAAGGGCCTCCTCCGTCACCGGCTGGCCCTCGTTCTGGCGAGTCCGCTTGGCGCCGTGTCCCTTGGCTCCAGAGGGATCGGACTCGCTTGGCCCCTGGTGCTGCATAGATAACGGGCCAAAGCCGGGCGGCGCTGATGCTCCCTCGCTGTCGAGTTGCTCGGCGCCGTAAAAAGACTGAGATAATATGCACTATGCGGCGAAAGGGTTTTCAGTGGCACACTAAGGAGTTGGATGACCCAGGGACGGCTCAAGCTCCTCAGCTGTCCTCTAGCGTCATCGCTACGCCGTGCCACTGGAAGGCGAGGCGCCCGTTCCGACAGGAGAGGGCGAGCGGATGGTGATCTGGAGTTTAGAGCGGCTGGAGGGTGAGGGGACGGCCTCCGAGTTCAGAAAGGACGAAAATTTGTGTTTCGGGAAAAAACACGGCTGAATATCCCACCTCGGGATTCTGATGAACGGCTGCTCAGACTGTGGTGGGCGAGACAGAGCGATCTGACGACACGGAAAGGAGTGTGGCCTGGGTGGAGGCATCGCTAATCCTGAGTAGTGCCGGCGGTGGTCCCTGTCTTCCACGTGCCTTTGTGATACCCGCGACCGTCATCACCATCATGGCATTAATTATTTACAAGAAAGTGGGGGTTCAATTTGTCAAAACTTTGGATTACTTACACAATTTGACGTCCAGGGCCTTATACACTCCTCCACAAAAGTCCGGACATGCATTATGTTACGCATAAGCTAGTCAAGAACACGCTCCCCTCTCACCACGTCAAGCACGACGATACCCGAGTACCACCCAATTGTAGCAGAGCCGAGAAGCAACCAGTAAGGTGCCATCCGGGGTGGTTAGACCTCAGCTTAAAGCGGGTGTTGTCGGTGGAGTTTGTCGAATTAAGCCCATAAACTCCCGGGAAATTGTCTGAACTACACACGTCATTCTGAGCGCCACGCTTGGGCATTGCTCAAGCGCTCAAGCCAAGCTGCACACTTCTCTGTGTTCCTTATAACCGTATTTTTGGGGGCCTTTTGGAGGGGTTTGGAGGCGTGGGTGCCGTGTTCAATGCGCGAGGTTTGGTTTGCGGGTGTGTGAATAGAGCACGGAAGTTCACGCCGCTGGCAGGGGTGATTTTTTGGAAAGCAAGCGAGCAAAAACGCACATGACGCATGTTTGGATATACACTGCACGCTGCAAACATGCGAGGGCGATTGACTTAGGGGAGGGGCGAGGTCCAACTTAGCCGTTAAGGACGCATCACGTTGACGGTGGTGTTTGGAATGCGCGGGTATGTGCTTGTGCCAACAACACTCGCCCCACGCGTGGCACGCGTCGGGAGTTAGGCTCGGAGGTCAATAGGAATAAAGAATTGGTAAATATATATCGAAAAACCCCGCACAAATCGTCTCAGGAGGTGAGCCGACTTCGATGGGTATTGCTTGGCACTGCGGCTCAGCTGTGCCGGAATAATTCGTAAATTAAATTAATTCATTACAAATCGAATTGTGGGAGTTTGAAGTCCGGAGTAAGTGTGGTCGACGCGCATTAAAAAGACGCGCCCAACGGTAATTGAAATTGAAATTGAAATTGTTTACAACATGTACCGTATGCGCCGGTTTTTCACCAAAAGCCGGATGCGTCGGCTGCTGTCTCTGGGCCCTCCCAACTATGCCATACAGGGAACTTACAAGTCAGGGCTAGACCGTTAACCACCTAATCCAACCTCTCCAAGGGTGTTTCGGGGGTTTTACTCCCCCCCGGGGAGGGTGCAAGTAGAGGCGAAGGTTGTGTGCAGTCAGGGTCGTGCGTGGAGGTAATGTGCGGATGCGCGGCGGGAGGTCGTGCGGGACTTGATGCGGTATATGCGTAGGAGGTGATGCAGCCATTGGGCGGTATGCGTATGGAGTTGTGTAAGGATGCGAGATGTGTCGAGGCGTGCTTTGGAGACGAGTTTATCCGGAGGGTCGGTGCGGGCGGTGAGAAGGGAGGTGAGACTCGTGATGCTGGAGGAGTGCGGTGTACATGTGCGGCTCATGACGATGGGGAGGATATCGACCACTGTGCCTGGCCAGTGATTTCTGATGGCGTTCGCAAGGGGTGTGTATTTGGCGCGTATGTGGTCGGCAGTGTGAGAGAGGTTATTGTCTGTGCAGTACTTCCATTCTCCTATCTGAATCTTTTTTATGGATGCGTAACGTCGGCGACCGTTGGAGTGACCAACGAATCTGGGTTCGAGGATGCGGATGAAGTCGGGTTTGTGTGCTGGTGGACGAAGCAGGGGGGGGAGAATCTCAGGGGGGAGGACGGCGGGGCATGAGGTTAGGGAGTTATGCGAGAGACCTTCGTCAGCATCAACAAGGCGGGTGGGCATGTGGGTGGGGTGAGGAGGGTGGCAGTCGAGTGGGGTGAGGGCAGGGGTGGGGGTATCAAACGATTTTATGGGTTTGTTACCGAAGTCTGCGGTGATGGTTTCCCAGCGTCCTCCGTTGTGGCGTTCCAGTAGGGAGAGTAGGAGTTGAAGAGCGCTGTTGTGACGGTCCTGTCTTAGGCCAGACATTGAGGGGCAGTTACCGGCCATGTGGCCGTTGCTAGTAAATTGGCCACATAGGGGGCAGCGCAAGGTGGGGTTGTGAGTAAGTAGGCGGGTGTTGTGGACACCCCACATGAATTCCTGTTTGTGTGTGAACTGTTGATTTGTGAGAGTTGAGTGTTTTTTGTGGTAAGAAAAGTCGGCGCCGTCCTTCGCGGCGCGGGCGAGGAGGGCTCCGTGTTTTGTTGTTTGCGAGAGAGGAGTGTGTGTGTGTATTGTGCTGTATTTGTGTGCGTCGGATTTGAGGTTGGTGTATCTGTAGGGAGTGGGGGCCCCTAAGGTTTGTGGGATGAGGGTGTATGGCCATGTCCAGTGGCCTATCGTGACTTCTGAACCGGTGGTGTACGTGGTATCGGGTGGGTGGCCATCCGCTACTTGGTTGGCGAGGGTGTCTGCGAGGTCGTTGCCGATGGAGTGGTTGTGGGCTTTTATTTTACCGAGGTGTGTACGGATGCCTGCGTCGCTTCGGGTTTTAAGGGTGTGTGTGATAGAGAGGAGGGTGTCTCGGTGAATGTTATGGCGGTAAGCGGAAGGGCATTTTAAGTAACCTTGAATAAGGCGGAGGGAGCACGCACTGTCTGTGAGGAGGTGGGTGCGGCCAAGTCGGAGGCCTATATCTATGCCAGCTAGTTCAGCACGATTTATTGTATGTGAGGGAGGGGTAGAGGTCACCAGGATTTTGATTCTGGTGTCCGAGGCGGGGTGGGTAGCTGCTGCTCCGAGGGGGGTCGAGCCGCCTTTTTTCGAGCCGTCTGTGTAGACAAAGTCCTGCCAGTTCCAAGCAGGGGTGCCTCTGGTGGGGGGGTACGTTAGATGTACGCGGTCCGGGAGGGGGTATGTGAGGGGGTGAGTTGGGTTTGGGGGGCGGTGGTATATACCTGCTGAGTGGGGTGAGTAGGTGTCAAAGAGGTGTGGAGGAGGGGGGGTGATGGTAGGGTTGGGGAGGTGAGTGTCGTATATAGATTCGAGAGTGTTGTGAAGTGCTGTCATGGCTGTGGGTGATGGGAGGGTGGAGAGTGCGAGGGGGTTAGCTACGAGGTATATGTCTACCATCCATCGTGTGCCGAATGGGGTAGGGGTGGGGTTGCCGGTGTGTTGGTCGGGGGGTAGGAATGTGTTTGCGTCGTTGGGGAGGGTGTATAGGTGGTGGGTGTATGGGGAGTTGATGTATTTGGAGTGGCGGTAGGGTGTGTGTTCCCATCGGGGGAGGATGAGGATGGTTGCGCTGGGTGTGTGAGGGGCTGTGAGGTGTGCGCTGGTGATTGCGTGTTCCATGGCTCGTCTCATGCATTCGTGGTCGTATTCGGGGTTGGCGATGTTGGTGCCTTGCCAGGTGTGTGGGGCATTGCTACCGCTGGATGAGAAGACTATATCTTCGGGATAGAGGGAGTGGTATGTGTGTGAGTGAAGGGATTTATTGAGGGGGTCGGAGTAGAGTTCTGTCTGGATGCGGAATGTGTGACGGAGGGCTGTGAGGAGGTCTTCTCTGGTGGCCCATCTATTACGGGTGGTGGTGGCGGGTGTGGGTGAGTGTATTTCAGAGCGGGAACCAAGGCGGGTGAGGAGGTGGTAGACCTCCTCTTCAAACGTAAGACGAGAGAGGTCGGGGCGAAAGAGTTGGTATAGGTGTCGGACTCTGGGGCCGTTAAGGGTGGTGACCGCGCGGCCGTTGGGAGTGCAGAGTATGGTGGTGTCGTGGAGTGAGGGGTGTGCGTGGATAGCGAATGTACCGGTAGGGAGCATGTCGAGGTCGGGGTTGATGGGGTCGTGGTTAAATGAGATGAGGGGGTGTGACCATGGAGGGGGTCCGGGTTCTGGCAGAATGGGTGTGGTGGAGGGGACATAGCCGGAGTTAAATGCGGTGAGTGCGGTGGGGCCGGAGGGGGTCTCACTGATGGTGTCGTGTAGTTGTAGGCATGGGGCCCACTGCACTTCGTGGAGGTGGGTGAGGTCGTGGTGTTGGCCGCGAGCGCACCAGTCACATTGCCATGTGGCTGGGCCCTGAGCCGGGCGGCACTGGGAGTGTATTGCAAAGTGCGGGCATGTGCAGCAGGTGGAGGAGGGTTCTGTGTGCAGGGTTTCGTGGCAGATGGAGCAGGCAGAGGGTGAGGGGGGGGGAAGGCATACCGATGTGGGTGTGGAGGAGATGAGGCGGAAGCCGTCGTCGAGTTGTAGCTGAATGTCCCATTCCGTGAGGTGTTCCGGGGCCCATTCAACCATGTATTGTGTTTGGCCGTATTCTGTGTCTTTGTGTTTGGAAATGATGCGTGTTACGTCGCAGGGGGGGTAGGGGTGGTCGGAGGGGGTGAGGTATTGGGAGTCTAGGTGTGTGATGGGTGCTATGGGGGTGGGTTGATTGGCGCGGGGGGTGTAGATGCCGGATTGGAGGGTGTGGGTGTAGCGGGGGAGGTGAGGGGAGAGGAGGGGAATCCACGAGGGATGTATAGTGGTGGGGGGGGAAGCCTGTTTGGTAGTGAGGTTCGTGATGGGGAGGCGGTTGTGGATAGTATCGAGGGGTTCGGTGAGGATTGCGGCGAGCAGACGGATGGGAACTGAGAGTGGGGTGGTGGACCCCGTGAGTGTGGAGATGGTTTGACTTGATTTGAGGATGAAGGAGGATGAGGTGGCTCTGAGGATGACTTGTGGCCACGAGGTGATGTTATTTTTCCAGAGGGGGGTGAGGCGGGGTAGGAGGGAGGCGTGTGTTTTGCGGGGAGAGAAATCGCAGTAAGCTTGTTTATATGTGTGGGGGTCGGTGATGTGTGTGGCTTTGTTACGGAGTGAGGCGAGGAGGGTGTTGTCTTGAGTGGTGAAGTGGGCACGGATTGTGGACGCGATAGGGTTGGTGAGGGAGAGTGGGGGGATGTTGTGGAAAAGGGTGCCTGCATCCCTTTGAGCGCGGACTAAGCACTTGAGTGTGGGTGGAGTGAGACAGGTGGACATGATGGATTCCGAGGGCCAGTGGGAGTACGTGGTGGATATGGTACGTATGTGTGCGCGGGCCATGTGGCCTCTATATCCCGAGTTGTTCATGATTTTATGTAAGTGACAAACTGTGAGTTGTGCGGCGTGTGCTTTGAGGGAGGGGAGTCCGTATCCTAGGTCTGTGGTGGGGCGGTGGAGGGCGGTGCGGGGAAGACTACGTACCGATGAGACGGCGGAGCGGAGTGCGCGGCAGATTTGACCCTCGAGAGTGTCGAGTTGGGAGTCGGTGAAGAGGCCGAGCTGGAGAGTGAAGTGCTTTCCGATGAGGAGACCACGGATGACCCTGATTCTGCGGGACTGAGTTAGTGGGGACGTGGAAAGTGCGGTGATGAGGGATGCAGTGGTACGTTTGAGTTCTTGCCAATGTTTGGTGAAGTTAAGGGAGGTGTTCAGTTCAACTCCTAATACGCGGTACGTATCCTTGGGGCCAATGGAGGGGATGGGGGTCGGTGTGGAGTTTAGGGAGATGAACTGTGTTTGCAGGCGGGATGCAAGGAGGGTGGTGTTGGCTCGGGTGAGGGCGTTGCCTGTGCGCCAGAGGGCGCCGGTGATGCAGCATTTGCGGATGTTGACCGTCATGCCGGTGTAGGCGCTGAAGAGGGAGAGTTTCCTTAGCTGGATGGTCATGTTGGGGGTCGAGCCCGTGGCGAGGCTGAGGTCGTCCGCGAAGCCGTGTCCCGGGTAGGTGGCTGTGGGTTCTGTGGGGTCAGCGTTAGTGGCGGGGGGGCCTGGGCGGTAGCCCCGGCTGCCCACCGTGAGCCAGCGAAGGAAGGGTTCGAGGAAGAGGGTGAATAGGAAGGGGGAGAGGGTGTCGCCTTGGAGGGTTCCGCGATTGATGTCTATGGAAGGGGTGGGACCGTGGGGAGTGATATATGCCGTGGTTGAGACCCCGTATAGGTGTTCGCATGTGTCGACAAAGGTGGGGGGCATACCGAGTTGGCGCATGTGTTTGAACATGATGCGGTGGTCCGCGGCGTTAAAGGCACCTTTGAAGTCCGCGTACATGACGTAGATGTCTTTGCTGTGGAGTTTCGCATCCTCCATCGTCGTAATGAGGGAGGATAGGGCGTCATGGATGCTGCGGTGTTGTCGGAAGCCGTCCTGTTGGTCGCTGAGAATGCCGTGGGTTTCGGCGTACTTCGAGCCTGCATCTTTGATTAGTGCTGTCCAGAGTTTAAGGAGGTTGTTCATGAGGGCGATAGGGCGGTAGTTATCGAGGAGGGAAGGGTCGCCTTTTTTATGTAGGAGACAAGTTGTGCTGTGGCACCAGTCCGGGGGGGTGTATGATTTATGGGCTAGGAGGGAGAGGAGAGAGAAGAGGGCGGAGCGGGTCGCCGGGGGTAGGAATTTAATTATTTCATTGGGGATACCGTCGGGGCCGGGGGCTTTGCCGGTGCCTAGGGAGTTGATGGTGTTATCGAAGGTATCGCGGGTAATCATGTCGGCTAGGGTGAGAGAGGGGTCTCCGCGGGGCTCGATGGTGAAGTTGTCGGGGTTGTCAGGGAGTTCCCATGGGGGGGTGGGGAGGTCGGGGGGGGTGGCGCGGTCGAGTTCTTTAGCGAAGTGAGTGTGCACCGCGTCAATGACGGCAGAGGGGGAGGATGCAGTAGTGTTATCGGGTTTGGTAACGCGGTGGAGGGTGGAGGTGGTGCCGGCGGGGGGTAGGAGGCCACTCTTAATTTTTAATCGGCGGTGGGATAGTTTGGGGCAGGTGTCATAGGCGATGTTGGCTCGAGTTTTGATTTTATTAATCCTATCCGTGGTGGTGGTGTGAAGTAGGTGGCGGATGCGTGTTTGGCATTGTTGTTTGATGGCGATAGGGGAGAGATATTCGGTTGTGTTTAATAGGGTCTGGGCGATGTGAAGAGGGCCTTTGTTCTTGCTGCATTTGCGGAGTTTGAGTATGTGAGTACGGGTTTTATTTGTGAGCCAGGTGGGGGTGTAGGTGCCATGGGTTGGGTGTCGTGGTTTGTCGGGGAGGAGGGGCCAGATTGTGGCTGCGTGGTCCATGTGGCGGGAGAGGAGTGTGGTGAATTGTGAGGCTAGGGCGTCGAGGGTGTCTGGGGTGGCCGAGGTGTGTGAGGTGTTAAGGATTTCTGCGTGGAGGGTTGCCGTTTGGTTGATGAGGTCCGGTGTGCTGGACTGGTATGACGTGATGTGGTCTGGTGTGAGTGGAAGGCGGAAGGTGAGTTTGCGCGTCGTGTGATGTGTGTTGGGGTGGGTGTGGGTAGGGGGGGGGTGTGCTATTAGTGAGAGAGGAGCTGGAATGACAAGGTGGATAGCGGAGTGGTCGGTGAAGTGGGAGGGAGAGGGGTATATAGAGCAGGAGGACGGTGGGAGGGTGGTGGGCGAAGGAGGGGTGGTGAGCCAGTGGTCAAGGCATCCCCCACTGCGGGGGAAGGTAGGAATGGGGTCGTGGAGGGGGTGTAGGTGGGATTTGAGTAGGGAGGTGAGAGCAGGGTGTCCTGTACCTGGGTGGGTGGTGGATTGGAAGTCTCCTCCCCAGAGGGTGCGGTGGTGGGGGTGGTCGTCCGCTAGTCGGAGGCCCCAAGCCGCGACTTCTGCGTAGAGGCGGGTTAGGTGGGGGGCGTGGAGTTGGGGCATATACGTGCCGATGAGGAGGTAGGGGTTGCCTGAGTGGGGGACGATTTTTAGTGCGGCGATATGGGGGATGAGGTGGGGGGGCGGGGTTAGTACAGTGGAAGATTGGAATGAGGTCCTCCGGACCGCGAAGAGAACGCCTGCGTTGGGTAGGGGCACATTTGAGTAGCAGGGTCGGGAGCTTTTGAGGTGGTATTGGGGGAGGGCCGTGCGCCAGCGGGATTTGTGGGTGGCGTGGTTGGTTTCTGTGAGGACTAAGACGTCTGGGTGGTGGGTGGTAGAGAGGTGTTCGACGTCCATGATGGAGGTGTGCAGTCCGCGGGTGTTGAGGGTGATGAAGTGGAGGGGTTGGGAGGTGTGGTGCGGCAGGATAGGGGTGGGGACGGGGGGGGTGGCGCTAGGGGGGGCGTCCGAGGGGTTGTCGACGAGAGGGGGTCGTGTTGGTGGGTGGAGTGGAGGAGGGGGGGGAAGATGTGGTGGATGAGGCGAGAGGCGGGGCGGAAAGGTAGAGGGGGGGGTGGGGGTGGTGTGGGGGGGGTTCGCGATGAGTGGTGGCTTGGGTGGGGGTTCGAAGTAGGTGGGGGGGGGAGAGGGTTGGGGGGGACTGGGATGGGTGTGGGGGGGGTGTTGAGGGGGTGAGGGCGGGGCTGGGGGTCGTAAAGCGTCGAGGAGGTGCTGGCGGCCTTGTGGGAGGGGGGCTGCGCGAAAGGTATGGTGCCAGAGCAGAGTGTGTAGGGAGTAAACGGAGGACCGGGGGTCGAAGGAGGGGGGAGTATATTTTTGGTCAGGGGGGGAAGTGGCTATGAAGTACGTGTGTAAGAGGACGTGGGTGCCGCACGACCATGCCCTGTCGGAGTCGTTTTGGCGAGGTGGGTTGAGGGAGTGGAGTTCGTCGATGGGAGGGGGGGGGGAGGAGTTCCAGTCGGAGAGGAGTGTGAGAGAGCGGGCTAGGAGGTCGGGGGGGGGGGAGTGGTGGAGGGAGTCTATCCAGGTAGCAGAGGAGTGTGTTAGGTGCAGAAGGCCGAAGTGAGAGTTTTGCCATGTCAAGACGAGGAGGGAGTGGTTAGGCGTGCCTGGACGGGGGGGATAGCCCCGGTTGGCTAGGTTGGTCCAGTGGCTGGGGTAGAGGGAGTTAAAGTGGTAATTGTCAACTTCATTGTTAGTAATAACTGTGTAGGAGGAGTTGGAAGTTGAGTGGAGTTTGGTAATTGTGGAAGCTAGGCAGTAGAGGTTAGAGAGGTCCTGGTATTGGCCCCACTGGAAGGAAAGGGCAGCGGAGGTGTCGATGTAGCCGATGGGGGTGGGAAGGCCGGAGTCAAGGTTTAAGTCGGAGAGAAAGTTATGCAGTGTTGCGCAGCAGGTGTGGGGGTTAAAGTGGGCCGGGAGAGTGAAGCGAGTAGTGGTGTTTACAGTGTGAGGTTGGGCGTCCGGTGGGGAGTCCGGGGGGGGGGTGTGGGGTCTAACCTCTGTATTGTCCTGAGGGGACCTAATGATGACAGTCGGCCTGTTCGGCCGGGGTTGACATGTGGGGGTGGCTGGCCCTGGGGGAGGCGGTGTTGGCCGGTGAGGTGTCAGTGGTCCCTGCGTCGCCCTCAGGAAGGTCGTCGTAGCCTTCGAGGTCGAGTTCTTCGTAGTCAGGGGAGCTGGGTGGAGGGGGGGGGCGGGCTGTGGCGGTGGAGGGAGGGGGGGTGGCTCATGTAGAGAGGGGGGTGAGGTCGAGAGGAGGGTGAGGGGAAGGTGGGGCGGGGTGGGGTGGGAGGGAGGGGTGCGGGGGGGCGCGAGCCGAGGGGGATGGGGAGCGGTGTTTGTGGGAGGGTCTGGAGGGTTTGGTAACCCCCGCGGGGGAGGCGGGTTTAAGGGAGTGGTCAGTGGGGGGGCGTGGGCGGGGGGGGGAGGCAGTCGATGGGGGCGGTGCGGAGGGGTGGAAGGTAGGATTTTGGGGAAGGGTAGGAGGTGTGGTTAGGGTATGAGTGTTGGTTGGGCGGTTGAGGAAGAGGGGGGGGGATTGTTTGTGGGGGGGAGGGCGGGGTGGTGAGGTGGAGGAGTCCATGGGTTCGGAGGAATCTTCTGTGATGGTGTGGAGAGGGGAAGGAGGGATAGTGGGGTGCGGGAGCGAGGGGGGGGCTGGAGGGTGTGGGGAGGGATGAGCGTGGTAGGATGAGGTGGAAGTGGGGTGTGAGGCTGAGGGTTGGGGAGGGGGCACTGTGGTGTGGGACGAGATGGCCGGTGTGTGGGAGAGTTGGATGTCCGGGAGGGAGGAGAGGTCGAGGGGAGTGTCCTCGGTGTCCTGTTGGAGGAAGGTAGAGGGTGCCAGGTGCCATTGATCGGGGATGTGGTTGTCGGTGAGGTGGTGGAACCATTGAAGGAGGAGGGCAGGGGTGTTGCGGTGGAGGGTGTATCTTTTTGTGATTGTGAGGGGGTGTGGGGAGGGGGAGGTGGTGAAGATGGGGTATGAGAGTCGGGCTTTCTCGAAGGCGGAGTAGTGGTGGGGGGTGATGTTGAGGGTGTAAGTGGAGTGGGTGAGGGCCCCTCTGTGTGTGTATGTGTGGTTCAGAGGGATGGTGATAGTGCCGTTGGTGGAGATGATGATGCAGTACATGTCGGGGGTTAGGGAAATTTTAATGCTTGTGGTGATGTTTGAGGAGGTGGAGGGGTGTGACCGAAAGTATGAGCCATCTGGGAATTTTCTCAGGGATATGTAATGGGAGGGGGGGGGGGGGGTGTTGGGTGGGGGGTGTGTTTGTGGGGTTGGTGTGGGTGAGGTATTCGTTGGCAGTCTGGGATAGGAGGGTGTGAAGCCAGTGAGAGGGGGGAATAGTGCCGTTGGGTTTGATGCCGGGGAGGGAGAGGGAGTGGCGGGATTGGATGAGGACTGTGGTGAGGCACGTGTCGGTCCATGAGAGGCCGGGGACAAGACCGGAGACGGGGGGGGGTGTGATGGTGATGGTGTGGAGGTGATTATCGGGAGGTACGTGTTCATGGGGTGAGTATGAAAGGATTGTAATGGGTACAGGCCCGGATTGTGAAAGGATGGGGTTCTCGGATAGGTGTAGGATATTTACCCAGAATGAGGAGGGGTCGGCTTCGATCGGGGTTGGTGTGTCCAGCGGTTGGATGGCGTCCGCGAACTGGAGGATGAACTGGGCTTGTTCCGGAAGGTCTTCGAGTCTGCATTGGGGGTGAGTCGAGGGGGCTGGGCCGGTCGAGGTGAGAGCAGAGGCGAGGTCACAAGTAAGGAGGTCCTGGAGGAGAGCGATCACTTCTGGGCCGGTGATACCGGAGAATAGCGGAGAGCGGATTTTCACGCGACGACCTGAAACTGCAGGAGCTGTGGCATCTCGGAGGAAGCGAATTTTCTGCTGTTGCAGAATGTTCAGGACCGAAGGGGAGAAGGTCGTGGAGGGAGGCACGGGACCGGCCGATCTGAGTTCACGCTGGTGTGAAGTAAGCTGGTACAGGAGACCGACCGTTATACAGGAGGTGGGGATAGCTAGGCCGATCTCTTGAAAGCCTCAGCGGAGCTCGTCGGGGAGGGGGGTGGCATCATTGCTTTTTGTTGCAGTGGGGTGTGGGGTGTGAGAGAGGTTCGCAGACCAGCTCGTCTGGTGGGCGAGTTCCCGTCCGATTATATTTTTAATTCGGTTGGGTAGGTCGGTGAGGCCGTTGACGCATTCGAGGAGCCATCGGCGGGCCAACGAGCAGGCGGACGCGATCGGGTCGGGGTGTGACTGGTTGGGCATGAAGATGCCGTGGAGCCAGAAGCGGGCAAGGTGGGGGGGGTTGGTGGAGTACTAGCCTGTGAGGAGGAGTGTGTCGACCATTCTGGTGGAGAGGTCGTCGGCTGTTCCAAGTTTCGCGGTTGACTGCGGGACGGATAGGACCAGGGGGGTCTGGAGGCCTCGATGGAGCGGCATAGGGTCTGAGGCTGTGCCTAGGACCTGTTGGGGGCGGGGGAGTTGGGTGGTGGATAGGAATGGGGTCAGCGGGTGGCCCGCGAGTGTGTTTCTGGGATGGTGTATGTCCGTGAAGCGGCCATGTTGCGGGGGATCCCACACCAGCACCTGTTTATAGGTGGGGGGGGGGTTTAGTGATGAGGACATAGTCGTCGAGCAGAGTGTCGAGAGAGGAGTGGAGGTAGTTTGAGGAGGTGTGGCTTGTCGAGGTAGGTGAGAGGGGTAGTGCGCGTGTTGGCTGCACGCGACCAAGTCTGATGGGACCTGGGTTTGGTGGTTGTCGGCGGCGGACAGGGACGTCCGGACGCTCGGAGGGGCGCGATGGAGTGCGCCTGCCGCCGGGTAGCAGGGTTTTTGTAAGCGATGTGTATCGCAAGGGCTTTGTAGTACTTTGACGGGTACCGATGTGGTTTTCGAAATGGATGGCGCGGTAGCTGTCGGGGGGATGAAATTCAAATCCCTGGAAGCTGCGCCTTTGAGTGTGTACCGTCTGGTGTCGCTACGGATCCACTGACCAGTTACAGCTAGGCTCGTGTGGGGAGAGGTGAATGGTGCGCGCTGTTCAGCGGCCTTGTTCACCAGTCTTGCGCTCAATGGGAGGCCAGGCCCAGAGCGAAGACGATCGGCGTTGCTCATTCGAGCTACCGACCCATCCCCGTGTTATGTGGTTTTTGTAGTACTTTAGTAGTACTGTGGATCGTTTTACTGTCTTTAGTGACGGTAGGATGCGTTTTTTTTCCCAACGGTACATGTTACAAAAAGTTAAGACAATATATGAGTAAGTTATGATTGCTTGAACATTGTGGCCGAAAGCGGCTTGCCCTTGGGTTGTGCGCATATCGGCGGTAAGTCTACATACGCGATTTCTTGCGTTTCCCCCACAGCGGCATGCCCAACATCTCCTCCCTCCGTCGCCTATGCATTGTATTTGTGCGACCGTCGCATCATCGTTCATAATGCGGCGTTGCGCGCCCGTTACTCTTTTCGTCTACCAAGCACGGCGACTGTTTGAAAGAGCGTGCCGCACGGGTGCGGGCGCGATAACCCCAAGTACACATGCCCGGCAGTGTTCGAACTCGCCCCTCGCAGTTGTCGGTGCATTACATTTTGCGCGCAAAAGCATTGCCTGGGATTTCAGGATATTTGTCAATAAAATCGACGCAAGATTGCATTTCTACTTGCGAAGGTGCGAAATATTGTCCGGACTTTTTTGGAGGAGTGTACAACGCATAAAAGAGTGAATCATGGAGGGTACGTTTGCGTGAGCTGTGCTCGTGCAGAAGGCAGAAGGTGATCCACCGCTGTGTGCGGAGTGTCATATATAGAGGGTGAGTTTGAAAGAGGCAACGTTTGTAGTAAAAGCTAGATTGGACAATTAAAATTATGAAGCGTGAGGTCATGGCAACGTTTGTTATTAATCTAGCCCCCGTGTAATCTAAACCTCTATAATTTTGCAGTTTGAACATTTACAAGGCAGTGGGGGCCTCCGTTTGTCATCATGTCCTCGTGCGGCGGGTAGTTTTCTGTTGGCCGCCCCAAGGCGTGAGCCAACTAAAGAAGTACTAATTGGTTGTGGTGGGAACGACAGTGGGGTCTATGTAGTCCATGACCACGTTGGACTCCTTCGCCCATCCGCCGCAAAAAGTAGTCTCTGCATGCTAACTCCGATCGCAGCCATGTTTCGAGCTTGGACCTCCGCGCTAACCCGAGCTCGCGTTCTCCTTTGGGTTTGTCTAGCGATGGTGGGTGTCGAAAGGGGGGAGGCCATGTAACCGTAGCCGGATACGATGGGCCGCGGGGCGCGAAAGTTATTCCAAACCCCCGTGCTGGGTTTTCCGCCGGCGGTCGACCCAGAGGGTCGTCGTGGCTAGATCGTGTCGCTCCCCCCGCCGCGACCATCCTCCTTTCGGCCCAGGCTTACTCCTCTCCCCGGGAGATGTAGCTTCGCGACGTAGTAAGCTCCCAATGAGCGGCATGCCCTAGTGCTACTTCCCGACTGGCCAAAATCTGGCGTTGTAGCTACGCCCGTACCCTCCTCACGTCCCCCCAAAGAACAGTGGACCCACCCGTATCATTCGCACGCAGGACGGTCACCGCTGCCGTGTCCCTACGTACGTTTCCGATCTTTGTTGGGAGAACTGAGGGAGATCCGCATGGTAGGGCATGGTAGAAACCTCTACGCCGGGTACGGACACTATTTTAGTCTCCAAAAGTGCCCTTTGTACATGCATTTCCGGCGGCGGCTGATCCTAAGGATCGCCGCCGCCTCTCCTAGCCGCTTCTCCGCCTGCGACCGGCCACCGGCATGTGTCGCGTCGTGCCTCGTCCCCCGGGAAGGCGCGACTTACACACGGCCGGTCGACGTCAAGCGAGCGCCCTTCCCGGCCGCTGCTTCTCGGCTGACCATCGAAAGCTCCAACGCCCGCGTCCCGCCGCTGATCCGGCCGTACCCTCCTAGCCACCACGCGCTCATGAGATACATGTCTCACCCCCCCCGGTCAGCACTAGCATCCCGTTGCCTAGTACTTATATACAAGGTAGCAATTTGTCATCCTAGTACTTAATGTTATGCTATTAGCGGAACTCTATTCCCTATTAGTGGCGGTCGGCCGGCCCTGCCGGTGCCTTCGCCGGCCGCCATCTCTCTCCTCTCACTTCTCTAGTCACCACACCCGGCCCCCTTGTGGGGCCGGCATGACCTCCGTGTAACTATCCGTTCCCGATTCCGACAGGTTATGGGCCCTCCACCAAGTTACACTATAGAAGAGCGTGTGTAAAGCGCTCGGCGCCACGCTAGTCCTACGTGCTCCCACGTAAAAGAAAGTAGAGCGTGTGTAAAGTGCTCGGCGCCACAATGGTAATTCATCGTGCAACCGACACCACGCTTCGCCTTCGAGCTGGCTGTCCGCGACTGTCGTACCATCTCCCACGTAAGAAGGAGACGAGCGTGCGTAAAGCGCCCGGCGCCACTCTCGCCCCACCCAACTTCTAGTCTTACCTAGCCTTCAGCCTACCGATGCTCTCGATCGGATATGGCTTTTTAAGACCGACCGCCAATATTCGGCCCGTGCGTACTTTAATCATTAATGGTTTTTGTTTTTTCCCGAGGCAACGCCGCAACGCTCACCTAACTTAGCGAGGAGCTTCACTTTCCCGCGGCGAAAGGGGGGAGTCAACACGAGCGCCCGTCTTTGTTTTTGCGTGCCTACACGCTCCTAACGGCCTTGTTGGCTTTGTTTCTTCCTCGCCGGTCGCACTCATGCGTCGGCTAATTCGCCCGGGGACAGTTTTTCCCGCTACATTGTTGCATTTTTCGTTTTCAGCCGCGGCACTGAAGGGGTGGAGTGCCGGTTTGGTGATACATGTGTACACCAACCGGTGGAATCCGCAGGTAATAAAGAACTGGGTAGGGGCAACGCGGTACTTCAACGGGCCGCAACCCAATGTGCCAACTAACTGATGATGCACACCCGCATGTCGCAAATGTCCTCTCGCACTTTGCTACAGCACGTACTAAGTTCTCATGGGGATATTAAAACTTGTAATTGGCGCCCGCCGGCGGCGCAGCGGCGGCGGCCCCGGAAAGGGGTGCGCTCGCAGGCCCGTCGGCACCTACCTCTACCTCCACGCGGTGGGCGCTGGTAACCCCATAGCCGTGCCATGCCTGTCACTGTAGGGGGCTGAACGAGGTACCGACAGCTGCGATCCGCAGGATCAAGAGTTGTCGGGAAGCCCTCTACGGAGGGTTTTGGAAAAACATATTATCCGTACACCGGCACGGGGATCTCCCGCTCGGCTAGTCCGATATGTCTTTTCCGCGACTAAATACTCGCAGATACTCTCCCGACGATGGGGCGGGGGCGGCGTTTGCGAAATTTTTTTGGCGAAGAAGGGTACGGACGGATCGGCGGAGGGACGAGGGTGTTGGAGCTTGCGGCGGACAGCTGGGAAGCAGCGCTAGGGCACGGCGCTCGCTAGCAGTCGCCAGCCATGCGAGAGCCTTAGGTCTCCCCTGAGGGCGAGGCCTGATGCTACGCAGGACGGAGGTGGGTCGCAGCCGGAGGAGCGGCACGGTCTGGCGGCGGCGGTCATTAGGATCGCCCGCCGCCGGAGAAGCCCGGTACGGGGGTTTTTTTTTTTTAAATCCCGTACCCACCATCTTTTGAGGACCGGCGACTCGATCCATGTGTTCTTCCAACCCCTTCCCTAGTCGGTACCCGGTTATCGATAGGCTGCCTCAGGCAGTGTGCCTAGGGTTATCGTAACGGCACACTACTCGTAAAGGCGGCCCCCTGACAACGTAAACTACCGGGGGAGGGTACGGACGGCCACAGCGCGATCATATAGGTGTTGGAAACAGACGGGACAAGGACAGGGGACATGAGAAAATCTGGCTCGGGGGCAGGAGAGCCACCCGGACACCGTCTGCAGCCTAGTTCTTTTCTCTTCTCAGCCCCCGAAGGAGGAGAAAAGACTCGGCTAGGTGGCGAGCTGCGTCGGATGGAGCGGCTAATACCTCGGGCGGGGTGAGCACGGATCGAGGCGGGACCGACGACGACCTATGCGAGGGGGGTTTTTCGCCTGCCTTTCCCCCCTAGCTCCGGCACGACCGGAGTCGCACAGGAGCCGGGGTCATGCAGGTTCGCCTCGACCAGCTCAAGCTGAACAGCCTTGTTGATCAGCGACCACGCAGCGGCTGGAGCAGGCCGCGTATCGTGGAGACTATCGTATCGACATTCTTTATTTCATAATGTATCCAAAAACAAATACGTATAGATCAGAAAATAATAAATACCTGGATACGGGTATGTTTTAGACGGTATCGTCAGTGCCATTAGAGAGGTTGGGATTAGTGGTTTACGGTCTACCTCACGCTTCTAAGTCCAGTTAGGCGTAGCAGGGGCGGAGGCCCAGAGACTCCAGCCGGTTTTTAATTTATTGGAGTGTTTAATTTCAAATTTCAAATAAAAATTGTAATTGTTTACAAAAATACCGAGTTAACGGCTATTGTCTTTGGGCGCTCCCTTTATCTGCGCCCTTGGGGACTTACGATAGCGCTTACACCGTGAACCACAAATCCCAACATCTCCATTGGCGCATTAGCAACACCCTCAAAATTGTAGCCGTAAACAGCTTTGAATTTTCTTCTATGATTGCTTTTCGCATGCAAGTATTAAAATATAAAATGTAGCTATTCTCCACCACACGCGGCATGCTCCAGCCGCAGAGAGGGCGTCGATCAACCAAGCTGGTGAGCTTATGCTCGTTGAGTCAGGCTTGCCTAACCTTTGCTCACGTGCGACTCCGGTCGTGCCGAAGCTCGAGGGAGGGGCATGCAAAAGTCCCCCTCGCTCATTTCGTCGACTGTCCCGTCTCGATCCACGCGCACCCTCGTCGGAGATACCCGTTGCTCCTCCCGTCGCAGCTCGCCTGCTAGCTTAGGCTTCTCTCCTCCTTCGGGGGCAGGGAAGAAGAGAAGCCTAGGGCCTCATACGGTGTCCGACTGGCCCTCCTGCCTCCGTGCCAAAGTTTTCTCATGTCCTCGGTCCTTCGCCGACTGTTCTATACATGCTTTATCGCGGTGTCTCCGTCCGTATCTTACCCCGGCGGTTTACGGTGCTAGGGGACCACCCGCACGAGCGGCGTGTTGTTGCGATAACCCAAGGCACAGTGCCTAAAGTGGCATGTCGATAATTGGGTACCGACTAGGGGAGGGGTTGGTTGAACACGCGGATCGAGTCGCCGCTCCGCAAAACATGTTGGGTACCGAATTAATTATTCGAAAACCCTCCGTACCGGATTTTCTCAGTGGCGTATATCCTGAGGACCTCCGCCGCCACACCGTGTCGCTCCTCCGGCTGTGACCGTCCTCCGGCATGCGTAGCTTGCCGCTTCGCCCCAAGGGGAGACTCGAGACTCACGTTGTTGGTCGTTTGCAAGCGAACGCCTTACTATGGCGCTGCTTGCCGGTTGTTTGCCGCCACCTCCAACACCCGCCGCTAGCTCTAATCCGTCCGTACCCTCCTCGCCGCCTAGAACTAATCAAATACAAGTCCCGCCCGTGGACAAGAGAGTATTCGAGGAATATCTAGCCTCGAACAAAGTATCGGACTAGCCGAGCGGGAGATCTTAACGCTGGTGTACATATAATATTCTTAGAAGCCCTCCGTTATAAGGCTTCCCGACATCTAATGATCCGCGGATCGCAGCCGCCGGATTTCACCCCGCCTAGCCCCCAACCGTCCTAGGCATGGCATGGCTTTAGGGTTACCAACACCCACCACGAGGAGGTGGAGGTGAATGCCGACGGGCCTACTAGCGCACCGCCCCCCGGGCCCGCCGCCGCTGCATTGCTGGCGGGCGCCTCTCAAGGGGAGTCATACCCGCCACACGATGGACAATCAACAATCGCGAAGCTACCGCATAGTAGACAACGGACAATCTTACCCGATGGCTACAAACAATCATACATTAGGCAAACGACCCCCCCCCCCCCCTACGGTTTTGCATGGAAATCTCACTCCTTTCGTAAGGGAGCCGCTACAACACGGTAAGGCATTGGTATAGGAATGCAGTAAATTAAATTCTTCGGTGGTTCGGCACGATCTGAAAAAATCGGGCGTCGTCCTAGATAACATCGACCCAAGCGTACTCCCGCACACGAGAATTTGGCACTATTCGGATGTTTGGCCCTTGGTGGCGCCCAAGCCACATGTCCACAATCACACGCTAGTCGGCGACAAACGGGATAACTGGGCCCACAATTGCTTAAATTGCCATATTGGTAACATACATGTTTGAACTACGTGGATAACATGTATAGTAGCACGCATTACATGGACATTTCTATTGGAGATGGAAGTAGAACAGGTACACGGGTAGTCGAGCCGGCGCTCTAGGGGGGCAACAGTGAGGACAAAAGGAAGTGCAAAGAGAGAGATAGCGGCCGGCAAAGGCACCGGTAAGATCGGCCGACCGCCACTAACTGGGAAACATAGTACCGCTACTGGTACAACACTAAGTACTAAGATAAGGACTAGTTACCTAGTACATAAGCACTAGGTAATGTAATGCTAATGCTTACACTCCCTCTCAAGGTACCCGAGGTCTTGTCAACGCCCTTGCTCGCCTTCGAGGCATGAGTCATCTTGGTCGTAGGAGCTGTGCCGGTAGCGGTGTCTCAAGCCGGATAGGTGTCGCGACAAGGGCTCACATGAATGGGATGCTATCGGCGAGTTGCCGACGAGAAACTGGTCCCAATGTACTGTATAATGTACTTGTCTGACATGTCGCGGGGAAAACCATCCACGGGCGAATTAGTTGTCGCATGAAAGCGACATGCGAGGAAGGAGCAAAGCCAACATTGGTTATCGGCAGCGTGTAGGCACTCAGAAATATGAGCCGGGCGCTATCATGTCGACTCCCCCCCCCCCTTCGCCGTGGGCAAAGCTAGAACCTCGCTAAGTAAGGTGAGCATTGCGGCGTCGCCTCGGGAAAAAAGCAAAAACAATACTATTTAAAGTACGCTCGAGCAGAATTTTCGCGAGTCGGGGTGTGAACCCACATCCAGTCGATAGCATCGGTGAGTTGTAGGTTGGGTGTGATGTGCTAGGTCTAGCGATCCACCGGTAAACAAAAAGCGACGCTCTTCTCCATGGGTGGCGGAGGGTGTGAACCCACATCCGGTCGATAGCATCGGTGAGATGTAGGCTTGGTGTGATATGGTAGGACTAAGGGTCCGAATCAGAGATCGATTAATGATCAGTAATCGATGCATCGGCGTTTTTGCAATTAATCAATTATCGATATTTAGGCACTACATTTATCGGATGCATCGATCTTTAAGGCTCGACTTATCAAATGCATCAATATTTAAAGGCCTGACTTATCATATGCGTCGATATTTATAGGCTTGACTTATCAGATGCGTCGATATTTATAGGCTTGACTTATCAGATGCGTCGATATTTATAGGCTTGACTTATCAGATGCGTCGATATTTATAGGCTTGACTTATCAGATGCGTCGATATTTATAGGCTTGACTTATCAGATGCACCAATCTTTATAGCAGCGATTTATCAGATGCACCGATCTTTACTCCGCGATTTATCAGATGCACCGATATTTATGCCGGGATTTATCAGATGTATTAATATTTATTTATCGTTTCTACCTTTGTTTCATTCTTCTATCCCGTGCGAGCTTAAATCAAATTGCAATTCGCTTTATATCTACACTGACCATATAAAAATCTAGCAGATGAATGAAAAATTGCAATTCACACACACGTCGAATGTTTTTGACAATGACGAAAATAAGGAGAAGGTGTTAAAACAGAATTGCATTATCAGTACTATACTCAGAATAAAATGCATATATCGCCACCGTTGGTTCCGTGATATATCAACGGCCAACACTAGCCGAGAAAGGTTTCATAGATTGACCGATCAGCAACTCGTATGCGTCATAAAAGGGATCATGGTCTCGTTGCCATGCTTGAATAAAACGTGGTGACGAGGTGGAACGGCGCCGATGACGGTCCAGAAAGGGATCATTGGTTACGAAGATTTTGATCGACGGATGCGGTGTCTCGCTCTTGGAAAGACCCGGGAAGCGTTTTGTGTGTCTAGTATATTCATAGGTATGTTTTTGAATGTATGAACCGGCGGCAGCTGAAACTCGATGATGTCATCCGCGTGCTTTTCAAGAATGTTGAATGTATAAAATGGATGGTGCTCATGCACTTAAGTAAATATGTGTTGTATAAACTATAAACCGTCTGCCAAGAACAAACACGGAGTAGCCGAGAATATATGAAGATTCGCGTAAGTGGGAAATAATTTTCCGTATGATTATCGGAAAACGCCGATCTCAGTATGTCTATTAGTTTCCGTAGAAAGCGCGGCAGACCCATCAAGCAACTTCCAGGTTTCACACCAACGCTCAAAGCCCAAGGATCCGCTGACGGTCCATTACGCACCCCGCGCAACTTCGCAGATCCTGACGCGGGTAAGTCCGAGTACGCCGTCCATGAGATCGTCGCCCATATTCTCAAGAAGGGCGCCGACTTCTACAAGGTGCGGTGGACAGGGCTTGACGAGCGAAGTGACACCACCGAGCCGGTCGCGCATCTATCCGACGATGCGTCAAGGGCGAAGATACAAGCCTACTTGGACGGTCGCGCTGCTTTGGAGCCACCGTCAAAAGCTGTGCGACTCGCCGAGGTGCGCAGCGGGGAGTCCGTTGTCGACGAGGGGGCGTCAACAGACGAGACCATTTATCTAGACGGTGACTCGCCTGCGCCAAGAAATGCCATAAAGCACTCGAAGATATCTCCAGTGTGGAAGTTTTGCTCTCCGAAGTTTCAAGATATGCACGGCAAGGCAGCGACTATTTGTAATTTCTGCCATGAACAGCTATCAACACCCAACACTACCAATATCTGGAACCACCTTGTCAGACATCATTCGAGTACGTTAGTGAACGCTTCCGTGGACGGTCATAAGGTATTTCGGTCGCGCCCAGTCAAGATTGTTTGCAGCACTTAGGTTCTATTGTATGTGTTGCTGACTTGATGTGCAGGTGTCGGTCGGGAAGATCCTCGGGCAACAGCTCCAACCCACCAATGGTGCCAAACCTGCCGCCCCTACTAACGTCGTCACCAAGCTCCACCCTGCTTCGAAGAAAGAGTTCGACAGAGCATGTGCCAAGTGGATTGTGAAAAGCTGCCGTCCACATTCAATGCCGGAGGACGACAAGGCTTTTCGGGACTTCATTAGAACCATAACACACGGCCGATACTCCCCTCCGGCTGCTTCCACCGTCAATAAGATCGTCATGGACATGTCTATTGAGTGTCAAAAACAACTGAAGGTACGAACTGGCCTAGTGTTGTATAAAAAAATTCAAACCGTTATGCTGTTCAGTTTCTAAAGTGATATAGAGTGCTTGATTATTTGGTCCTCAGGAGGATATTACATGTTTACGTGCGGAGGGCATGTCCGTCGCTCTGGCAGCTGACATCTGGGGCGAGAACGGAATCGCCCTCTTCGCCGTGCTCGCGTATTGGATCGACAATGATTGGGCTTTGCAAGAAAAGCTCATCCTCTGCAGACCCTTCAGTGACGTGAGTTGCCATGCACTTATTGTGAAGGCTGAGAGCTGTGGGTTTATTTAAACTATTTTTTAACATTCAATTGTCGATGCCTATTGTCGGCAGGTTGATCACACTGCTGAGGCAATTAGTTCAGCTTGCAAGGAAACGTTGGCCCGCTTTGGTGTGGGTGAGTACGACCCTGATCAAGGAGTGGATACAGTTGGCCAAGAAGCATTCGGCGTAGTCATCGACGAAGGAAGCAACATGGTGAAGGCATTTCAAGACTTCGAGGGTGGCCCGTGTGTGGATCATCGTCTCTCGAATGCTCTTAAGGATGCTCTAGAGAAGTCAAATGTCTGCGAGATTGTCAAAAAGGTATGCGCACCCACTATCGTATTGCTTATGTGCTAAATGTTTTGTTTTCTTTAATTGACTTCCTTGCTTGTGACAGGTGAAAGGCATGTCGGCACACCTGCACCGTTCAACCAAAGGATGGAATAAGCTCAAAGACATCATGGTCAGCATGAAGATGAAGGTCAGCAAGCCACCCCGGGCAGTGAAAACTCGCTGGGGCTATATCATTCCCATACTGCAATGGGTGGGTGTCAACAAGGCAGCTCTTCGGAAGTACAACTCATTGGCACCCAAGGACTGTGCCAGCAACGACGATGGAACAACTTTTAAAGACCACCAGATGAGCGACGATGAGATGGCAATCGCATACCAGCTGGTAGCGACCCTCTTGCCCTGAACACATGCGTTGTTTTTATGTCATATGTTATGTTATGATATATTTTATGTCATTCAGTGCGACCCTACAATGCATACATTCTCCTTTCTGTTGTTACGTGAACTTTTTGCTTTCCACCCTTGTGTGTGTGTGTGTGTGTGTGTGTGTGTGTGTGTGTGTGTGTTGTCTGTAACTCTTTATCATACATGTTTGCCAATATTTTGTGCGGCTTTGTTGGTGTTATGTAATGATGTATGCCACTGTTTACAATCATTTTATTCCTGAATCTTGGTTTCTTTTGTCGGCGTTCATAGGGAGTGTCCCTTGGGCCCGTGACACAGATGTTGAAAGTGATGGAATCCACCTCGGTGCCTACGCTTTCAAGTGTTTTGCCAATGTTTGGACTATTGGTAGCAGGATTGAGCGACAATGCGAATGCCGTCGCTGTGATCGACGACGAGGTGCACCGTGTGAAGGTAACATGAGCTCTATCCTCACAATCCCTAGTAAATTGAATTATTTATATTTATTTAATTTTCTATAACTTTGTTCATGTTATAACAGTGGCTCGACTTGAATGAGGACGTTGTTATATGCCGGAAACTTCTGAGAGAAGCCGTGGATCGCCGATTGCTTAATATTCCCAGCCATTACGAAGAAGACATCCTGATTGCTTGCGCACTTGACCCAAGGTAAAATGACCCCCATGCAGTGTATTAAATCTATGATTATATTTGAATTAATTCAGGCAATCAACCATAAGCTTTCTTATGATAACATATTGTTTTTGTCACTTGCTGATAATATAATGATAACACTTCTTCTGTTAATCACGAGTGCTATGGCTTGATGCAGGTGGAAAAACTTTGATTTTTCTGGGGCAAATCGTCAAATGAAGGCGAAAGCATACAAGTTTCTTCGAGGAGCGTTCAAAGACAATTGGGCTCCTGATCCGGAAGTCCCAGACCATGCCATTTTAGCACGCCCTCGCCATGTTGGAGCTTTGAAGAAGGTGAAGCTATCTGGAGTTGCGGGTATGCTGCAATTGATGTCGTCGGCCGAGGACGAGGACATGTCTGGTCCGGCGACCGTGGAGTCAACCGAGACAGATTCTCCGGCGGTGGTTGAGCGCAAGCAACTTTTGGAAGTGGAGGAGTATCTTCGGCTTCCACAGGTCCCAGCTCATTGCGACGATGGGCGCGATTTTGACTTGTGTATGTGGTGGAAGTCCCACGCACAGATGTTCCCTCACCTACACAACATGGCACGGACTCATCATGCACTCCCTGCTTCATCCGCCGGCGTGGAGCGTCTGTTTTCCGCTGCAGGTAGGATGCATGATGACCTCAAGAAGAACACGTCTGAGTCAACTTTGGAGAGCTCTTTGATGGTCTTCAAGAACACTTGAGCCAGATTTAGTAACCCCGCCCCTCTCATGTGGCTTGACTTCATTCTCATCACGAACTTCTAAATATTAGGCTGGTCCCACGTCATTGATCATCCAACCTCCTTGAACCCCGGTATGTAATTTTATTTTTTCATATCTTTTGTTTCGTTCCGTAACAAGCACTTACAATCTCTCCATTACTCTCATTGCATTGTATTTGCATCGTGTGTGTGTGTGTGTGTGTGTGTGTGTGTGTGTGTGTGTGTGTGTGTGTGTGTGTGTGTGTTTGTGTGTGTGTGTGTGTGTGTGTGTGTGTGTGTGTGTGTGTGTGTGTGTGTGTGTGTGTGTGTGTTTATTCCTTTAACCCCAATGATCCCAGACACGACAACCTGTACTGGGCAGGGTAAAACCCACGTTGAATGTGCTGCGCTGGGTGAGGGGTTTGTAGCACATTTTTTTGCTGGGTTGTATGGGGATAGAATGTAATTCACGTATTTTGAATAATGCGTCATGTCTCCAACGTGCACACGGGTCTCAGCCTTGGAGAGCAATTGCATTGTGCCCTTCCCATCCACGACAACATGATTTGGGTTGTGAGCTGGGCATAACCGCAATGAAGCAGTGATTGACTTATCAAATGCACATAAGTTTTTCACGAGTTTTTTTAAATCTAGTACTTATTTTCGATTTATAAGATTTCGATCTTGAGCGCCTGAATTATCAGATGCATTGATCTTTAGTGTCCGAAATATCAGATGCATTGATCTTTTGTGCCGCGATTTATCAGATGCAGTGATATTTTAGAGGTTGAATTATCAGATGTATTGATATTTTAGAGGTTGAATTATCAGATGCATTGATAATTAGGGCATGACTTATCAGGTGCATCAATCTTTACATGAATGAAAATCAGATCTAGTGATGCGATTTTTTATACAATATATCGATTCTCGATCTTTTTCGATGAATTGATCAAGATTCTCGATCTTTAAGTTTGAATTAATCACGATTCTCGATCTTTAAATTTGAATTAATCGTGATTCTCGATCTTTATGCTCTCAATTTCGATTCGGACCCTTAGGTAGGACTAGCGAGCCACCAGTGAGCAGAAGGCAACGCTCTTCGTGTAGCTACGCATGGGGGCCCATAACATGCTGGAGATGGAAGTAGAACATGTACACGGGTAGTCGAGCCGGCCCCGCTAGGGGGGTAGCAGTGGGGACAAAAGGTAGTGGAAAGAGAGAGATGGCGGCCGGCAAAGACACCGGCAAGACCGGCCTGCCGCCACTAATAGGGAAACATAGTACCACTATTAGTACAACATTAAGTATTAAGATAAGGACTAGCTACCTTGTACATAAGCACTAGGTAATGCAATGCTAGTGCTAACAATTTCAACTTCACAATCGGTTTACGTGTGCATATGTATAGAAAAATGGCCCACCTTATATATGACGCACCAACAACACGTTGTGTCCACCTTCTACATTTTATTAGAACTATAATCGCTCACGCAACCCCACCTCGCACTCGATTCCTTCTTGCATTGTGTGTAAGGTAGCCCACGGGCCACAACCACAAAATAATCGATTTCATCGATATCTTTGGCATCGCTGAACTCACGATTGCTTGCTTAAACCGTGTCATGGATTTGATCATCGTAAGCTAGCTTGATGTCAGCATCATGAATATTTGTTGCATCATGTTCATTGTGTTCGGACAACTATGCCCGCATGAAGAAGTTTATTCGCCGGTCTGTTTATGTTCCTTTGCTCCGGTTTTTGCTTGGGTGATGTTGGGACTTCATGCAACGCCTTTATGTGGTTCTTTATGGCACCTTGGGATCTTAATTTCGTGACGCTTTGAGGGCGTTCCTTACGCTTTTGCATGCCTTATTGCCCCCGGGGTAAGGCGTGCATAAATGGCTTCCAATACCATTTGCTTGGACGCTTGCTAGTTTCCAATGCTTTCTCCTGAAAACATTTTCAATATTCGTTGCATGTAGGCACCAGCCGGCGGCGCAGCGGCGGCGGCCGCGGAGGGGGGTTCACTCGAAGGTGCGTCGGCACTAACCTCCACCTCCACGCGGTGGGCGTTGGCAACCATGTAGCCGTGCCATGCTTGGCATGGTAGGATAATAAACGAGGTACAAGCATTTGCGATTAGCGTGATCAACAATTGCCGGGAAGCCATTTACGGAGGGTTATGGAATCAAAATATCCGTACACCGACAGTAAGATCGGCGAGTCCGATGTGTTTCTTCGCGACTAAAGACTCACAAATACTTTGCCAATAAGGAGGCAGGGGTGGTGAATGTGAAATGTCTTTTGGCACAGAGGGTACGGACAGATCAGCGGTGGGATGCGGGTGTTGGAGCTGGAGGTGGACAGCCAGGAAGCAACGCCACGGAAGGGCGCTCTCTCGATGTCGACGAGCGTTCATGAGGTCGATCTTACCCATCAAGGGGGGGGGGTAACTCGACATCAGCAGCGAGGAGGACATCCGCGGCGAGAGGACGTCAGGACGGATTAGGAGACCCCCGGCGTAAGACCCTGTCATTAAGACCTAGATGGCAGCATTGGGTCATTGGGAACGCCCTGAGACAGCAGCCCATTTATCGTTATTTGTTGTAAAAATTAAAATTCATAATTGATTTATTCAATGCATGACGTACAGGTAGCAGTCGAGAGTCGAGAGCTAGTCGTCCTCACAGCGACTACGGGTACTTGTACTTATGGTACTGTTTGAGCGCATCACGCGATAGGGCCTGTAGTACAAAGAGCTAGGGCCTGGAGCTTCTGTCTTCTACGAAATAGGGTTCCATGAGCCCGTCTAAAGTAAATACTAATGAAGAAGGTCCAAATTCTTACACTCGCAGCAGGGCTTTCCAGATAGGGGTAAAATAACAGCTGGCTCAGCACTGGTTCACTGGTTGCACCACAGCGACCATCGGCAACCGCAAGATAGTGCCGCCAACCGGGGTGGGCGTGCGGTGCAGGCGTGAGGTAGCACTCAGACTTGGGCGCCGCGAGATAAGGAATATACGGAAACAACGCCGTGCTGGAGACGCCTCGACACCGTAGTTGCGGTGTTCTGTCGTGCGGCCTGGCCTTGATCACGCTCACCATCCCCCGCTGCCTCCCCTCCGCGCGAGAGTTCTCGGAAGGGTCGAGTTTTTGTCGACAGTCCGCCGAGTCGCCACAGTGTCAGGCAACCCTTGACTGCGCCGGTCGAGCCGAGTGCGAGAGGGGTGTTCGAGCTGAAAAATTAGCGGCAGCGGTAGACGGGCGCAGTAATGTCGGGGATGAGCAGCTATCGAGAGCTCACACACGCTCACACGTCGGACACGGCCCAGTTCCACCTCGCGCTAGATGCCGAGGAGGACGGAGACGAGGAGGAGACGTCCTCGCAAAGAGGAGCACCCGTCGAGGCTCTGGGTCATACCACGATAAATGAGGGCATGACTGAGGGGAACGGCATCGAGGAGGCACTGTTGCCGGAGTCGTCGCCGCGTTCGGCTGCAGCGGTAGCGGCGGCGCTGCCTTACCGCCGGTTGGGACCGTCCAGCGACAGCGGAGACGCCGCTGCGAGTGGGGAGCGACTGGGCGTTAAACTGGCGCGTGGGGGGCTAGCGGCTTGCGTAGGTTTGGGCCATAGTTGTGCCCGTGGCTGGGCGGCCTTCAACCACTGGCTAGTCGCACCAGAGCGGGAGCCCACCAGCAGCTACGTCGCACTTATCCCACTCTCAGGTCACCCACCACCTCCCTCTCTCTCCTTTCCTGCCCCACAGCCTCTCCATGCCCAGTCCCATCATTCCCTTGACTCTCATCTGCATAGTCTGGTGCATTGCAAGGTCATAATGTTTATGAAAGGGGGTTGCATACAAGAGGGTAACTTTATTTAAACGGTTGTGCCTGAGCTCACTCTCTCTGCCTTTCTGTCATGCAGATGCGAGGCTGAAGCCGCGGCGGACCAACTTGATCGTAGGGACACTGGTGGGTGGTTGCCATGACGCACGAAATACACCATTACCCAACGCTCCCGGCAATGATATGTGAGACATGGGGGGGGGGGGACCTGGTTGAGGCTGGCGTGGGGTGGCAAGACTGATGCCATGTTGCTGCCGCCCACCCACCCACCCACCCACTCATCCGCCCGCAGATGCTGTTTGCGTTCATGCTGGCAGTGGGTGTCTTCTTTTTGGTGCCTCGGGGGGTCTCCGTGGGGCGGATTGAAGTGCACAGCGAGTTCATGTCGTGGAACAAGACGCTGCGCACCTTCCAGCTCGACCTGAAGGCCGACCTCCCCATCGTCAACCCCAATTACCTGCAGACCAACGTGTACGGCAGCCTGCACGTCCTATTTTACGATGCCGAGACGGGCGTCGGCGCCATAAAAAACGAAAAGGCAAGTCCAATCTAGAATTACAGCACCGTGGTCTCCACCTCGCTACTTTCTCAGTGTCCTCCCACCGCTCGACTGATG
This sequence comes from Tetraselmis chui, assembly GCA_026401115.1. Classification (NCBI taxonomy): domain Eukaryota; kingdom Viridiplantae; phylum Chlorophyta; class Chlorodendrophyceae; order Chlorodendrales; family Chlorodendraceae; genus Tetraselmis; species Tetraselmis chui. The sequence continues at coordinate 130,149 of JAPMLY010000120.1, forward strand.
GCATCATCATCATCACCGCATGTCATGTTTGCCAGGTTCCTGCGCGGGCACGACCACATTTGATAAAGGTGGACATCGACGCGAGCCACGTTCCAAGTAACTACACCCTCACCATCATGGAGCACTGCCTGGGTACCCTGGAGCCGCGCACACTGATATTTTTCCTCAAAGGCCGCCTTCACGTGAGCTGCCAAACCCTTTTTCCCTCTTGCAGTCTTCACTTTTTCATCCTTCTTCCCCATTTCAGGTGTTGCAACTCACTCAGATGGATTGAGAACCTGCCCAGTGGGCTGGCAACGAGGCCACATAACGCCTTACCGCCTCCTTCCGCTCCGCAGGCATCGTATTTATTCCAGACGCAACACTTCACAGAGATAGACACATACTTCATGATCGACTGCATTCTCATCAAGTCGCCCACGCAACAAGCACGCCTGCCAGCCACCCACTGCACCAACTGCACAGCTCTCGATGGAAGCTAATTTTGGGCGAGCAGCTGCTGTGTGTGGTACACATTGCCGCTGCCGTGTGTATGTGATGGAAGGGTGGTTGTCTCGCTGTCCCATGTGGTTTGTTCATTTGTTCATGAAGGTTGTAGAACCGTTTGGCTGGAATGTGAGAGCTTAGAGGCTGCTGCGTTGGCTGCGTTGGCACGTGCGGTTGGCATCCCCGCACAGCCGCTAAGAATGGCGCCGAGGGATGAGCCCCCCCTGCAGGGTTTCTGTTGGAAGTGTCCACCAGAAACGGTAAAAATGCTTTGTGATTCGGCGCCGCAGGCAGAGGATGCAGCTCCCCTGCTCGTAACAACTGCGCAGCGTAGGCAATGTACTTGTAAGAAAACAATGGCATGCACGCGGTCGGTGTGGTTCATGAGAGAGTCAAATCGCAAGAACCCAAACGTTTTTTAACCACGACATCACGTTAGCTTGTTACCGTGTACAAGAAAAACGAAAAATAATGATAGCAATTTAATAGAACTGAATTTGCAAATTATAGCGAACACACACACACACACACACACACACACACACACACACGCACACACGCAGCCACACACATCAACATACACGCACGCACACATCCAGGCACACTCACCCGCATTAAAGCACGCACACTCACATACACTCACCCTTGCATCAATGTACGCATATGAGCGCAAGCCCCCCCGCAACGCACACACGCGGACATGTTTCAGCAAATCTGCAATGTAATTGGAAATATGTAGAAGTATGGGATTCGACATGATATGTCGAGTCAATTGTTAAGTTGTAGTATTGTGAGCAAACGACACGAATTCCGCCAACCCCGCCAACGCATAGATATGCGAAAGAAAATGACACCCACATACAAAGTGAGTGGCCAGCTTGGCCAATTTCACTATCTTACACCACGGGGAGACAACGGCCAATTATGGCAAGTGGAGAGCCCGCGGTATGAACGTCCGCGACCAGGGGGAAGGCCGCTAATGCCGTTCAGCAACTACACAATGAAAACGACTATTGCTTAGTTTAGTGGGGGACAGCCGACTTTCCCCAGCGCCCCTCCCGAGACAAAAAAAGTACATGTCACTAGTGCAGAACAAAATCCCCCATTGCCATACACAAACCGGGTTTGATTTGAAGCAAATGCGCCCGTGGATCAGAAGGATGAAATTGGACTACTAATTAATAAGGGTCAGTCTGCATCACAGAATCATGTATTATGTGCCCTACATATGTGATCAAAATTAAGAATATGTGTAAATAGCGAACGCGATTGTACATTGCGTGCAAGATATCTTCTTGAGCCCCCAACATAGCCAAACCGACAACCACAATATTTTGAGTGAGCCCCTTGCAGATTCACTACAGCGCACTACAATCAAGCGTGGAGTAGATGTGCTGGTTTTGATTGGACATATTCAGCCAAAGAGGACTTTTAATACTATACAATGTCCGCCCGCTGGCGGTGGCACGGAGGGGGAAGTGTGCTTGCAGTGTTACTTATGTGTTACTTACCGGTGTGTGCTCGCAGGCATGTCAGCACCAAATGCACGCTCACATGGTGGGCGATGGAACCAACGATATGTTAGCCTTGGGACGGTGGAGGGCTAAGCGGGGGTAGTGCGTCGACAATCATTCTATGTATATATATGTTGGGTAATTATGAAGATACGTGCCGGGTACTTGTATCATGGCTTTGAAAGCTATTTATGTAATATAGTAGCACGCCCGATACGATTTCGAAAAACTGAACGGCTCGGGCCGTCAAGTATCAAATGTTGAATCCATGGCGTCCATGCGTTGCGGGCAGTGGCGCAGCGGCAGAGGCCCCGGAGGTGCGTGCGCCCTCATGCCCGTTGCCACCCCCCTCTCCCAACTTCACGCGGGGACACTAGAAACATGGAAATTGTAACGAGTGGGGCACGGCAAGGAGTGAAGGGGTAGTTTGATGGACGAGATCTTGGATTTACATCCGCCAGTAAGTCGTTTTTTTCGGAGGGCTGTTCGGTGGCTTTTTATGTATATCCAACTTCGGAGCGGAAGATATACGTTACGAACCCCCCCCCCCCCCCCCCCCCCTCGCTCTCGTCCGATACATCATTGTTTTGAATCATCCACTGCTACGGTACCCATGGAAATCACGACCATGTCTCAAAAATACCGAGTGTTCGTACCGACGCGATATAGGAAATGGTACCCAACATGAGTCGTCGCGTTTTTAGGGGAATACGAACACGACGCGAAGGGTCATCAAACGTTACAATTAGAAAATGTAGCAAATTTTAGGGGAACGAGCCCGCCGAAAAGGACATGCTTACCATATGGTAATTGAGGGTGGCATCCTTTTCCCCGTACCCAACTCCGGGGTGCCGCCGCGAGGGAAGACTACACACAGATGTTTAATTCGTGCGAATTCAAAATATCACGGGGGGAGCGACACGGACAATGGTCACGGGTTTTCCACGCGGCGGGAGCGAGGCCAACGAAGCGCTTAATAATGCCGCTGCGGGATTGTGCTCGCCTGACCATCTCCTCATTTTTCGGCATGATTGGAGACGCAATGGAACTTACTCAAGATCACATCCTACCGCCACTTAACACCGTAATAAGATGCAGATTGCTACTTAAGTACTACTAAACCGAAACATATGGATGAGTTGGTAGCCCGAATGGGCAACGCCAACTGTCTCCGCATGAGTGGTAGACTAGTGGTCACAAGGCCCGTTGAACAACGGGCGCCGTCCACCTCTTCCCAACCGAGCCTAGCTCACCCCGGTTAGCGGAACCGTAGCCATAGCATACGGTACACACAGCAAGGCGCAGCTCTCCCATATTTGAATTACGTACCCCCGACAGCTTCCGCGCCACCCGCTTCAATAAAACATCGCGTACCACCCAAAGTATTGCGCAACCACACAATTCAACACCGCTTACAAGATAATCCCCCAACACGGGTACGGTGCGCCACAACGCATCCGACAGAGCCTCTGGACGTTAGTGTCGGCCGCCAACAACAACCAATCTCAAGTCCCATCGGACCTGGTCGTGTGCCGCCAACACACGCAACCCACTACAAATCCACTCTTTTCTCTCACGACTATCCCACCACCTCCGCCAACTGTCGATCCTACCACTATCCACAACATGTCCACGACCTCTAACATACGTGCGTAGTACAAGAAGGTTCTCTTGAGAGATCAGTCCGCGTCTCCGTTTATAGACTAGCAATACAACCCCCGGAGCCGACTCGCGGGCCACCCACTAGCTCACTTCATCACGGCGCCTCAACAACCCACAACACTCAACGGCATGGGCACGGCGCTGGATCCTTCCCTTGGTCGAAGCCTCCAAGCGCCCATGGTCCTCGCTGCCCCCCGGTCAAACCATTGACATTGTTTGTAAGGAACATGCATTTTTTGAGGCGGATGAGGCTACAATTGTCTCTGAGGAAGATGCATTTGGTGAAGCGGATGAGACTACGTGGCTTGTGGTATGTGGATCGCGGACCATGTGGTATTTGCGGGAAGCATTGGTATGTGGATGATGTTGGCGTAGCGGGTGCGATGGGATACCTCTTTTTCTAAACATAATTTGACTTTTGACAGGGAGTGTGATCCGCCGGGGCCTCCTCCCGAGCACGCCGGAGCTGAGACGCGCGGCTGGTGAGGGGATCTCGCCCGGCATAGAGCACGGCCCGATGAGTCCCAATCGTAGTGCGGTGGGGAGGCCAAGCCCCGGGATGCGGTGGCCTCCATAGATGTCTTGTGGGCAGTAGTGGCGACCCATCTTTATATTCGTGGCGGCTTAAGTTTCTTGGTAGTAGTTCTATGCCGTTTAGTGTTTTTAGCGAGAAAGAAAGAAAGGTTTGCTGTTTTTCATAAATTAGAATTGTTTTACAGTTAGTACCGATAAATCGGTTGTTGTCTCAAGGCGTACCCGATATTGCCACCTAGAACTTAGGGTTAGGGTTAGGGGTTTACGCCGGGGCGACTCCTTGTCCGTCACTCTATGTCGGCATTTACATTATGATATAAACTATACAAGGACATACACTCTTCCCATAAAGTCCGTTACTAGAGGCACGCATTTAATTGCCCGCCACGCACTGTTGCGATGGCCATGCAACTCGATTGGGGGTTAGTGTAATGCTTTTTGAACAACACACCACGGCGCGTTGTTCAATGACGTGAGCACATATATCGGCACGCCCCAATTGTTGTGGGCACACACGTTGGATTTGCGGCCCATGTTTTGCAGGCCGAAATTCGTGCATGTGCAGGTTATGCACGCCTCTGTGCGTGGCTCGGTACACGTAGTGCCGCGACAAGCCGGGAGATTACTCGACACTGGGTTCTCAGCATGTTTGCACAATTGCACGAGTATCCGCCGAGTGTGTTGCGCCCGGCCGTCTATAGAGCGGCGACACCGAGAATGACATGTCGTATGCACTGAGTTTTCTTGCCACGTGCCCGAAAATACAACCAAGGAGCACGGGCTAGGGACCTATTGGGCTTGAGGGGCGGTTGACTTGAAGTGAAAGCACCCTAGCGCGCGGATCGATGGCCTTAGAAACTTGCGCATCGCCGGGCGTGAAAATGGCGGGGAGCTTTCTAAGTACCCTAGCACGGGCCTTTATCTGGCCGGCGGCAAATGGCACGGCACCATGCCATCATGGGGCATGAAATGTTCAACGCCGTGAATAGAATAAATATAGAGCGCTGATAGTTGAGCGTATTGGCGGAGCGGGTGTGCGGGTACCACATGTCCAAAAGTTGCTAGCCCCGCGCGAATGTGGCAGATTTTGAAACCTTGACACATTTAGTTTGTCGCACGAGGGCATGGATGGCATCGGACGGCGGATTTGACACGAAAACCGGTCGGTAGGCGTAAATTAAGTAGAAAACTTATATTTTCTTGGGGGAAGGGCTTTTATTTGCAACTTAGATTGCTCGACTCGGAAACCGTACGGCAAAGTTAGGCTTTTTAAAGCCTCCCAAGCAGTGGGTTTCCGGCCCCAATCCCACCCACGTCAAGCATCTTAACTACACACGCCATCACACCCACGTGCCCCCATATGTGCGGACAACATGCTAAGATAATGAAAACCGCATGTTGTGTCGCCGATTTTGGGAGTATTCACGAGCCTGATGGTGGAAAATCCGAATTCAGGGGCGCCAGAAGCAGGGTATGCCCCGAAATCGGGGTCGACCCGCAAACCCTAATACGTCGGATCGTAGCCATGATATGCCCCATTTGTAAAAAAATATAGGAGAAATGTTGTGTTGCTATCTCCACGATGTGCGGCCCGCTCCCGCCGCTTTGAGGGCGCTCATCATCCTAGTTGGTCACCATGTGCTAGTATTGCCGGGCTTGCACGACCTAGGCTCTTGTGCGACTCCGGTCGTGCCGGAGATGGGGGGGGATTTATGCGAAAACCCCTTCCTCAGGTCGTCGAAGGCCCCGACTTGATCCACGCACACCCTCGTCCGAGATAATAGACGCTCCTCCCTTCGCGGCTCTCCTCCTAGCATAGGCTTCCTCCTCCATTCGGGGTAATGGGAGAAAATCATAGCCACAAATGGTTACCAGCTCTCGCTCCTCCCGTAACGCTTGTTTTGTCCCGGTCGGCTGCCATCTGTTTCCGGCACCGGTTGATCCGTACAATACCGCCCGTATCCTTCCCGTCTATACGGGCGGTGTGACTTCGCGATAACCCTAGCACACCGTATGAGGCACTCATGTCGATGGCTGGTACCAAAGAGGAGAGAGGCTCGGTGGGAAATTCAGATCGGGGCGCATCCGACCTCAAAGGTGGCGGGTACGGAAGGTCTAGCCAAAAGTGGCCGGTACGGAAGTTCTAGCTCCGTACATGGCTCTTCCGGCGGCAGCCAATCTAAAATTGGCGCCGCTGGACCGTGCCACTCCTCTCGCCGCGGCTGTCCTCCTCGTTGGTGTCACACTCCACTCCTTGGATGGGCATGCTCGACCTCATGAGCGTTGGTCGACGTCCAACGAGCGCCCTTCGCAGGCGCTGCTTCGCGGCTATCCACCGCCACCTCCAAACACCCGCATCCGACCGCTGACCCGTCCATACCCTTGTCCCCATTTTCTTTTCACAAACACCGCCCCCTCCCCCTTATCGGGAGAGCACGTGAGAGTATCAAGTTACGAAAAAGCATCTCGTACCGGGCGAGCGAGAAATATTAATGATAGAGTATGGATATTTCTATTTCCAAAAGTCTCCGTACAAAGCTTTCCGGCAGCTATTGATCACGCGGATCGCAGGTGCCGGTACCTCGTTTAGCCCCCTATTGTACAAAACCTGGCACGGCTACATGGTTACCATCGCCCACCGTGTGGAGGTGCCGAGGTACCTGCGAGCGCACCTCCTCCGCGGCCGCCGCCGCCGTTGCGCCGCCGGCGGGCGCCTTGCGTGTTGTACGATTGCTTGTCATAATGTACCTTGAGCTAATGATGGCCTACATCCGGCGAGCCAATACAAGCATGTAGCAAGGCGACAACAAGGAACTTCATATATTGCCTCATCTCGATTATGTAACCAGCCAAACTTGATCCGCCTACATCAAAGTTTTATATGCATACAACACTACGGGCCACGCATACAATACTACGCAACGCTCGTTGATCTGCGGCGCATTGTACTCGCGGCGGCGGATACGGAGAACGCGATAAAACCCGTTAGTGAATCTTCAACAGTTGCAGCTCCAAAGGATCGTGACTACCATACCACCCCAGCTAGCTCCCAACAAATGGGTTGTCGTTTTTACATGTACTATACGTTCACGAACGCTCGCATCGTCGAGGAGGGGGATGGTGAAACTCCGCATGCAAGCGCAACCCGTCTAGAGGACGGAGATGCCGTTGTTGTACCGTCGGCGTTTGCGTCATGTCCAAGCCATGGTCGTCTCGATAGTTGCAACTTAGGCGTGAAAGAAATTGGCAGCGGCTGTCTTAGTTACTTCCGATGTGTCCGTCCTTTTCGAAGTCGCCCATTGTGTTTGTGCGCGCTTATACATAGAGATGGAGACAGCGCACCCCCCTCCCTTCCCCCCTCCCCACAAACGCGCGCACGCAACGTTGACTGCCGAGAGTTAAGTCGTTCATTTACCGTAGGTCGTCACGCTTCCCTTAACGAGCAATGTAAGCTGACGTAAGTTCTTATACACTCCTCCATAAAATCCCAGGCGGGGATCATGAAATCAGTATTTTCGAACACGTGAACTTGTTTCGATTCGCCACCAAGCAGAATTGGTCAACCCCCAAGCTCCCGCCGGCATCACAAGTGCGTCACAGTGCGCACGCCGCAGCCATAGGGTGCTTAGCTATGGGTTCGACTTCAATGCTGCGTCTTAGCGAGCTTCCCGAGAGGTATCCTTATTGAGATCTAATGAGAGGTATGTCGCATTAATTTCATCCTTAATTTAGCTTTCGGGTATCGGTTTGCCGTTATCTCGCTCTTCACTTTAGGCTTCCCCGCCTACGCTTGGCGAGTTACAATATTTCGATTTAAACTATGCGGGAACACCCAGAAGCCGGCGGGAGCGGAGAAATCGCCCGAGCCGTAGGTAATAACGCTTACGGATCTTTGGCCCGTTGTCGACCCAAACTTAGTTAGTCCACATCCTTGGTTTGTTGCGACTCTTTCCCCAAGGTCGGCTTTATTTGGACATGGCTTTCAAATCATCACATGCCCTAGCATATTTGCCCAATCGCAATGCCGGCCTTCCGACTGTGCAATACGCACACGGACAACGGGTTGTTGGATTGACCGACATGCAACGAATGTAAAGAGTTGTTTCGGCTCATCTCCCTCCGTTGGATTGTAATCCACGGCTACTTTTTGTGCATCCGCATTATTTGATGAAGCCGTTTTTTCAAGCGCATGTAGTGACACGCGAGCGGTTGTTGTATAGCATTGATATCAATTTTGTCCTTGATGCTGATTGTATCTGATTGCTTTGCTGTGGAAAACCTCTATGTGATTTCTTGAGCATAATGAGAAAATGTCGAGTATATATGGTGCCTTTTCTAACTACTAAAAAAGATACATCCTACCGTCACTAAAGACAGTAAAAAGATCCAAAGTACTACTAAAGTACTACTGAACCACATAACCCGGGGATGGATCGGTAGCTCGGATGAGCAACGCCGATCGTCTTCGCTCTGGGCCTGGCCTCCCATCGAGCGCAAGACTGGTGGACAGGGCCGCCGGACGGCGTGCACCATCCACCTCTCCCCACCCGAGCCTAGCTCACAATGGTCACTGGATCCGTAGCGACACCAGACGGTACACACTCAAAGGCGCAGCTCCCAGGGATTTGAATTTTATCCCCCCGACAGCGATCGCGCCACCCGCTTCAAAATCTACACATGTACCCGTCAAAGTACTACGTCACATCCAGACAACTCATCGCTTACAAAAAGCTTCCCCGGTCGGCGGCGCACCTCGTCGCGCCCCTCCGAGCGTCCGGACGTCCCTGTCCGACGCCAACATCCAACAAACCCAGGTCCCATCATGCCTGGTCGCGTGCAGCCAACACGTGAACGACTCTCAAACACCTACTCTAAAAGCCACACCTACCTCCTACACTCCTCTCCAACACTCGAAATCCTACTCGACCGCTATGTCTACGCCCCCTACCCCCCCCCCCCCCCCCACCTACAGGCAGGCCCTTCTGAAGGACCCCCCGCCGCATGGCCGCTTCACGGACCTCTACCATCCCCGGAACGCACTCGCGGGACACCCCCTGACCCCGTTTCTCACCGTACCCCAGCTCAACCACCCCCAACAACTACTGGGCACGCCACTGGACCCCCTTCCTCTCCGTCGTGGATTACAGACCCCTCTGATCCTGTCCCCCCCACGGTCAACCGACGCCACGGGACAGGCCGACGACCTCTCCTCCCGGACTGTCGACTCCCTCCTTCTCACAGGCCAGTACTCCACCACCCCCCCCCACCTCGCCCGATTCTGGATCCACGGCGTCTTCCTCCCGGACCCGTCTCATCCCGACCCGATCGTGTCGGCATGCTCGTTGGCCCGCCGCTGGCTACTCGAAAGCCTACACGACCTTACCGATCTCCCCAACCGCATCAGAAATATAATAGGCAGAGAACTCGCCCAACACACGCGGTGGACCGCGAACGCCACGCGAACCCTCCACCCCACCTCCCCGAAATGCAACGATGCCACACCCCTGCCAGTCGAGCTCCACACGAGCTTCCAAGAGATCCACCTGACGATTCCTACCTCATGTATAGCGGTGGGACTCCTATACCAACTGACTTCACGCCAGCGTGAATTCAGTTCAGCCGGTCCAGTGCCCCCCTCCGTGATCTCCTCCCCTTCGCTCCTGGAAAAACTAAGTCAGCAGAAAATTCGCTTTCTCCGGGCTGCCTCGGCTCCAGGAGTTTCAGGCCGAAGGATGAAGATCCGCTCCCCGATATTCACCGGTATCACCGGCCAAGAAGCAGTCGCCCTCCTACAGGACCTCCTCACCTCCGACCTCGCAACAGCTCTCACCTCCACAGGTTCAACCCCCCCGCCCCACGACATGTGCAAACTCGAAGACCTACCCGAGCAAGCCCAGTTCACCCTCCAGTTCGCGGACGCACTCCAGCCGCTGGACACTCCCGTCCCGATCGAGTCCGACCCTTCCTCCTTCTGGGTAAATATCCTCCACCTGCCCAATAATCCCATTCATTCACAATCTGGACCTGTATCCCTTCACATTTTCCCCCGTTCACCCTATGAACCAGTACCCCCTGACCACCACCTTCACACCATCACCATCACACCACCCCCCGTCACAGGACACGTCCCCGGCCTATCCTGGGCTGACACCTGCCTCACCACTGTCCTAGTCCAATCCCGACACTCACTCTCCCTACCATGCATCAACTCCGACGGTACCATTCCACCCACACACTGGTTATACACCCTCCTGTCCCAAACTGCAACAGAATACCTCACACAAAATACCCCCATCCCCACACCCCCTTCACAACACCCCCTCAGCCTCCACCACTACACAACCCTACAAAAATTCCCAGACGGCTCGTACTTTCGCTCCCACCCCTCCAACTCACCCACCATCACCACCAGCATCCAAATCTCACTCAGTGCTGAAATGTACTGCATACTCATCTCCACCAACGGCACAGTCACCATCCCTCTCACCCACACCTACACCCACAGAGGCGTACGCATCCCATCCACCTGCACACTCAATGTCAACCCCCACCACTACTCCACCTTCGGCAAAGCCCGACTCCAGGACCCCATCTTCACCACCTCTCCCTCTCCGCCGCCCCTCACCATCACAAAAAAATTCACACTCCACCGCAACCCCCCAGCCCTCCTCCTCCAATGGTCCAGACACCTCACAGACACTCACGTCACCAGCCAGTGGCACCTGGAGCCCTCCGACTTCCAATTGCAGGAAGACGAAGACCTCCCTCTCGACCTCTCCTCCCTCCCGGAAATCCAACTTTCCAACACCCCGGCCCTCCCAACCCACAACACATGGCCCCTACACCAACCCGCAGCCTCACATCCCGCCTCCACCTCCTCCTACCACGCCCATCCCTCCCCCCACCCCCCTGCCCCCCCCCCGGTCCCACCACCTTCCATTCACCCTTCTCCTCTCCCCATCATCACAGAAGACTCCTCCGAACCCATGGACTCCTCCGCCTCACCACCCCACCCCGTCCGCCCCCCCACAGACCCCTCACTCAAACCTGCACCCCCAGTAGGGGTTACCAAACCCTCACGCCCCTCCCGCAAGCACCCCTCCCCAACCCCCCCCTAACTCGTGTCCCCCCGCACCCCCTCCCTCACACCCCACCGTTCCCCTACTCCTCCCCCACACCTTCCCAACACCAACCCCCCCTTACCCGCGGCAGCCCACCCCCCCCTGCCGCCCCCAACCCCCCATTCCCTCTCCATCCGGCTTTCCTGAGGACGAGGAACTCGACCTCGACGGCTACTCCAACCTGTCGGAGGACAACGAGGAGGCCACAGGAACCCCACCGGCCACCACTGACTCCCCCAGCGCCAGTCAACCCACCATGTCACCCCCGGCCGAGCAGGCCGACTATCATCATTAGGTCCCCTCAGGACGAAACGGAGGTTAGACCCCACACCCCTTCCCCCACCCCCAGCCAGACATCCGTACTCATACTGTAACCACCATACCTCGCTTCACTCTACCGGCCCACTTCAGCCCACGCACCTGCCGCACAACTATGCATAAATTTTTAATCGACTTAAACCTGGAATCTGGTCTTCCCACCCCTATCCGCTTCCCCTACTCCTCCCCCACACCTTCCCAACACCAATGGGGACAGTACCAGGACCTCTCTAACATGTACTGCCTCGCGTCCGAAATAACCAAACTACATTCGACTCCCTCCTCCTCATACACAGTTATTACCAACACCGAAGTCGATAACCACCACCGTAACTCCCAATACCCCAGCCACTGGGCCAACCTCGCCAATAGAGGCCACCCCCCACGTCCGGGGACGCCTAACCATTCTCTCCTCGTCCTCACATGGCAAAACTCACACTTCGGCCTCCTCCACATTACTCACTCCTCTGCTACCTGGATAGACTCTTTGCATTACTCCCCTCCTTCCGACCTCCTCGCCCGCTCTCTCAACCTCCTCTCGGCATGGGAACTCCTCCCCCCCCCCTCCCATCAGCGCCCCTACACTCCCCTCAACCCACCTCGCCAAAACGACTCCGACAGGGCGTGGTCGTGCGGCACCCACGTCCTCTTACACGCATACTTCATTGCCACAGCTCCCCCGGACCAACCTTACACTCCCCCCCTCTTTCGACCCCCGGTCCCTCAGTGTACTCCCTACACACTCTGCTCTGGAACCACACCTTCCGCTCCGCCCCCCTCCCCCAGGGACGTCGCCACCTCCTTGACGCTTTATGTCCCCCCACATCCCCCTCACCCCCCCAACTCCCTCCCCCTACCCACCCCGCCCCCCCCCACCCTCCTCACCCCCCCCCTCTCCTCGCAACCCCACCCACCGAACGACCCCTCCCAGAACCCCCCTGCAAATCCCCTACCCTCTCCTCCCCCGTTCCACCTCGCCACACACACCACCCACTACATCCCCCCCCCTCTCCTCCCCCCCTCCACCCACCTCCCAGACCCCCACCCGTCGAGAACCCCCCAGTCGCCCCCCCCTGCTCCACCCCCCCCCACCCCTAACCCCATCCTCCCACACCACACATCCCAGCACACTACACTTCATCACCCTCAACACCCGCGGCCTCCACACCTCCATTTTTGGATGTCGAACACCTCTCCACCTCCCACCACCCGGACGTCTTCATCCTCACTGAAACCCAACACGACTCCCACAAGTCCCGCTGGCGCGTAGCCCTCCCCCAATACCACCTCAAGAGCTCCCGACCTTGCTACTCACCTGTGCCCCTACCCAACGCAGGCGTCCTCTTCGCGGTCCGCAGAACCTCATTCCAGTCTGCCACTATCCTAACCCCGCCCTCCCACCTCATCCCCCATATCGCCGGATTGAAAATCATCCCCCACTCCGGCACCCCCTACCTCCTCATAGGTACTTATATGCCCCAGCTCTCCGCCCCCCACCTGACCCGCCTCTACGCAGAAGTTGCAGCCTGGGGACTCAGACTAGCAGACGAACACCCGCAACACCGCACCCTCTGGGGAGGGGACTTCCAATCGACCTGCTCCATATTCCCCTCCCCCTCCCACTTCACTGACCACTCGGCTATTCACCTCGTCATTCCCGCCCCTCTCTCTCTCACAGCACACCCCCCCCCCACATACCCACCCCCACACACACCACACGACGCGCAAACTCACCTTTCGCCTTCCCCTCACACCCGACCACATCAAAACGTACCAATCCAGCACCCCAGACCTCATCACCCGCACGGCAACCCTCCACGCAGACATACTCAACACCTCACACACCTCGGCCACCCCCGACACCCTAGACACCCTTGCCTCACAATTCACCACACTCCTCTCCCAACACATGGACCACGCGGCCACAATCTGGCCCCTCCTCCCCGCCAAAAACCCCCGCCCAACCCACGCGACCCTCAACCCCACTTGGCTCACTAAAAAAACACGCACTCAAATACTTAAGCTCCGTAAATGTAGCAAACATAACGGCCCCCTCCCCATCGCCCAGGCCCTCTTAAATACAACCGACTATCTCTCCCCTGACGCCATCAAACAACAATGCCAAGCACGCATCCGCCAACTTCTTCGCGCCACCACCCTGGATAAGGTTAATAAAATAAAAACACGAGCCAACACGGCCTACGACACCTGCCCCAAACGCTCCCACCGCCAATTGAAAATTAAAAGCGGCCTTCTACCCCCAGCCGGCACCACCTCCACCCTCCACCGCATTACCAACCCCGATAAAACCACCGCATCCTCCCCCTCAGCCGTCATTAACGCGGTGCACTCTCACTTCGCTCGCGAACTCGACCGCGCCACCCCCCCTGAACTCCCCACCCCCCCATGGGAACTCCCTGACAACCCCGACAACTTTACCATCGAACCCCGCGGTGAACCCTCTCTCACCCTTGCCGACATGATTACCCGCGACACCTTCGATAAAACCCTCAACTCCCTAGGCACCGGCAAAGCCCCTGGCCCCGACGGTATCCCCAATGAAATCCTCAAATTCCTACCCCCGGCGACCCGCTCCGCTCTCTTCTCTCTGCTCTCCCTCCTCGCCCACAAATCCTACACCCCTCCTGATTGGTGCCACAGCACAACCTGCCTCCTTCATAAAAAAGGCGACCCCTCCCTCCTTGATAACTACCGCCCTATCGCCCTCATGAACAACCTCCTTAAACTCTGGACAGCACTAATCAAAGAAGCAGGATCGAAAGTACGCCGAATCCCACGGCATTCTCAGCGACCAACAAGACGGCTTCCGCCAACACCGCAGCATCCACGACGCCCTTTCCTCCCTCATTACGACGATGGAAGATGCGAAACTCCACAGCAAAGACATCTACGTCATGTACGCGGACTTCAAAGGTGCCTTCAACGCCGCGGACCACCGAATCATGTTCAAACACATGCGTCAACTCGGTATGCCTCCCACCTTTGTCGACACATGCGAACAACTATACGGGGTCTCAACCACAGCATATATCACTCCTCACGGCCCCACCCCTTCCATCGACATCAATCGCGGAACCCTCCAAGGTGACACCCTCTCCCCCTTCCTATTCACCCTCTTCCTCGAACCCTTCCTTCGCTGGCTCACAGTGGGAAGCCGGGGCTACCGCCCCGGCCCCCCCGCCACTAACGCTGACCCCACAGCACCCACAGCCACCTACCCAGGACACGCCTTCGCAGACGACCTCAGCCTCGCCACGGGCTCGACCCCCAACTTGACCATCCAGCTAAGAAAACTCTCCCTCTTCAGCGCCTACACCGGCATGACGGTCAATATCCGCAAATGCTGCATCACCGGCGCCCTCTGGCGTACAGGCAACGCCCTCACCCGCGCTAACACTACCCTCCTCGCATCCCGCCTGCAAACACAGTTCATCTCCATAAACTCCATACCGGCCCCCATCCCCTCCATTGGCCCCAAAGACACATACAGAGTGCTAGGGGTCGAACTGAACACCTCTCTCAACTTCACCAAACATTGGCATGAACTCAAACGTACCACCGCATCCCTCATCACCGCCCTCTCCACCTCCCCACTAACTCAATCCCGCAGAATCAGGGTTATCCGTGGACTCCTCATCGGAAAGCATTTCACCCTCCAGCTCGGCCTCTTCACTGACTCCCAACTCGACACTCTCGAAGGACAAATCTGCCGCGCACTCCGTTCCGCCGTCTCCTCGGTACGTAACCTTCCCCGCACCGCCCTTCACCGCCCTACCTCAGACCTGGGATACGGTCTCCCCTCCCTCAAAGCCCACGCCGCACAACTCACAGTCTGTCACCTTCATAAAACCATGAACACCTCAGGCTACAGAGGCCACATGACACGCGCGCATATACGCACCCTATCCACAATGTACTCCCACTGGCCCTCGGAATCCATCATGTCAACCTGCACCACCCCACCCACACTAAAGTGCTTAGTCCGCGCCCAACGGGATGCGGGCACCCTATTCCACAACATCCCCCCACTCTCCCTCACCAACCCTATCGCCTCCACTCTCCGCACCCACTTCACCACCCAAGACAACGCCCTCCTCACCTCCCTCAGAGACAAAGCCACACACATCACCGACCCTCACACATACAAACAAGCCTACTGCGATTTCTCCCCCCGCAAAACACACGCCTCCCTCCTACCCCGCCTTACACCCCTCTGGAAAAATAACATCACCAAGTGGCCCCAGGTCCTCCTCCGAGCCACCTCATCCTCCTTCCTCCTCAAATCCTGTAAATCCATCACCACACTCACGGGCTCCACCAACTCACTCTCAGTTCCCATCCGTCTCCTCGCCGCAATCCTCACCGAACCCCTCGATACCATCCACAACCGCCTCCCCATTACAAACCAGGCATCCCCCCCCACCACTATACATCCCTCGTGGATCCCCCTCCTCTCCCCTCACCTCCCCCGCTCAACCCCCACCCTCCAATCCGGCATCTACACCTCCCGCACCACTCACCCCACCCCCATAGCGCCCATCACACACCTAGAAACAGAATACCTCACCCCCTCCGACCACCACTACCCCCCCTGCGACGTAACACGCATCATTTCCAAACACAAAGACACGGACTACGGCCAAACGCAATACATGGTTGAATGGGCCCCGGAACACCTCACGGAATGGGACATTCAGCTACAACTCGACGACGGCTTCCGCCTCATCTCCTCCACTCCTACATCGGTATGCCTCCCCACCCCCTCCCCCTCTGCCTGCTCCATCTGTCATGAACCCCTACACACAGAACCCTCCTCCGCATGCTGCACATGCCCGCACTTTGCCATACACTCCCAGTGTCGCCCAGCTCAGGGCCCCGACACGTGGCAGTGCGACTGGTGTGCTCGCGGCCAACAACACGACCTCACCCATCTCCACGAAGTGCAGTGGGCCCCGTGCCTTCAACTCCACGACACCATCAGTGAGACCCCCTCCGGCCCCACCGCCCTCACCGCATTCAACTCCGGCTATGTCCCCTCCACCACACCCATTTTGCCGGACCCCGGACCCCCTCCGTGGTCACACCCCCTCATCACATTCAACCATGACCCCATCAACCCCGACCTTGACATGCTCCCTACCGGTAAATTCGCTATCCACGCACACCCCACACTTCACGATACCACTATACTTTGCACCCCCGACGGCCGCGCGGTCACCACCCTTAACGGCCCCCGCGTCCGCCACCTTTACCAACTCTTCCGCCCCGACCTCTCTCATCATACGTTCGAAGAAGAGGTCTACCGCCTCCTCACACGTCTAGGTTCACGTTCAGAAATCCACTCACCCACGCCCGCCACCACCACCCGCAACAGATGGGCCACCAGAGAAGACCTCCTTACAGCTCTCCGTCACACATTCCGCATCCAGACTGAACTCTACTCCGACCCCCTCAATAAATCCCTTCACTCCCACACCTACCACTCCCTCTACCCCGAAGATATAGTCTTCTCATCTAGCGGTAGCAATGCCCCGCACACCTGGCAAGGCACCAACATAGCTAACCCCGAATACGACCACGAATGCATGAGAAGAGCCATGGAACACGCAATCACCAGCGCACACCTCACAGCCCCTCACACACCCAGCGCAACCATCCTCATCCTCCCCCGATGGGAACACACACCCTACCGCCACTCCAAATACATCAACTCCCCATACACCCACCACCTTTACACCCTCCCCAATGACGCAAACACATTCCTGCCCCCCGACCAACACACTGGCAACCCCACCCCTACCCCATTCGGCACACGATGGATGGTCGACATATACCTCGTCGCTAACCCCCTCGCACTCTCCACCCTCCCATCACCCACAGCCATGACCGCACTTCACAACACTCTCGAATCTATCTACGACACTCACCTCCCCAACCCCATCATCACCCCCCCTCCTCCCCACCTCTTTGTCACCTACTCACCCCACTCAGCAGGTATATACCACCGCCCCCCAAACCCAACTCACCCCCTCACATACCCCCTCCCGGACCGCGTGCATCTAACGTACCCCCCCACCAGAGGCACCCCTGCTTGGAACTGGCAGGACTTTGTATACACAGACGGCTCGAAAAAAGGCAGCTCGACCCCCCTCGGAGCAGCAGCTACCCACCCCGCCTCGGACACCAAAATCAAAATCATGGTGACCTCTACCCCTCCCTCACATACAATAAATCGTGCTGAATTAGCTGGCATAGATATAGGCCTCCAACTTGGCCGCACCCACCTCCTCACAGACAGTGCGTGCTCCCTCCGCCTCATACAAGGTTACTTAAACTGCCCTTCCGCTTACCGCCACAACATTCACCGCGACACCCTCTTATCTATCACACACACCCTTAAAACCCGCTGCGAAGCAGGCATCCGTACACACCTCGGCAAAATCAAAGCCCACAACCATTCCATCGGCAACGACCTCGCAGACACCCTCGCCAACCAAGTCGCGGATGGTCACCCACCCGATACTACATACACCACAGGTTCAGAGGTCACGATAGGCCACTGGACATGGCCATACACCCTCATCCCACAAACCCTAGGGGACCCCATACCCTACAGATACACCAACCTCAAACCCGACGCACACAACTGCAGCACAAAACACACACACACTCCTCTCTCGCAAACAACCAAACACGGAGCCCTCCTCGCCCGCGCCGCGAAGGACGGCGCCGATTTTTCTTACCACAAAAAACACTCAACTCTCACAAATATCCAGTTCACACACAAACAAGAATTCATGTGGGGCGTCCACAACACCCGCCTACTTACTCACAACCCCACCCTGCGCTGCCCCCTATGTGGCCAATTCACTAGCAACGGCCACATGGCCGGTAACTGCCCCTCTATGTCTGGTCTAAGACAGGACCGACACAACAGCGCTCTGCAACTCCTACTCTCCCTACTGGAACGCCACAACGGAGGACGCTGGGAAACCATCACCGCCGACTTCGGTAACAAACCCATAAAATCGTTTGATTCCCCCACCCCTGCCCACACCCCACTTGACTGCCACCCACCTCACCCCACCCACATGCCCACCCGCCTTGTTGCTGCTGACGAAGGTCTCTCGCATGACTCCCTAACCTCATGCCCCGCCGTCCTCCCCCCTGAGATTCTCCCCCCCCCTGCTTCGTCCCACTGCACACAAACCTGACTTCATCCGCATCCTCGAACCCAGATTCGTTGGTCACTCCAACGGTCGCCGACGTTACGCATCCATAAAAAAGATTCAGATAGGAGAATGGAAGTACTGCACAGACAACAACCTCTCTCACACAGCCGACCTCATACGTGCCAAATACACACCCCTTGCGAACGCCATCAGAAACCACTGGCCAGGCACAGTGGTCGACATCCTCCCCATAGTCATGAGCCGCACAGGTACACCGCACACCTCCACCATCACGAGTCTCACCTCCCTTCTCACCGCCCGCACAGACCCTCATGATAAACTCGTCTCCAAAGCATGCCTCGACACTTCTCGCATTCTTACACAACTCCATACGCATACTGTCCAATGGCTGCATCACCTACTACGCATATACCGCATCAAATCCCGCACGACCTCCCGCCGCGCATCCGCACGTTGCCCCCACGCACGACCCTGATTGCACACATCCTTCACCTCTACTTGCATCCTCCCCGGGGGGGAGTTAAACCCCCGAACACCCTTGGAGAGGTTGGACTCGGTGGTTAACGGTCTAGCCCTGACTTGTAAGTTCCCTGTATGGCATAGTTGGGAGGGCCCAGAGACAGCAGCCGACGCATCCGGCTTTTGGTGAACAACCGGCGCATACGGTACATGTCAATTTCAATTGGTGCCTTTTGTGCGCGGCTTCACATGGCGTGTCACGCCTAGACCCCTCGAGCTCGATTCTTCTCTAGTAAACCTAGCTAGTCTTTAGCATGCCATTTGGAGACAAACATCGAAAGCAACGCGTTGACGGGGCAAGCATTGCAAGGGAAGGGCGCTATCTCGACGTCGACCAACGCTCTTGACGTCGAGCCGACCCGGCGGGGGGGGGGGGGGCATCTCGACCCCATCATCAACGAGGAGGACAGCCGCGGCGCGAGGAGTGGCGCGTCGTTTAAAAAAACATGCACGGAGGGCTTTGGTTTAAACGTCTGTACCCGGCACCTTTATTGCGGTTTGGATCACGTACCTACTTTACCCCCCAAACTGTCCCCTTGATAGTACCCACCGTCGACGGGAGTGTCTTAAGCGTTGTGCTAGATTTGTCGCGATATCACCTCGCCCGTATATGCGGCCCCCTTTGCTGACCACGGGGAGAGGGCATAGGCGGGAATTTGCTGTTAAGCCGGTCCCGGAAACATATGCAACCGACCGGGACAATATCGACGCGTCGGGAGGAGGGACAAAGTGATGCCAAGTTGAAGCCAAGATTTTCTCCCTCTTCCCTAGAGGGGATGGGAAGCCTACATATGCTAAGTGGACAACTACGATGGGAAGAGACATATCTATCTCGGACGAGGGTGTGCGTGGATCGAGTTCAGGCCGTCGATGACCTGGGGGGGGGGGGGGGGGGGGGGGGTTGCTTGCCGTCCCCTCTTGGGCTGTGCCCGGCACGGCAAGAGGTGTGCATGACCAAAGGCCATGTAGGCCTCATTCTACCTACGGGAACGGGCCGCGCATCGTGGACATAGCGACGTAAATTTCATCTTTTCAATATCGTAGTATGTCACATTTTAGTCGTACTTGAGAGCATGCACAGTGATACTAGATACATGCTTACTCTCAAGTATTACTATCTCATGTATTTTATTTCTTGCTGTGTGGAATTTCACGGCTTTGTAAGTAATTAAATGTATTGGAAATGCGTCAGTGATGCATGCGCGTGGAATTTCGCCACCGCCAACTGGAGATCTATCATAGGGGGAGTGGTTATTGTGTTTTTAACAAATTCGCCAAGATGTTAAAGATTTTTGTGTGCGCGACGTCGTATGTCGATGAGCTAAGATTCAGCCCCATATGGCTGCGACTCTTTACCCTTTACTTGCTCTACCCAGACCATGGCACAATGTGGGACTTGACTACTTGACACACTTGCTTGTGAGCAATGGCTTCGAAAGTGTGTTGAATATGGTCGACCATCTTGCTCGAATGGCCCATTTTTTGCCTTGTGCAGAGAGCGTAATCGCAAAAGGAAATTGCCAGTTTGTTTTTACATGGAGTCTACAAATTACATGGACTACCTCGAGTGTTGCTTAGTGATCGCGACCCGAAATTCGTTAGTGGCTTTTGGTATGCGCTTTGGAGACGCCTTCGAACGCGGCTCAACATGTCTTCGAGCCGACACCAAGATACAGACGGACTAACGGAGCGCGTCAGTAACACATTTCAATAGCTTTTGCGTTGTTTTTGCTGATACGATGGATCGAACTGGACATACTTATTGCCTCAAGCGGAATCTGCGTACAATGTTACTGGAGCGCTCGGAATTGAGCACACCCCTAGCGAATTTTGGCTTTTCTCTAAAGGAACGACCTCGCGTGTTGTTTATCATGCGACCATCGATTCATGTTTCGCAAAACGCGTCAGAGCGGTTAAAATTGTAACACGAGATTTATGCTATGGTACGTACGGTGTTACAACTACACAAAGATGATGTGCAAGCTCGTTCAAAACCGTCGACAGCCCCGCACTTCGTTCAAGGAGACAAGGTGTCACTCGTTACGAAGAACCTCTTCTTGCGTGGACAGCCTAATCGAAAGTTGCGTGATCGCCAGCTTGGGCCTTTTAAAGTTGAAGACCAAATTGGGAAACACAATTATAGATTACGGCTGCTAGGGACAGTACGCTTTCACCCGGTGTTTCACGTCAACAATTTAAGACCCTGCTCTACAACTTCGCTACGACATTATGCCCAAGTGATTGCTCTAGGAGGAAAGATGAGGAGTTCGACGTATCTCACATCTCTGTTGTCGACATTTAGTCGTTGGACGAAGAGGTAGATATTTGCTTTTCATGACGCACTTCAAAGGTGACGACATTCCACATGTATGGCACCGGTTGAACGAGGTCCATCGAATTGCGGCGTTATAAGACTTAGTGAAGACGCCCGAATGGCACAATTTTGCCAAGACTCGGGCGTGGATCGACTTCATGCACGCTCATTTAACACGCATTCCCGAGTCCTAGTAGATGCTTATGTAAAGAAGCCACGACAACCACGGAGGTCAGTCTCTCGGATGGCCTCATTAACCTATAAAGAGGGGAGGGTGCGAGTGTGACAAGTACATTCTTGCAACCGTATCTTGCCGGACATTGTACATGTATTCGGTACTAATGTGATCCGTACTTTTCCATCGGAAGGACGTCCAACGTGCGTACGTCGCTACAACAATTTAGCGAGGGTACATATGCGTACTGTACTACCACTACCTCCCGGTTCGTACATGTACGCACAATCAATCTAACTAGCTAGACGACGCGCTGGTCTTATTTCCCGAGACAGACAAGCCACATCGCTAGTCTGTTCAAACCTTAACACGAGCCCCAACCCTTGGCACGAGGACTAAGCCATGATATGTGCAAGGTAGCTAGGCTTGAGTTATTTCAGCCTAGTGCAATAGAAGGAGGTGACAGAACCTTTTAACAATTCCTTTGTTCAACTACATTCTATTGTTAAACAGTAAACAATCAAACATCTTTTCAATTTCTCTCTCCATGTGCACTTCCACCTGAGGTAACAATTGCAAGCACAAACATATTTGTGTCTACAATTAGCTCTCAAAAGACTACCTGTCACATGGGTCCCGGAAACATCTACAACCGACAATATCGACGCATCGGGAAGAGGGGCAAAATTATACAAGTTGAAGCTAAGATATTCTCCCCCTTCCCTGGAGGGGATGGAAAGCCTATGCTAGGAGGACAAATGCATGCAATGGGAAGAGCAATATCTATCTCGGACGAGGGTGTGCGTGGATCGAGTGAGGGTCGTCGAAGAACTGGGCGGGGGGGGGGGGGGGGGGGGGGGGGGGGGGGTCGCTTGCCGTCCCCTCCTCAGCTCCGCCCGGCACGACCGGAGTCATGAGCAGACATGCTCCAGCGGGAACGGGCCTTGCGTCGTAGACATAGGGACATCAATTCCATCTTTTTAATTGTATATAAAGATAGATGCTGTGAAGTATGACTATATATACTTGTTTTTTGTAACGAAGTCATTCATTTCTTATTTCCTGCTTGGTGGATTTTCATGGCTTTGTAAGCAATTGCAGCTATTTGAAATGCGTCAGTGATGCTGCGTGCGTGGAATTTCGCCACCGCCAGCTGGAGAGCTAACAGACGGGGAGAGGATGTGCTTTTCTTGGGCCGGCAAACCCACGCGGCAGGTTGCACTCCACCTTATCACCGCCACTGTGCTCTCGGCACCTGTTCGCACGTGTTTGCCTTATCGTGACCGCCTTTGACTACAGCTGCACAATCTACTCTGGTCGAGGGTGCTAGCTGCACGTCTCTGTACTGTACGAGGTAGTGCGTACAGGGGGTGTCGCGGTCAGCCGCCCGGCCGGTCGCACAATATATGCCGTAGACCCGTGTTATATTAATCAGCACCGCGCTCATCGCTCTCACCCGTGAACAGCCCCAGAGACTCGAGCTGACCACCCACCTCACCCAAAGGATTTTCGCTGCCGCTTTGAGCTCCCGGGTATCGTACCGTCCTCGGAATTCGGGCTGTGGTGTCCTCGTCTCCGGGCCTAGTCGGTGCCGCCGCTTCAGGGGCGTACGGGTACATCGGCCTCTCGTCGCCGACCAACCCCGGCATCGGGAGCGAGCGATGCAGACCGCCAGGGCGCCGCCTCCCATGCCAGGAGGCAACGCGGGCGACCTCATAGGTCCAAATGGACGATACCAAACGGTAAGCCCTCTTTAGCCCCACACTGTGTCCACCAGCTCAACAGTTCAGCGCACCATACAACGGCTAGGCTCGACACGCCTTGCGAAGAATGCATGACTCGCGCCGTACCATGCGCGAGTCAAAGACATTCGGCCTGTTGTGTCGAGAGTGATATCCGCGTCATGCAACTTGAGTGTCTTTTTGTTATGCACCTTTTCCCGAATTAGGGCTACTTACGGCTAGCCAAAGTTGCACTGCCCCTATTTCGCCGGTGCTCGTCGTGTCGCTCGCAGTGCTTCCCGTCGTGAGCTCACCTGTGCTGCGCTTTCCCGTCAGGTGCACGACCTTGGGCAAGGAAACTTTGGCGTCGCCAAGGCTGCGCGAAATCTGGTCACGGGACAATTGGTGGCCATAAAGTTTTTGAGACGTGGCGATAAGGTGCGCGCTGTGTCACTGCTGCCAGTACATGTGTTTCGGTGCTAGTCACGCATTTGTATAGGTATGTGTGTGTTTAGGTAGCTGTATGGATGTTTGTTTGCTGACATGGTCTTGTTCATGTAAGGTCCCGCTGATGTGTGTGTGTGTGTGTGTGTGTGTGTGTGTGTGTGTGTGTGTGTATTTGGGGGGCTTTGTGGACGTTGATTTGCTGAAATGTGCTTTGTTCATGTACCGCCTTCCTCATATGTGTGTGTGTGTGTGTGTGTATGTGTGTATGTGTGTGTGTGTGTGCGCGCGTATGTGTGTGTGTTGGGGGCAGGGAGATGCATGGATGTTTGTTCGCTTATATTTGTTTGATTGTGTGGGGTCTTCTTTATACCGATATGTGTAGTTGTGTATGTTGGGGAGAGGGGGAGTATCAATGTTTGTTTGCTGATATGTACTTGTTTGGGTGGGGGCAGGGCTTTCTTTTAATGGATTTGTTTTTGTGTGTGTATTTGGATATGTGTATGTCTCTGTATCTGTGTCTGCGTGTGCAAGTATATGCTGGTGGATGTAATTTCTGGAGAAGGAACATGTAGAAGCGGGCTATAGAGAATGCAGTTTTGTATGTGAAGCGGTTGGCATTGATACGCATGTGTTTTGATGCCTGTGCAAATAGCGGTGGATTGTGTGTGTGTGTGTGTGTGTGTGCCTGAGATTTTATGCCTCTCCGTTACATCTATCTAATGTACTGCGACTTTTTGGCCGTGTGCACCCGAACCCCATTTGCGACAGCTGGACAAGAGCGTGGAGCGGGAGATCCTAAATCACCGCTCGCTGTGTCACCCGAACATCATCCGCTTCCACGAGGTAACATCCTGCTCCGGTGTGTGTGTGTGTGTGTGTGTGTGTGTGTATGTGCTTGGAAGAGAGAGAGAGAGAGAAGTCGTCGGTATAATTTTCCCGTAGTTAAGGCAATATGCTGCACTGGAACCTTCATGACTTGAGCCTTTGATGTCGTGCAGGTGTTTCTGATGGACAACTACCTCGCGATCGTGATGGAGTATGCGGCGGGTGGGGAGCTGTTCGACCGCATCGCAGCCCGCGGACGCTTCGAGGAGGCCGAAGCGCGCTATTTTTTTCAGCAGCTAGTCTGCGGCCTAGAGCATTGCCACCGGATGGGTATCTGCCACCGCGATTTGAAACTGGAAAACACGTTGCTGGACTCAGACGGGGAGAAGTCGGCCCCACGCGTGAAGATCTGCGACTTTGGGTATTCAAAGGTGTGTGCAGCCTTCCAATTCCTTACCATTTGACCAACCCTCTTGTTGCCACACGCACGTATTAGCACAACCGTGATGGGATATTCAACCAAGTCTCCCTTCCAGCATAGCTGTCAATTACTTCTTACCGCTGCTCCTCTCTGATTAACATTCAGTCTGCCTATCGAGACTCCAAGCCGAAATCGACTGTGGGTACCCCAGCGTACATCGCACCGGAAGTGCTGAAGCGCCGAATGGAATATAGTGGAGAGGTCCCCCCCCCCCCCCTTTCTTTTTTGATTATCTCCGTCATACACACGTACGCAAGGCACATTCGAATTATTGTGTATCTGTGTCGGGGTGAGGTGGCTGATAGGGTGCTGTGTACTCTTTTCGGGGTGTTGTGTTGGGTGTGTGCAGCAAGCGGACGTCTGGTCCTGCGGCGTGCTGCTCTACACGATGTTGTTTGGAAGCTACCCTTTCGAGGACCCCGAGGACCAGCGCAACTACTCCAAGACCATCCAGCGCATCTCTAAAGTGGAGTATTACTTTCCGCAGAACATTCAGGTGACGCGGGAATGCACGGACCTGCTGGTCCGCATCTTAGTGGGAGACCCCGGGCAGCGGCTCACTATCCCGCAGATCAGGTGCCACCCCTGGTTCCTGCAAAACCTCCCACGGGAACTACTGGTGAGACACCTCAGTGCTTTCGCCCCACCCAATGGAAGGAAAGCAACAATTTGAAAACACACACGCGCACACGCATCATGGGTTCGGTCCGTTTGTCGTGTTTGCCCTCTCTCTCCTGACTTTCACAATCTTCGAAATTACGTCATTTACTTCACATTTTCATTATTAGTGCTGGAAGTAGTTTCAAGCTTTCGGTAATCAAGCCCCTCCTCCCTTCCCGACAAGCAGGAGGAGTATGTCACGCCATCAGATTCCTGCACGCAGAGTGAGGCGGAGTGTCGAGCGATCATCCAGGCCGCTCAGACGCCAGGACCCGCGGGGCAGTTTGCGCCCCACTTGCCTCTTCGGACTCAGCAGCAAGGGGGTGGCCATAGCTTAGGTAGTCTGCAGTCCTTGGGGCTTTCCTCCGCGCTGGGCAGCATCCCCAGCCTCCCGGCAGACATGCAATACGACATGATGCAGTGATGCGATTCAGCAGGAGTGGGCGGTAGGATACAGGCGAGGTTGTTCGCGGATTGCCTGGCGCGCATCTCCACTGTGACCTAAGTCAGTCAGCAGCCATCGATGCATGCAATGGAGAGCTGCCTCTTGCGGCCTGCCTCGTAGAGCGGGTGCCCAATTGGCCATCATTGACACCTACTGTTGGGAGGCAGTGTGTCTATGTTTCTTAGGGAAGGGGGGGCGGGGCGCTCGTCAATATATCAGGGACGGAGCATGTAACTCGGCATAACTCGATTTTCCACTATTTGAACTTGATTTGAGTCTGCACGAATTTTGTCCATCGGTGGTTCTACCTGATGGCCATGGTTAAGAAGACAACATGAGATGGGCTGAAGTGTATGCCAGTTCGCAGCAAACTTATCTTCAGGCAACTGATAAATAGCAATGCTGATATCTTGCGTTTGTATTGAAACCCAGTCCTCTTAAGTTTGTGTACATGTCAATAATATCTTCTATCAATTGGATCAGCACGTCAGGAAGTTGTGCAGTTTCTGTACCCGCTCATACAAATAGCTGTCCCACTCCAACAAGCCACCTGCAGTTAGGACGTCCGTCAAGTCTTGGCGAGGAGATATGCGGTTTACATACTTATTTGAGTCGGCA
This sequence comes from Tetraselmis chui, assembly GCA_026401115.1. Taxonomy (NCBI): domain Eukaryota; kingdom Viridiplantae; phylum Chlorophyta; class Chlorodendrophyceae; order Chlorodendrales; family Chlorodendraceae; genus Tetraselmis; species Tetraselmis chui. The sequence continues at coordinate 157,203 of JAPMLY010000120.1, forward strand.
GGTCGAGGAATCAGCGGGACTCCTGTCTCTTCGGATAACCACGCCGTCAGTTTCTCCTCGCACCGCAGGTCGGCTATTATGTCTAACCGGCGAAGAGCGGAGAGTGCGAGGTCGGCATCCTCCTGCCGCGCACCGCGGTATGGGATGGGAGCCCTCTGGTACGGGTTTTGAGGGGTGCTATTCAATATGCACCTCACGATCGCGTTGTCTAGGATCAACCCGGCCCTCTCTACCTCCGCGGCTACGTCTTCGCCCTTGTCGAAACCGTGGTAGATGTAGGTGCTCGCAGCCAGTGCGAGGGGCTCCCGGACGAGGGTCAGCGCAATGTACCGGCACCCCTGGCTACTAGCTTTGGCCCTCCACAACGGTATCAAGGTCTCCGTGGTGTCGACAAGCCCCGGCGCTAACTTATGCTGGTGTAAAAACATTGTATCGTTTGGCGCGAGGCGGGAAATGGCGTAGCTAATATCGGCGGCCATCGCGGGGGAGTGCACGGCGCTGAACTCGGAGACCCCCACCTCCATCTCCTCGTGTAACCAGTACTCGAACGTAGACAACCGACTTGAAGCCACAATTGCGACTGGGTGGGGATGAGAATGGCGAGCGTCGCTGTGTCGATGCCACGCCACCCTCGCCCCTTCGAACGCACGCCGCAGCAAGGAACCGCCGGTTTTCGGAATGTGGTAAAAGTGGGTCACCGTACATGGCGTGGCGTGTTTTGAGCTAGCGAAAAATATATAGACTGCGACCGACAGCGCCCTCATGAAACGAGACATACTGTTCCGAGAGTCGGGTCAGCGGCACTTAATAGGAAGGCCGCGACAGTCGCTGCCTACTTGTCCTGCGAGCGAGCACGAGGCACTTCAGCTCTAGTGTGTGGCGATAAATTTCTATGCGATGCGATACGGGTGTGTAGTGTAACTGAGTTTGCCCCGGCTGTATACAGCACGGTCTGCGTGGTTGTAATCCCCACTATCGCTATTTAGCGCTATGTAGAGATATTGGTTACAAGAAGAACAAGATGAGCAAGGACAGGGAAAGTGGGAGGGGAAACAAAAGGGCAAGAGTGACACGAGGAGCACTATCTAGCGCTATGTACCGCGACCAGTCATTTGTATACAAAACTATTCTTGCAAGAAAAGGCAGTAGTGGAAACAACAGATATATGCCTTCTAGGTACTTAGGATACAAAATTTAGGCCGGAGGGTCTCATTGTCCATCTTCTCTGAAGTTGTGTTGCGGCTTTACCCTCCCATGGGAGGTTCTTGGTAAGGAAGGGTTTAGCAGGTGTGGGGTTGGTTGGATGGGGAGGAGTAGAAATTGCGGTGAAAATGGTTATAAGTGGCAACGGATTTGATGCGGTAGATGCGGAGCATGTGGTGGAGCTATTGGACATTGTGGATGTGTAGACGGGGGATGATACGGTTAGTGTCATGGGATGGGGTTTGGGAGGGTTTGACTTGTGGATTAGTTTAGGGCTCATGAGTTTAGTTATGCGTGTGTGGGTGAGAGTATGGGGCGTGCATGTGAGGCTCGTGATTGTAGGGATGATGTCCACCTCTGTGCCATGCTAGTGTGAGCTGATTTGTAAGGAGGTATATATTTTTCTATGATGACGTGATGGGTGTCCTTGAGGTTATTGTTCGTGTAGTACTTCCATTCGCCTGTGTGAAGTTCACGAATGGAGGAGTACATCGGCGGCGGGATGAGGTATGGCCCAATACATCGGCGGCGGGATGAGGTTCGAGCCGTAGTTTAATAATGTAAGATTTATGTGCTCGGGGTCTAAGTGTCTAACTTGCGCCGGCAGAATGTCCTTTGGGAGGACAACGGGGCAACGAGTTAGGGAGGAATGGCCGAGACCTTCATTTGCATCCACTCATGTAACGGACATTTAATTGCGAAGGTCGGAGGGTGTGTCAAGGTAAGGAAAAGGTCAGTGGAAGGTATTTACCGTGAATGTTTTAATGGGTTTGTTACCGAAGTCGGCGGTGATGGTTTGACAACGGCCAACGTCCCCCGTTCGTTTGTTTTAGTGGTGTAAGTAGGAGTTGCATTGCATTTAGTGTGGCGGTCTTGCTTGAGACCCGACAAAGAGGAGTAGTTACCGGCCGTATGACCATAACTAATAAAGTGTCTGCCCATTGGGCATTTTGAAAGGCCCCACATGTCTAACCCCGGGCGACAAGAAGGCATGCAGCAACATTAGCACTGCCTTGGTGCAAAGCATCACGAAGATAGGAACCCAAGGACCCATTAAGCGCCACGAAAAGGCGTTGAGTATTCATGACGCACATCGCCCATAAACCGGCGGAAAGGAACAATTGTAGACCGGCGAATACAATCCTCCATGCTGACATAGCTATGAGAACGCAAGGAACGAAAGCCCGCAACACACATGCCCGGGAATCGACGAACAACCACCAAGATATGCCGAATGGTCAACGAGCTCGACCACCATCGGAACCAACCCACCCCCATCCTCCTAAGCGAAGGGATAGTAGTCATGGAGCGAGTAAACCGAGCGCATGCCAAGCAAGCATTGCCGATGTGTTGAGTGTATCATCGAGCTTACCGTGTTGACCCCCCGGTTAAAAGGCTATCGGGAAGCGGGAGGGGAGCTGCCACAGCATGGACACCGGAGCTCGTGCAAGCACTAGTAACCGAAGAATAAAAACCAAGGCAGCGATGCGGGAGCGTGAAGTCGAGCCATACAACATCCCCACGTCGATCCCGAGAGAGCCCAAACCAATTGACCGAGTACAGCGGACCTCCAACCGCAGATGCAGCCCATAAGCCACCCCCGCCTCAGTAATGAGCTCTTCTACCATATTGACAACATGATCATGAAGCTGTATACATACCATGAACACGGGCACCCGGAGATGAGGTCCATACGCATGGAGGTTGTCGAGCGCTCACCCGACATTGTAGCCTCCGTAGCCATCGAGGAGGAGCTATCACCACGAAACCATTATTAATGTTAATTATTCAATGATATCTTCACGCATAAGGCGGCAACTTATACTAATATGTCGATTTGGGCCCCCGCCGGCGGCGCAGCGGCGGCGGCCCCTGGTGAGGGTGCGATTGCATTATTACAGGTTATTACGTCATTCCGGGTTCGATTGCAATTGATGGATTGACTCTTACGCCTTGTATTACTTGCAGTGTCAAAGCTTCTCGGCCTAAGAACGAGATGTTGTTACATTTTTGCTTCGTGGCTCAATGGCATGGTTTCCGGTCGTGAGTATTCTCTCGACAGATTTTCTCTCACCGTAACACTTCACTACTGAAGAAATTTTGTTTTCATGCCTCGTTTCATGGCCATCGACTCTGACCAAGTGTGGTTGGAAATTCGAGGTAACATCAACAAGCTGTGTGGTGACGTGCTGACGGACTTGCGCACGCAAGCTCCACTTATTTGGACTTGGTGTAACTTCGTTAGAGTCGCAGCGTAAAGCGGCAATCCAATCACCACTACAAAACGGTCGAGACGCTCGACAGATTGAGGATTGGCTCGAGATAGAGCCCCAACGTTAAGTAGTGCTAGGCATTAGTAATGACTCGTAGAACACCGTCGTGTGGGTTTCGACTTAGTTGCCCCTCTTGCATATTATGGCTCAACCGCAAGACGAATGCTTCATTACTAGATATGTTTCATACTATGGCCTCAGAAATTCGCAAGAAGTCCATGCTGAATGTTATTCGAGGCCACGCGATTGATAAGCCGATCGACATGTCTTGAGCTTCGGTGAGCTACGCAGAGCACACTCAGCAACTCAACGACTTTTTACGGAGGTCTCGACAGCCTCTTACGGACGATTTTCAGTTTGCTCGGTTCATCAGTGGCATGGCGGATTTACAACTTCAGACTCAGGCCAAGTCCCACCAAATACAACAAAGGCTACAACATGCCGCTCATAGAGCTGCAAGAATTCCTGAATGACCTCGTCATTAATTCGTCTCATCTAGGCCGCCGAGCAAGGAATGCACCCACCTGAGGTACATGTAGCAGCCATGGTCGTACTAATGAGAAGCAAACTTTCGACGCTCTTGATGTTTCTATTGTGCTGTCGACATTCTCATAGTACTTCTGTTCCGCATATGGGAGATCCCACCTGCCAGTCGCCTACGATGATGTTTCTTCGCCAAACACTCGCGATCATTCGTAAAAGGTAATTTGAATTTTAAATATAGAGTTAATTTTATTTAGTTGTTTACTATCTAGCTTTTGATGGTGACTATTTGACCTTGACTCGCTCTACAGAAATTGCAAAAAGGCCACCCCTTGAAAATACGGACAGTTGGTGAACGGGAAATTTTCACGGTTGCAATTATTGTTTCCAAGAAATGACGTGTTTCAACAAGCAGCAACACAAAATCAATAAATGCGTGCCGTGGCGGCGATCATCAACGCGTTCGTATTCGTCAATCTTTGAAGCGAGTTGCTCACATAGCTCGTCAAATTTGGTCATGCGGGCGTGTCTATTCAGACGACGACGATCCGTTAGCAAAACTTCGTCTTGGAATGTTAAACAAAGAGAGCAGTGGTGATAGAACCCTTGCTGTCTTCGCCAACTAGCATGGCGTCTCCCGCTAGAAATTCAAAAGCGGCTTGGACTGCGGCTTTGCTAGAGATAAACTCCGGGTTAACCACAACTGCGCAAAACTCCACAGAACAACACGCTTTGTGCGGCCAAATCCATGACAAGCCTCACCGCTCGTTCCTCCCCCGCTCGTCGCTCCCCCATATCCTTGCATTTGGGGATTCTCCATTATAAAAATATGGCATGGAGATATACACCAACGCGACTACTACGTGGCATCCAAGACCAAACATGCAATGGGAACGACATGCCGCGATTCATTGTTCAGACGAATAAGTCATTACGTAGAGGGCACGAAAGGCCGTCCATGTACCATGGGTAGTATAGACTAATAAATGATTGTTATTATATCGCGAAATACATGATGAGTATCTGTTAACCTTACTTTCTAGCACAAGGCCGTAAATCTTTTTGATGAAAATCCTGATATTTCCGTCTCTATTTTGAAAATCACGTCTCTTACTACCCCAACGGAAACTTCAGCTCTTAAGCTAGGTGCTGATGCCCTCATTTAGGGCATGAGACTAAGTGAGCGACCGTTAGGCATGGGCTGAAAATAGGGTGTCAAATGTTACAATTAAGTACTTTTTGGCCACCGCGTGGAAAATGAAAACTACAGGTACCGGGACATGTAGAGATACCGACATCGCTACAACTTCGGAATTGTATGTGACGTTGTTGTCACACCCTAGCGCAAGCTACCCACTGGTTGGGGCCGCGGTGCTCTCCAATGCAGCATGGCGGATACGGGGGAGCGTACTAGGTGCCGGAAATGCGGGTGTTGGTGTTTGGGTGACCAGTTGGGCTTGTGATCTTGCGGACGACGAGTCGAGGTATGTCGCTACTTCTGACTTGACGCTTGCCAATGCCATCACACGCTCGAGCATCTAAGCTTTGTTCCCTTTCACGTCAGTGCCCCCCTCAAGGTCGTCGTGCGCGAGTAGTGCCTAAAAGTCCGTCACGCGGACGGATTTAACCACGTAGGGGCCGCCTTTAGCGATCTCTTCGAGCAAGGTGAGCGCCTTCGTTATCGCGCCGACGACATTCATGCGTTGTTTTGACTCCCGCTCCTCGTCTCTGTCGGCCTTTTCTTGTGCTTTACGCTTCCGCTCGTTGTCTTTGAACCGCAGAATAGCTGACGCCTCAGCGCGTGTTGCACTTCTAGTCAATCCCCATATGTACTTTACCGTGATACGGCCAGCTCGGCTCTCACCGGCGCCCTCGTCTTGGGCGTCGTCGTCAACGCCATCCGCATGTCTAAGACGAGGCGGACACTCTCCTGCATTACTTCATAAATATTAAGGTAAGTGGACAAGACCTCCTCCTTGGACTAGGCTGCCTTATACTCCACAGCGGGCAGCTTTTGAAAGGCACCCGAAAGCTCCTCTTGGAGGTGCGCAAGGAAATACGGGAGATGCTCTGCTGGTGTTGCAAATCGCTGGCCGTCATTGGTGGCTTGTGCCTCGGTAGGGCCAGATGACGCTTGCAGAATCCTCAACTTTACCACCCGGGCACGGGCACATATGTATGCAATGTTGGTGCAACTAGCAACGGTTTGAGACACGGGGAGAGGTGTCCCCCCAGAGGCACTTTTAGTGGAAGAGGTACCGGAGTCGCGCTTGTCCGGGCACCTTTTGTTTCTTGCTAGACTTCCCCTTCCGGCCCGCACCCCGAGGTCATTCCACAGAAGAAAGGCTACTTCTATCGCCATTTATATTGCACGTTTCGAAGGCATGATTTACCGAATGGTCGGGACTTGTGCTAGCGGCGGCGTTAACGAGCTTCAACAGATTTCCCATTGCGGTGGGCGGCTCGCCTATAGATTTGATGGTTGAGGACGGGGCGATCGGTGGTGGAAACGCTCACAAAAGCCTCTTTGGCGGCCTTCAAACCACACGCAAGGTAGCCTGTCCCAATCGTGTCGTCCTCCCAGATTTTCAAGGCACGAGCATATAGCTAGTTGCGACGATTATTGGACAGGTTGGCGAAAGACCGCAAAGGAGCGTTGGGGCGGCGAGGGCGGGATGGATTATAAAGAATGTCCTCGGGGCCATGCGACCAACTGCACGACCCATCACCGAAGCGCAGACTTTGCGTGCGTACGTACATGCGAGTCAAATGATTGGCATATGTGTATGCATGTCGATTTTACATGTGCTCAATGAAATCATCGAGTGAGAGTGAGGACGATATTCTATGGGCTGTCGAGGATCGGGGGTTTCAAATATCGAAAACGGACAATATCGTCGGCGCACCTTACTGGCGGGCGCATCGCCACCACCAGCTCAGTACAACAAAAATTCCCTTGACCATGTACAACAATCTTTATACAACCTCTCGCCTACGTTTGGTGGTCGTGGGCACGTGTGGGCTTGGTGGAGGTCTCTCGAGTCGGGTGTTGAAGACATGTGACTTTTTTTGTTACGGTAGCGTCCTTTACAATATGTTTTGAAGTTGAATGGCACCGACTTGCTCTAGCGTCGTGCCGGTAGTCAAGCGACTCGAATTGCCGTCATTGCATCCGAATCGTTGACTTACCTCCTAAGGTCTATTCGCGTGCCCGTGGGTCAAACTTTCACCTCCGGGAAGTGCCTCTCACGTGTCTTCAATAAAGCGAAAAGTTTTACGGCAACTGGCTACTAAAGCCTGTATTCCAATTAGACATGCGGTACACGGCTCGCGAGCCCTTTACCGAAAATATCACTTTTACAGGTATTCCAATTACGGTACACGGCTCGCGAGCCGTGTACCGGCGAAATAGGAACACGGCTTGGGCAAATAGGAACACGGCTTGAGCCTCAAGCCGTGTTCCTTTTCCGCAGAGCCGTGTACCGGGAGGAGGTACACGGCTCGCGAAACTAGTACATTATACAATACATCCCGTTCGTCGCGTCGCGCGGAGCTCTTCCTGTAGCGGCCGGCAATAATCGCTACGCAGTATCGCTACGCAGTATCCCACCACCTACAGCCCCGTCTAGCATCGCTAGCACAGTCCGCCCGTTATACCTCGGCGCAAACGTTACGCAGAGGGGGCCGCGCAATCCGGAAGCTAGCACTTGACAGAGGTGGAGAAATAAGTTGCATCAAAGTGGCTGGACATCAAGGCGGAAGTTGCGGGCGTGATCTTTGAGGTACCCGCCCGCCTTGCCCACCTGCCCGACTTGTCACAACCCGACACGCGAACTTTTGTATGTGACTCTACCCCACCCGCATTATGTTGCTGGCGAGTTCTTGGACGGTGAAGGGAACCCCCCCTCTATTTTGGTCGGGAGCAAGTGGTCGACAGGTGGTCGGGAGGGCGTGACGGTAGCGGAGAGCGCTTGGGATGCACTAGGCCGGGCAAGTTCCCGGTACCAATCCGGCCCGCAGGAACGGAGACTACCTTCGAGGAGCGCTCGATTAAAAAAAAAACATGCTGCAGGACGGAGACGGCTCTAGTAGGAGGGAGTTCCGGCGAGTGGGCGCGTAGGCGATTTTCGCAAGCGTCTAATACAAAAATAGCGGTTGTTGTGAGGGGGTAGAGCTTGAGTGTACGCCACCGCAATTTTATGCTTCTACTTCAAAATCTATCATTGTTGCTGCTGTTGTTGCTGTTGTTCATGCACACAGAGACATACATACACACCCGCGCGCACACACACACATAAATACACACAAAGAGAGAGAGATAGAGAGAGAGGGGAACACAGAGACACACACGCAATCGGGCTCTCGCAACAACGGTTGCCCGATGAGCTGGCAATACGTAGGCGCGCTCGTGCACGGGCAAACGACTGTTTCGAATGCACAATTCGCGCAGAAAGAATGGTTACATGTAAGTTGTTAACTACAGCTAGACGGCAGTATATTTCGGGTCCGACGGGTTACGCGGTTGTACGCCGGAAGACGCATCACGCATCCACTTATATATCTATGTGGGTCTGGCCGTGTGACTTTACTATGTGTGCGGGAGAGTGCGTGCGCGTATGTGCTGTGACATTATGCGTGCGTGTGTGTTTACTTGCACCAGTACGCTGAGGTTGCGCTCCCGGCGGAGGGGTCCGTGCCCATCACCACATCTAGCGCGGGCGGAACGGCATACACGAGTGCCGCCAAGCCGAAAATCAAGGCCACAGCCCATACAAGCGTTATGCGCCTCGGATCCAGCATCGCGGAACGGGCGCGGGTGCGGTAAGGTGTTGGTGAGAGAGTGTGTGCTGCCGCGATGACTGCGCAGAAATAAAGGCCGCATAGGATAACAAGCCCGATACAAAGCCCGTATGTACTGCGGTCCGAGCCGTGTACCGGCCTAATTGGAATACCAGAAAGCGCGAGGAACACGGCTTGTGTTTTTTTGTCCCGCGAGCCGTGTACCGGCCGAGCCGTGTTCCTATGAGCCGTGTACCTATTTTTAATTGGAATATCGGCTTAAGTGGCGGGTGGTCATATTAACAGGTACGGGAATTGCTGGTCGAGTGCGACAGATTGATCTTATTTCGCGGATTGTGGCAAAGTTCACCTAAGAACCGGCCTTAAACTGTGACAGATTGATAAAACCTAAATTGTAGCGCAGTACTGATAAAGAAAATACGGGAACTGTACGAATGACTTCCGCGGAGCTGATGATGACGCAAAAATAAAAACACGCGCCAGAATTAGTCGCAGTATATTCGTCATTATTTGTCCGCGTGCCAATAGAATAATTGATCAAATATCGCTACCCCCAAGCCATAAAATGTATTTAATCGGAAGAAAATTATTGGTAATATGGTCGAAATATGGCCCCCCATCGGGCGAAGTCGCTCTCCGCCGTGCTGAGAAGAACAAGTTCGAGAAGTACTCGGTGGGGCCGGTGTGGAGGCCGCTTCTTCCTCGGCTTGGATGCCTTCTCCTCCCTTGGCGCTCTTCACCCGCGCCATGGGCCGCAAACGTCCCCGTGCTTCCTCGAGGGGCGCGTGAGGCGCCGCTTGTCGCCTCCTCGTGTTGCATTCTCGGCGTTGTCTAGGAGTTTTCGTAGTTTAATCTGCTAGGTATGTGCACAATTTAGTCCTTTCCTTTTGCCGTGCTTTGGATTCCGTGATCCTCTTGTCAATCTTGCCCTCCTACTTTCCCTGTCCGTGCTCATGTTGTTCTACTTGTAATCAATGTTCGAAAAACTTCATCTAAGCTCGTCTGATAGAATTATAGAGCCACGGAAGACAATATCGAAAATTTCTTACAAGAAAAAGCAGTGGAGGCCAGCACGGAAGACAAGCATAGTCATGGTGTTACGTATATTTTTGGGGTGCTTATTCATTGTGTGCTCTGATTGCATCAGTGTCTGGTAGTGATGTTTCTAGTTTCTACCCCGTCAGTATGCTCATTAGTGCCTTTTGTCAGCATATAATTCATATACACATACGCAGCGAGTACCTGCTGTTATTGTACTGCTCGAAGGAATATACTCAAGATACAAAAATACCGATGACAATAGGGTTTGTCACAGCCTTTGCTGGTTTGTGAAAAAATCGTCGGTGTAGTCGCGTTATGATCCGCGGATGGAGGCACAGATCACTCAAGAACCGGCCTTAAACTGTGTGTAGGTAAGAGATAACCACGGAGGGAAACCCTAACTACGCGGCACCTGTAGCCCTAACCCACATGGGCAAAATAAAATCAGAATCACGCATCACATCGCGTCTGTAGTGGCTATTACGTGTGATCCAAACCCTAACCTGCTCGTAGTATGCATTCCCGCTCGTATGCTGAACATGCTCGTAAGCATTATCAAGGTAGTAGTACTAAACTACAATGTGCGTCGTGGAGCTCTAGGCGGTAGGACGTACCTGTAGCTAATCGAATTACAAGAAGAGATGAGATGTTAGTATGTAGTGGCTATTACGTGTGATCCAAACCCTAGCCTGCTCGTAGTATGTATTCCCGCTCGTATGCTGAACATGCTCGTATGCATTATCAAGGTAGTATTACTAAACTACAATGTGCGTCGTGAAGCTAGGCGGTAGGAGGTACCTGTAGCTAATCGAATTACAAGAAGCACTATTATTATGGGAACATGGAAAGGGAAAAAAATGAAGGTCTGTCGGACGGCCCTGCCGGTGCCTTCGCCAGCCGCCATCTCTCTCCACTCATTTCTCTAGTCGCCTCAGCCGGCCCCCTTGTGGGGCCGGCACGACCTACGTGTATCTATCCGTTCCCGATTCCGATAGGTTTTGGGCCCTCCACCAAGTTACACTAGAGAAGAGCATGTGTAAAGCTCTCGGCGTCACGCTAGTCCTACCTACTACCACGTAAAAAAAAGTAGAGCGCGTGTAAAGCGCTCGGCGCCACACTAGAAATTCATCTTCCAACCGACACCACGCTTCGCCTTCGAGTTGGTTGTCCGCGACTGTCCTACCATCTCCCATGTAAAAAGGAGAAGAGCGTGTGTAAAGCGCCGGCGCCACGCTCGCCCCACCTAGCTTTCAGTCTCACCTAGCGTTCAGGCTACCGATGCTCTCGACCGGATCTAGTTGTTTAAAACCGAGCCGCGAAAATTCGGCTCCTGCGTACTTAAATTAGCACTGTTATTGTTTTCTCCCGAGGCAACGCCGCAACGCTCGCCTAGCTTAGCGGGGAGATTACTTTTCCCACATCGAAAGGGGGGTGTCAACACGAGCAGCGCTCGTCTATGCTTTTGCGTGCCTACACGCTCCTAATAGCCATGTTGGCTTTGCTTCTCCCTCGCCGGTCGCTCTCATACGTCGGCTAATTCGCCCGTGGACAGTTTTTCCCGCTACATGTCAGAATAGTACATTACGCATTACATTTGGAACCGCTTCATATCGGCAACTCGCCGGTAGCGGGACATTCTTGTGAGCGCATGTCGCTACACCTACCCGGCTTGAGACACACGCTACAAGCACTACACCTTCGACCAAGATGGCACCTTCCTCAACGCAAGTTAGGACGACGTCAAGACCTCGGCTACCTTGAGGGGGGGTGTTAGCACTAGCATCCCGTTGCCTAGTGCTTATGTACAAGGTAGCTATTTTCATCCTAGTACTTAGTGGTATGCTATTAGCGGTACTCTATTCCCTATTAGTGGCAGTCGGACGGCCCTGCCGGTACCCTCGCCGGCCACCATCTCTCTCCACTCCCTTCTCTAGTCACCATAGCCGCCCCCCTTGTGGAGGCCGGGACGACCTACGTGTAACTATCCGTCCCCGACTCCGACAGGAAGCATTAAAATAACAATACATGGAGCATACTTCTAGGCTCAACATGCTTGCGACCAACACTTCTCGGGAAATCTCGGTACGGAGGGCTTTTGAAAATATTATTTGCTCACCCGCGTCGAGATCTCCCGCTCGGCCAATCCGATGTTTCTTTTCAAAGCTTGATACTCCTCGAATACTCTCTTGTGTACGGGGGGGATATGTATCCGAAAAGTTTTGCGGCGAAGAGGGTGCGGGCGTGTTTGAGTTGGCGGCATGCGTTTGAGCTGGGGGCGAGGGGAGAAGCTACGCATGCCGGAACCAGGTCGCAACCGGAGGAGTGACACGGTCTAGCGGTGGCGGTCCTAGTCATGATCCTGATTTCCGCCCTTTGTTGACCTAGTCTAGGTGTGATCAATTCCTAAGTAATGGCCACATGGCAGGCAAATACCTCACGATGTCCGCCATACAACACATTAACGCCTTCCAACTCTTCCTCTCACTACTCGAGCGAAATAACGGAGGCCGATGGGAAACCATCACCATAGGCTTCGGCACAAAACCTATTATTAAACGACTTGTACACCCCCCGTCTTTCGTCGAGCGTAACACCACTCGACTCCCACCCATGTCCCCCAACCAATATGCCCACCCGTATGATTGACGCCGACGAAGCAAACACCTTTGACTCGCTCACTTTTTGCCATGTTGTGGCGGTTAGCCTCTGAAAGCTAAACGCTAGCACAAATCTGTTCTAGTTTGTCTAGTTCTGTTGTTGCAAGATGGTAAAAAGATATTGTCGAGAGGCAATGGCGAAAGATGTCTCACTGCTGTACTTAGGCAGTAGATGTTGTAAGTGAACAAAGGAATTGTTAAAAGGTTCTGTCACCTCCCTCTACTGCACTGGGCTTAAATAGGTTTCAGCCTAGACTAATCACGCCTGTAAGCTACGCTTACGTGTCAGGCGTTAGGGCTGTCTAACCGTCGTCATCCGCCTCGAGACGCGGCCTGCCTAGCATTGGGTTTCACGACGCGGCTCCTTCTGCATCGGAGAGCTCGCTTTGGCGCGTCATCTGGCTAGTTAGATTAATTATGCATATCTGTACGTACCGGGAGGTACTGGTCGTACTGTAGCATCAGCACCATTACAATATTGCAGTAGCGACGTACCCACGAGTATACGTCCGTCCTGTGGAAAAGCACGATTTGGTATCCGTAACGAGTACATGTACAATGTCCTGCAATGTACTGTTGTAGGACTGTACTCGTCACACTCGTACCCTCCCCCTCTTGACAGATCAATGAGGCCGCCGCGAGGCAGACCTCCGTGGTTCTTGGCTCCTTTACTGAAGCAGTTACTGGGACTCAGGAATGCGCGCTGGGTGAGCGTGCATGAAGTCAGTGTACGCCTGAGTCTTGGCAAATTTGTGCCATTGGGGTGTCTCCAAGAATTCTTGTAACGCAATTGTTCGATGCACCTCATTCAACCGGTGCCAGACAGGTGGAATGTCGTCATCACTGAAGTGCGTCATGAAGAGCAAATATTTGCCTCGTCGCCCAGGTAGCGACTTGATGCACACAGCAGAGATATGCGAGACGTCAAACTCCTCGTCGTCTCCTTTAGGTACAGTTACTGGGACAGCTGGTCGTAGTGGAGCAGTAGAGCAGGGTCGTAAGTTGTTAACATGGAACACAGGATGTAAGCGTACTGTCGCTGGTAGTTTCAATCTGTAACTGTGTTTCCCAATTTGCTCCTCCACTGGAAAAGGGCCGAGCTGTCTGTCTCTCAGTTTCCGGTTCGGTTGTCCTCGCAGAAAAAGATTTGCTGTGACGACTGACACCTTGTCTCCCTTAGCGAATTGTGGCGCTGTAGACGGTTCTGTGCGCGCTTGCATCTCGTCCTTGTGTAGCTGTAACACTGAGCGTACCAGGGTGTGTACTTCCTGTAACAATCTCAACCGTTCTGTTGCGTCTTGCGAAATTGGAATCGATGGTCGCATGCTGAAGAGCAGGTCAGGAGGCTCCTCAGGAGAAAAACCAAAGTTAGCCTCGAACGGTGTGTGCTCAATTCCGAGTGCACGCGAAGCGTTGTACGCAAACTCCACTTGCGGTAGAAGTGTCGACCAATCAGAGCCATCATAGCAACATAAGCAACGAAGAAGCTGCTGAAACGTGCTGTTCACGCGCTCTGTCAACCCGTCTGTTTCTGGGTGTCGGTTGGAAGACATGTTCAGACGCGTTCCAAGGCGTCTCCAGAGTGTCTGCCAGAAAGCGCTGACAAATTTCGGGTCGCGGTCGCTGATGAGCACGCGGGGAAGTCCATGTAAGCGGTAGACTCCCTGTAAAAACAAAGTGGCAGTTTCTTCGGCAGTAATCGACTCTGTACATGGCAGAAAATGGGCCATTCGAGTTAGATGGTCTACTACAATCAGCACACTGTTAAAGCCGTTGCTTTCAGGCAAGTGTGTCAGGTAGTCAAGACCAATCGTGTGCCACGGTCTGGGTGGAACAGGCAATGGGTAAAGAGTCGCAGCCATCTGCGGTTGAATCTTCGCTCGTCGACACACGACGCAGCGTTCACAAAAGTCTTTCACGTCTTGGCGGATTCGTTTCCACCAGAATCTGTCGAGTGCTTTAGCAAGAGTGCTAGCAACTCCTCTGTGACCAGCTGACGAACTTTCGTGCAGCTCTGTGATCAATCTCAGTCGGAGCTCAGAGTTCTGTGGTATACAGAGGCGATTGAGGCGCCAAAAGTATCCGTCTCTGGCTTCTATCCGACTGTCTCTTGTCCACTCACCATCGTCCCCATAAAACGAATCTTGTGAGAACCCCTCGCGAATGAGATCAGCGAACTCAGGGCTCAGCTGTAGCGCATCAACAGTAAGTGAATTTAACTGTGCGTCTTCAAACAGCAGCTGGGACTTCCGTCGTAATTCTCGATCTGACGGAACCTCGCCATCCCAAAATAAGGGTACTGTGGCCTGAGGTACGAAGTCTGGACGCCGGCTTAACGGGTCAGCTTCATTCAGAGCTCCCTTGCGATATGCAAGTGTCATCGAGCCCACAAACGGTTGCAAATCCCGCAGGTATCTTGCTTGCCGCTTGTTCAGCCTGTTGTTCGGTTGCCTGAGCAGATGTCGCAGTGTGTCGTGGTCTGTTACGACAAGGAACTTAGAACAGCCTTCAAGATAACACCTCCAATGCTTGACAGCTTCGCATACGGCCAAAGCTTCTAAGTCGTACGCAGAGTAAGTGTTACCACGCTCAGCTGGATTCAGCTTGCGCGCCCAGTAAGAGACTGGTTGAAGACCGCCTCCTTGGTCTTGCAACAGGACTGCTGCAATCCCCACTGTTGAAGCATCTGTAGCCACGGTGAACGTCGCGTCCGAGCCGACCTCCGGAAGGATCAGGCATGGCGCGGAAATGAGCCGTAACTTGAGAGTCTCGAAGGCTTCCAAACAGGCAGGCGTCAGCGTAACCTTCTGTGGCTGGGACTTCCGCAGTAAGTCCGTCAATGGAGCCGTAAGGTCGCTAAAGTGGTGTATAAATCTGGCATAGAAGTTGCAGAACTGTACGAAACTGCGAACCTCCTTCTGCGTCTTGGGCACTGGCCAGTCTGCAACGGCCTCGACTTTCTTTGTGGAAACCGAAATTTTACCGGCTGACACAGTGTAGCCCAGGTATTCCATCTGCTGTAATCCGAAGAAGCATTTCTTAAGGCGTAATTTCAGCCCTTCCTCCTTGAATCGCTGCAGCACTAGACGTAGGTGCTCTAGGTGCTCCTCCAGTGTTCGACTGTAAATGCAGACGTCATCCAGGTAGATTGTCACGAACTTATGTAAAAAGTCGCGAAGAATGTCGTTCATCATCCTCTGAAATGTAGCTGGTGCGTTGCACAGCCCAAACGGCATGGCGACCCATTCCATTAAACCATCAGGGGTCTGAAAAGCCGTCTTGTGAACGTCCTGATCACGCACTCGAACTTGCCAGAATCCCGAAGCGAGGTCGAGGTGTGTGTAAAAATTCGCGTCCTTAAGTTCGTCCAGGGTATCATCCACACGCGGTAGCGGGTAAGCATCTTTACGCGTAACCTCGTTAAGGCCACGGTAGTCAATGCACAGACGTAGTGAGCCATCAGCTTTCCGCACAAAAAGAATTGGCGAGCCGAACTCACTGTAGCTGGGGCGTACTAAACCAGCTTCCACTGCGTCTTTGAGCTGTCGATTAAGCTCAGCGCGCTCTGCGGGTGACAATCTGTTCAGACGTTGACGTCGCATTGGGCCAATTGTTTCAATGGGATGATCCCACTGTCGGCTTACAGGTGGAGAGTCGACAGGTTGCAGTAACTCCGGGAAGTCATCGAAGAGTAACGACCGGAAGTTGTCACGTTGTTCTGCAGTTAGCTCCTCTCCAGTGTGAAAGTCTGTCGGTTGTTTAGCGGCTGACGTGAGTTCAATGACGTAAAATTCAGCATGACGTCCCCTGCTGCGGCGCGTCTTGCGCATGAGCTTCTGAACTTTCGTAGACGACAGGAGTAGACACTCAGGGCGTCGTTCCTCGAGTGTAGTCTCCACAGCTGTGCCGTCCATTAGTGTAAAAATTCTGGTTGTACCAAACTGTAAAGAGGCATGTTCGTCATCAAGCCATGGTAAACCCAGGATTAAATCAGCTGTGCGTAAATCACGTAAGACGTAGAAAGTCCGTTGAAATTCGTGTCGAGCCAGCTCAAAAGTGACGTCACAGACTGTCGTAGAAGTCACTCGCTGTCCGTTAGCGAGTCGAACTGGAGTCTTACTGGCAGACTTCCGAGTCTGTAAAGCAAAGCGTCGTACAAAGTCCTCTGACACAAAATCAAGCGTCGCAGCGCAGTCCACTAATCCAGAAATTTGGTGTCCGCCATCAGGAGTTTTCACAGTCAGCTCAGTTCGAATTAACGGGCGAGCTTCCGTGAGGTCAGTCAGTAGAGCTGTAGCTGGCAAAGAAAATTGTCGCAGCGTAGCGATGGAGGGTTCCGCGTTGTCTGAAGGTACAGGTACCGAGTCGGGTTGATCAGGTGCTGCAGGTTCTGGTGAGTCGTTAAACGCACAATCTGCATCGACTAACCACAGTTGTACATGCCAAGGGGCTGGAGCAACCACCTCATGTTGCGCTGGGTTCTCCAGTGACTGACGAGTAAAAAGCTGTGTTCTCGCTGGGAATTCCTGGTAGAGTTTCCAGTGTTTAGTCACTTGAGTAAATTTCGCCCACTTCGGTAGTACAAATACAGCCATCGTAGATGTCGGAGATGTTCGACGACAATCCTCAAAATGCTGCGCAATCTGCTCAGCTAACTCCCAAGGTGGGTTGATGAACACCCGTTCTCCTGACAAATCTCTGTCTAGAATCGAGTCACTCGGCGAACAGTGAGGTAGGTCACTGTGCGAGTTAAGACCTTCATCATCAGCACATCCCTCCAATGTGAAGTTGAATCGTGCATGCAGAGGGTCAAAGACTGAGTCAACCAGTTTCCAATCAACTGAACGTCTGGTTACAGTTTTACGACTCTGTCTCTGCTTAGTCTGACGACGACGACCTGCTACTAGCGTTACAGGTGTCGCGACTGTAGTCGATGGAGGTGCCGAAGGTGTTTCGACGACCTCTGTCGCTAACAGTGTCTCAGAATGAACAGTAGATGTAGCCGGCTGCTCCAATTCATTTGTAGAACAGCCTTGCCACCATCATTGCTTCTTAGGTTCCATCGGTGCCTTGCCCTTGAACTCCGAGTTCGCTAGGCCATTAATGAAGCGTACGCACTGTACATCAGCTGTCAGGTGTTGACGAGACCGACGTAAGTAGTCGTTGTATTGCTTAGTGAAGGCCGCGTAACTCATGGTGCTGCTCTGCGTAAAGCTTAGCAAAGCGTTAATTGCGTCGTCCTTGATGTTCGGAAGAAACATTGACTTGCGTAACTCCGTAACAAGCTCGTCGTACATAGATGGAATTGGGGGCTGATCTTTCCGGTTCAACCACCACCCACCCATGTGTCCAGAAAACTGTGAAGTAACCCAGAACACTGCATCGTACGAGTCAGCCGTAATCCCAAGCATAACAAAACGCTGAGGCTGTGCTTCGGGCCAATCCTCTAGTACATGAGGTACCTGACCAGTCTGGTACGGTGAAGTAATTGCAGCCTTGCGCTGAGTCTCCGTGAGGGTCACAGATAGTCCAGCCAAGTTGCGGGTAGGCATCGGCATTCCCACTCGTAAATCCGTAGGTCCCTCACCAGTCAGTCGATTAATGTGTCCACGAATCAGCAGCCAGACGGAACCAGAGTCGACCGTTGTAAACCGGCAGTACATGTGGAACTGTCTCGGGATAGACGCGTCATCAAACAGGACTGGATTGTGTTGACGTATCGCACGGAAAAAGAGTTCCCACTGAGTCACGTAACCAAAGTGAAGTAACTCACTCTTGTGTTTCTCGGCACGAAGTAATCCTTTCTGTGCGGGCGTAAGTGTCAGACCGTCGATGTTGATGGTTTCCGGGACGACGTAAGTGCCATCCGGATTAACTGTCGACTGTGCTAAAACAGCCTGCTCGACCTGAGCAGGTGTTCGTAAGTTGTTCGTAGCAAACATGACTGGAATAGACGCCGAGTACACGTAGACAAGCTGTCGTCCTTGAGGTAGCATAACAACAACAGGTTCACCACTCAACAGCGTCAAATCATCCGGTGTCAAAACAAGACCGGTCTCCTCGTGTAACTCGCGAATAGCAGCGTCGACAGGCTCTTCGTTAGGTGAGACAGAGCCAGCTTGACCAAGTTTTACCAGAACGAGGCTCACGCTGAAACACCAACTTCAAGTCCGACGGTTTAGTTCCTCCAACGTGAATTACTAAAACCACGTAATGTCCAGCTCCTAGAGAAGCCATCTCAACTCAATCAAACAACGTCGAGCAGATCAACGAGCAACGAAAGCGTGCGTCGACCAAAGAGCTCCGAAACCAGTGTGGCGGTTAGCCTCTGAAAGCTAAACGCTAGCACAAATCTGTTCTAGTCTGTCTAGTTCTGTTGTTGCAAGATGGTAAAAAGATATTGTCGAGAGGCAATGGTGAAAGATGTCTCACTGCTGTACTTAGGCAGTAGATGTTGTAAGTGAACAAAGGAATTGTTAAAAGGTTCTGTCACCTCCCTCTACTGCACTGGGCTTAAATAGGTTTCAGCCTAGACTAATCACGCCTGCAAGCTACGCTTACGTGTCAGGCGTTAGGGCTGTCTAACCGTCGTCATCCGCCTCGAGACGCGGCCTGCCTAGCATTGGGTTTCACGACGCGGCTCCTTCTGCATCGGAGAGCTCGCTTTGGCGCGTCATCTGGCTGATTAGATTAATTATGCATATCTGTACGTACCGGGAGGTACTGGTCGTACTATAGCATCAGCACCATTACAATATTGCAGTAGCGACGTACCCACGAGTATACGTCCGTCCTGTGGAAAAGCACGATTTGGTATCCGTAACGAGTACCTGTACAATGTCCTGCAATGTACTGTTGTAGGATTGTACTCGTCACAATGTTGTCCTCCCGGAGGACCTTCTCCCGTCCTCGCTCCGACCCCCGCACACAAACATGGCTTCATTCGTCTACTGAAATTCATATTTGTTGGACGCACCAATGACCGACATCGCTACTCCTCGATTAAAATATTCAAGTTGGCGAATGGAAATGCTTCACTAATAACAACTTATCCCATACAACGCATCGCATACGCACCAAATGCAGTCCCTTCGCTGACGCCCTCCGACACATGTGGTTCGGCACCGAAGAGGAAATCAGCCCCATATAAAGTGACGAGTTGCACGGCACTGCATACTTATCTACGATAATGAGTATCACATCGCTCGTCACCCAACGCACTTGCCACCCGGGATAAAATAATCACAAAATCACAGCACCTCGAAACCATGCGCATCATGTCCTATCTCAACATCCACTATGTACAATGCCTGCCCCAACTCCTCTTCACAGCCCAACTAAGAGCACGCAAGGCACTCTGCTAGATCAAACGCCTATAGACACGCATATTTCCTTATTTACGCAACACCGCTCACACAATACATATCGTCTCCCGGGGGGGAGGTTAACACCCCGACACTATTCGGAGAGGACGGAATATGCGACGACGGTTTAGCCCCAATTAGCAAGTTCCCTAGATGGCTTAGTTGAAAGGGCCCAAGTAGGGTTGCGCCGACAAATAAGAGGGGGGGGGGTGGGGGGGGGGGGGGGGGGTTGGGGGGCGAATTCGAGCACTACTACCGATCTCTTGTACGTGCGGCTTTCGCGCCCGCACCCGTGCAACACGCTCCTTCAAACAGTCGTCGCCGTATCGGCTACACGAGCGAAGAAAGCATTGGGTTCGAAGCGACGCAAGCGATACAAATAAATGTGTGATGGTCGTTCAAATATGATGCATAAGCGACGGAGAGGAGGGCTCTCGGGCATGCCGTTGTGATGGAAGCGCACGAATTTGCGTATGTAAGCTTACCGCCGACTTGAACACATGCCAAGGGCAAGGCCCGTTCGGCCACATAGTTAGATTCAAGCGTTCATAACTTACTACTAGGGTGAGCTTCGACAGTTTTTGATTAGGGCACTATCGGACACGTCTTTGTTATGCGCGTCGAACGCCCCGGCTCGTGGGTTTAAGAACCAAAAACCGACTTTAAGCGAATTGTGCTATCTTTTGCGATATTCCGGCAAAGCTCACCCGCAGTGTAAAGCAATCCCCGTCGTGTTATTCGGCTTACCTTTTGAGGCGATTTGTGCGGGGCTTGGCGATGGTAGCTTACCCATTCTTCATTTCCCATTGTTTTATTTAATGGCAAATTTACGATGTGTGCCACGCGAGGGAAGGGTGTGGGTGGCATAGGGATATGCCCCAGGCATTCCTAACGCCACTGTCAACGTGTTGCGTCCCAAACGGCCAAGCTTGACCTCGCCCCTCGTTTATGCAAATCGCCCTCGCACATTTATCAATATCGAGTGCAGTGTTTATTAAAGCATGCATCATGGGGGGTTTTTTGGCTTGCTATCCAAGTAAATGATGACATGTGTACCAATGGCGTTAACTCTCATGCTCCATTCACACACCCACAAACCGGACCTCGTGCATTCAACCCGGCATCCACGCCTCTAAACCCACTTTAACAAGTCTAAAAATGTAGGGTTGCATGGCTCACTGAGCAATATGTACCATAGTTTGAGCGCTTGCGCAAGGCCCGCGTGTGGTGCTCAAGATGACGTGTGTGGTTAAAATATTTTCTTGGGATTTTTGGGGCATACATAATTCGACAAACTCGTCCTACCAAACCCTTTTTGACCTCGCCACAGACCTTACGAAATGACGGCTAACTGCTTGCTTGCTAGGTTGGGTGGTACCTGGGTGTAGTCGTGCTTGATGCGGTGAGAGAGGCACGAGTTCTTGATTGGCTTATGCACGTCCGACATTTTGCGGAAGAGTTCACTGAATGAACACATGACAAGACATATAATATGCGACTCTACCCGTTGTTCCTGTCCATTCCAGCAAACAAAACTCCCCCAGCGCCAGGTGGGTTGCAGCACGAAATGCAATCATAATGTCAGCAGGCAGCCCAATCCCGAGAGAGCCAGCACGATACGCTTGCATAAAACAGTATACGATCGGCCTTTGGACATACACATATAGTTTCACTTTAATTACAAATCAGAAATGACAGGGCAGCGGATCGAACTATATGGGCAGTTTATCTGGGAATAACTAGGAAACACCCACGCAGGTGCAAGCCATCGGCTTCGCTCGCCTTCCCGCCACTCTTGCGGATAATAGAGGTTGCACAAACGCTAGCTAGCAGTGTTCGCTTTTTCTGATTTCTTATTTTAAGAAATACGTTCTTCGCATGCATAGCTCGAGCTAATAAGAAATGAAGCGGGTGGGGTTGCATTGGATGACGAATGCAGCAGGAGGGGCGGAAGGAGTCGAATGTACACTACGCGGGCTTAACCTTGCGACCGCGCAGACTGAGAGTCTCCAGCTCTGCGAGCAATGCGGGCCTCGTGGTTAGGGTCATTGCCGGCTGGGAGGTCTCCACGGGCACGGGAACGTAACGGAGATGGGTGAAGGTCGCGCTGGGGCGCGGTGCTGCGCGGCGTCGTCCTTCGCTGGGCCGGCCCTCTGCCCCTCCGCCACCACCACCCCCACCGCCTTCCAACTTCCCGAGGTCGTCGGCGCGACTCAGCTCCGCGTTGTCCCCTTCACGTCGCATCATGTACTCCATGAAGCGGTTCCGCACCACGTTCGCCGACTCTGTCTGCATGCGCTCCAGCTCTTCGTCCTCCGGGCGCACAAGGCTGGCAAAACTACGCAGCGCGGCGCCGCCCGTGTTCCACGGCGCGTCGTCGAAAAACTTGGACACGAGGCGCGACACACCGAGACCGATGCGCGACGCGGCACGAGTGATTGGGCGACGCTGCTTTGCAACCGAACGCTCGCTTGTGGAAGTGACCACGGAGCAGCCGCTGCCGTCGCTAAAGCCACGACTTGAGCGCACCTTTCCCACGCTGGCAGTGATGCTGGCGGATGCTTCGCTCGGCGAAGGGCGAGGCGGCTCGCGTTTGACGCGCGGCGTGCTTGGCGCGGCGCTCGGCAGTTCCGCGGCCGCGCCTCCGTCCTCGCCCATCGCCTTGGGTGACATACAACCCCCGAGGCCGAGAAAAGACGAGAGCCGGCGAAGGAGTGGGAGGGACGAGCCGCTGGAGGATCGGCTTGCGGTGCCCCCGCTGTTTGTGGAGCGCAGCGCGGAGGCCTGTGGGCCCTCGGTACTCGCGTCAGACGCGCGGCGAAGGTTTGACGCCCCAGGCAGCCGCCCCCCATAGCTCCCGCTACCACGCGACTTGTTACCCTCCTCATCGCTGTTGGCCGAGTCAGCGGAGAAGCGACTGCTGCGCCGTCGCTGTTGCGGCACAGGTTTACGGAATGATCTGAAAGATCCAGGCTCGCTGTCGCTGTCGCCAACGACGCTGTCGTAGCTGCCTCGCCCTCGGCGTGGTGCCGCTGACTTTCTCGTCCCACTCGGCATCGGCCTCGCGTCGACGGGCGGAGAACGTGTGTGCGAAAGAACACGTGTCGACTTCGACTTGGCAGGCGGAAGCTTCCGCTTTCCGCCTGGTCCAGCAGTCAGCAGGTCGAGCTGTTGCAGGCCCGAGAGATCAGCGCTCTTGGCGGACAACATAGACGGTAGGAGGTGTGGGACGGAAGGGCAGGAGGACCGCTGCGTCAGCCAGGTACCGGCGGCATTGGAGGGCACGCGCAGGGAGGTGATCCATGCGCTACCCAGTAGCGTGTCTACATCTGGGCGCCGCTCCGGTTCCTTCGTGAGCGCAGCGCGGATGAAGGCCTGCGCGCCCGAAGACAGATTGTCCGGCAGTCGAACCTGTCCCCAAACAATCAGCATCGCCGTCTTTTGCGGATCCGCCACCTCAAAAGGCGGCTTCCCCACCAGAAGCTCGTAGGCGATCGCGCCCAGCGCCCACACGTCCACTTTATTTGTGTAACCCTTGCAGCTAGGAACCTGCGCCTCGCCAGCCACCGTCACGTCCCCGTCGACCACCCGAAAGCTGTTCTCGTCCTTTTGCGTGATCACCTCAGGCGCCATATAGTCCAGAGTGCCCACCCGATCGCGCATCTCCTTCAGGTCACTCGCGAGACCAAAGTCACCCACGCGCAGCTGCCGCTCCCCTTTTCCTCGGGTACTGAAAAACAGGTTCTCGGGTTTCAAGTCGCGGTGGGCAAGCCCTTGGCGGTGAACGGCGCTGAGCACCAGCATTAGCGGGCAAAGAATCTCCTGCACAGCTGCCGCTTCACTCATCTGGCCGCCGTTCAGCACCAGCTCGCGGTACAGGTCACCCCCCTCGCAGTGCTCTTGGATCAGTACAATCTGCGCGTCGTCCTCCCACCACCCCAGCAGGCCCACGACCCCCGGTATGCCATTGCAGCGACCGTGCAGCCGCACTTCCCGGTAGACCATCTCCTGCAACGACTTCGTGAGTTTCGACTTTATGTATGCTTTTAGGACCACCGCGCGCCCGCTTGACTTGCACGTCCCAGCGGCCACGAGAGACACCCGACCCCGGTAAATCTCCTGCGCGAGCAAAGACATATATATATTCGTCAAAATGAGGGAAAATTGGCGGTGCAGGGGGGTAGCTGTAGCACACCGTGGACAACATCGTTGGTGTGCTAGTGATGAAACCGCCGCGGACTGCTGCAGTGTCAGGAATGGGGACGAGGACTTGCATCAGGGCCCGGCGAATCGCTGTATAGACGACACCGCCAAGCCTCAAAACAGCTAGCGGCGAATAGTGGTAGCGAAGAGATGACTACGGAAGAAAAAAACCTTCATTGGCAATCATTTTGTCCTAATAAACGAGACAACAGAAAAAACCGGGGCGATATACTTTGATGGCCGTGCGACCGGTAACACCTGGCAGTATGATATTTCGTCGCCCGGCCCGCCCGCACTCCCGGCTGCGGTACAGGTACCCACCTTCAGACCCGTAAACTGCGAAAGTTTCTGCCACGTCTCGCCAGCTTCAATAGTGAGGCTCCGCCTGCCAAGGCTCTTTATGCTTTCACCTGAGGCTAACAAGTCAGCTGCTCCGCAGTCGTCGGTGTCGCTGTCGCTGCAAGTGGAGAAGCGGACCGATTTGAGGCGCTTCAGCTCAGCTGCCTCGGCGCTGTCGAGAGTCTTGCGTTGCCCGGACAGCCGTGTGTTGGTGGGCCCTATCAGCTTCACGCTGGAACTTTTCACCAGCGCACGAGGACTACCCTCGGTTGTTTGGGGGCCACGACCCCGACCCCCAAGCGGCCCCACAGCCACGGCGCCCAGCGGCGGCGCCGCTGCCGGTGCCACTTCCTTTCTCAGTGCCGCCATGTCCACCGACAACCGCGCAGCGCTCTCCTCCGCGACCGGCTCTAGCCCAGGCCCGTCACTTCCGCAAGACACCCGGAGACCCCGGTTACTCTGCGTGTCCAGAGACAGTGATAAATCCTGCATGAAAACGTCCATCATCCTCGACAGGTGACCTGCTTGTTGCTTACTGACACGCCCAGTGCGTGCCCGGCCCGGTAGGTGCCTCTGCTTGGCAACCGCGTTGCCAGCTTCAAATACCACCAGTACTACGGGGCGAGGTGGGCGCTCATCGCCAAGAAGTTGGTGAACTGCTCGAGCAGTTACGATACATATACGACAGGTAGTACACGAAGGCAATATTATGTACTACCGTATATACTATGTACGGCCACATCGATTTGCCTGCTGTGCTTGAGATCGTCCGTCCACTGATTTATTCGGCGTTTGTTTTCAAATACGATACAGGTACAGGTACAGGTTCTTCGTGTTCCTCGGGCTTTTTCCCTCTTTTTTTTTTTTGCTTGGTGGCCTCCACTGTTTTTATTGTAAGTAAATGTATTTGGTACAGTACCTGTAATAGCGATAACGGATTTTGAGCATGAGGATGCGCCAGTACGCGGATACCACTATCACTGCAGCGTGCCACGTCACTTGCTTTAATTATCCAACGACGCCCAAGTCCCCAGACTGTGTATGAGGATATTACACACAGGCACGGGCACTCTTGCGGATTTTGTTTTCTTCCCCCGTGTACCCGCACGGTACGAGTCGCACTGAAATCACAAAAAATAAGAATAATAATAATAATTTACCCTATCGCACGTTTTGCCAAAGATGTTAGTTTGTTTATATTTTAGCCAGAAGACACCCACAGGCGGGGCATGGGGGTCGAATAGCGCGATTATAGGGTTGGGTGGGTGGGTTCGTGCGATGCCTAGATTAGCTGAGCGCGAAAGCAGAGAGTGCCAAACTCGTGACTAGTTCCGGCTTATGAGGCGAGGGCTAGCTAGAGCTGACCGTTGGGGAAGTCGCTTGGTCGTTGGTTGCGTCTAACTACCAGGGCAAGGTGGTTGTAATGTAGGTGTGACGCACCGCTACTAACGGTAACAATAACCGCGAGAGTCACTGTCCCGTACACATGGGAGTTGGATATGCAAACCTTTAGATTTAAATCAATCTGCCCATTTACCCTAGGGCACGTTGTGCAAGTAACCTAAAGCCAAAGGCTTGCACAGCCCAATACTAGTGTTGCGGGGCGGACGGGGCGAGCCAGCCGAAGAAACCCCACGCAACATGGGGTCATGGTGGGGTCAATGTATTTGCCTTCGGTCGTGGAAATGTTTTTGGCCCAACCACCAAAGTATTTGATGACGGGGAGGGGGTCGCCGATGCAGCTAGTGGCGGAAGCTGCCCATTTCCGGAGGTTGTGCGACGTCCACTTGAAACCAACTGGCGCGGTGGTATTGACCGTGCGGAGCGCGAGGGCTAGCCAAGTTGATAGTGTAGCGGCGGCCTTCTACTCAGCGGAGGCTTCCACATGTGAGAAGCTCCGAAAGGTAGGAGGGGGAGGCGTTTGTAGTAGGTGGCGCAGATAACCGTCCGTTGTTGGGTAAAGTAGTTCATGAGGTCCGCTAGAACGGGGTTGGCGGGGATCGGGACGACCATTATGAGTTTGTCGCGGGTGTCACGGCGCTGGTCCCCTTTGGACTTGCGCAAGAACATACAAATCTGTTGGGAGGGTCTGTCCACGCTGAGGTCGCATGTGAAGCAAAGGGTGCCAATTTCGGCGTGACATAAGAAGGTGTAGTTGACGCACACTGCCAAGCAGGCGCGGAAACGTTCGAGTAGAGGGAGGGTGGCGGGTGACCACGTGAGGTTGTCGCGGAGTCAGTTAGCGGCCATCATGATGTCGAGGGCCACGGGTGCGGGTAGCGGGAACCGTGTGTCGGAGGGACGAGGCGGTGTTGTAGCATTTCGAGGCCTCTTCGCGCGTCGGCGAGCAAGTCGCCGACGGCGATGGGCTGGTCACGGAAGTATTTGTTGACGGCTGAGAAGTAAGGCTAAATCGAGGCAGCGGCCACCGTGCCGAGTAGGCCTAGGCATGCCGTGTAGCGGACCATTGTAGCGTGAGTGGCTTGCAAAGGGGGTAGATTTTCCTGTGCGAAAAATGCGAAAAAATGACGCAGGGCGCTGTCGTAATTCGCGTACGTAGCCGGTGGTAAAGAGTTACTGAGTAGGCTGATGGCCGTGGCACCCAACTTGTCGGCGCCCAAGAGGGTCTGAAATTTTGTAGCCATATAAGAAGACCATGGGGCTTGGTTAATACTGGTGGCGAGGCGGTAGCGTTGTGTGCCCGCGAATGTGCGCAGCGGGAGTGGGGGGAGGCGTGGCAGCGGTTGTATGCGTGGTGCGTAGCGCGTTCCCTATGGATCCGCGTCGAGTGTAGAGCCGGGAGGGGTGTTTCTCGAAAAGCTACGATGCTCCAAGCGGGTGGTCCGACCCCTGCGCGCTTGCCGAGCTTGCCCGGAAAGACTAAGTCGCGCGAAGGCGGGATATGCAGGGTTGTGGTGGCATGTCGCCGGAGGTCTTGGTACCACGGTTTGTTGGGCCAGTAAGGGGCCACGATGGTAGCGGCCGCGCCGGACTGGCGCAGTTTGGCGGCGAAGGTTGGTAGAATAGTCCAAGGCGGGTTGCAGTAACCGTTCTCGCACCGCCACGCAACGTCGGGTAGGCGTAGGCAGTCGACGTCCTCGCACTGCGGGTCGCACCATCTGGCGTTGAAACGCGGGAGCTATGTGTTGAGCATAGAGGCGAAGCGGTCGATAGAGTGGGGTCCCCATTGGGCTTGAAGGCGGGCAAACACGCGAGGGTTGAGTTGCCAGACCTTTGTATCCAGTTCGCGGCTGAGTGTATCTGCCCAGATATTCGCGGCTAAATAGATGTAGCGGGGCCGGATGTTAATGTCGTTGGTGTCGAGTAGATACCATAGGCGGCGTAGCTCGGTCATCATGACCGGTGACCGGGTGGTGAGATTGGTGAGGGTAGCGACCACTGCGGTGTTGTCCTCGTGGAGGAGGACGTGCCGTCCTTTGAGCTGGGGTAGAAAGGACTCGACGGCGTGTCGGACAGCTCGGAGTTCTTTCCACGTGATGTGCCCTAGGCGGTTCGTAGCGCTCCATAAACCTCGCGCTTGGTAGTTCGGGTCGTCGTTCAGCGCCCCACCCGTAGTCGCTGGAGTCGGCGTGGTGGTAGGCGGTCTCAATGGGCTTGTAAATGGAACGACGGTTGTTCTGTTGGGACTATGCGTGTTTACATATCCCTCCGTAGGACTACTAATGGACACATCTCTACGCTAGACTCCGGGGGAGTCTTGGCCCTCCACCTATAGGTGTTTGCTTTAGGTGTTCGCCGCTCAGTCGCGATGAGATGCGATGGGTTCATATACACAATATGTTCCTATCGGGTACCGACTTATGGCGGTACTTGGAAAAGGCGTACAACTCCGTTCCGGGAAGCGGCGGTTCTATCCCCCTTAATGCCATTCCGTGTGTACATGGATTAACATGTTATGGGCCCTCCGCGTTTACGCGGGGTTTCCTAGGGCACCGGCCGGAGTTTGTCCATTAAGGGGGAGTGTTTACATATCCCTCCGTAGGACTACTAATGGACACATATGTACGCTAGACTCCGGGGGAGTCTTGGCCCTCCACCTATAGGTGTTCGCTATAGGTGTTCGCCGCTCAGTCGCGATGCGATGCGATGGGTTCATGTACACAATATGTTCCTATCGGGTACCGACTTTTGGCGGTACTTGGATAAGGCGCACAACTCCGTTCCGGGAAGCGGCGGTTCTATCCCCCTTAATGCCATTCCGTGTGTACATGGATTAACAGTGCGCCACCACTCGAGGTCGCGTCGCAGCTTATGCGTTAGGCGAACTCCGCACCCCCATCCGCTGCGAGTGGCGAGGACGTTGTGCAACTCGCGCAGAAATAAACGCGCGGGCGCGATGGCTAGGTAGAGAAATTGGGCTTTTCCCGCGAAAGGCGCGAGTTGGCGTGCGGGTAGCCAACGCGCGCTGGAGGCAGCTCGGCCGAATAGAGAGGACGCTTGCTGTGCCAAGTGGCGTAGCTTGTCGGGAGGGGCGCGAAACATACCGATGTTGAGGTCGACCGTTGAGCCTAGGTGGTCTCCCATTTGTGTAGGCGTCAAGACGCCTTTTGGGGGATTTCGCTAGAGGCCTAGCTGCTCGAGTAGGGCATCAACGCGCTGTCGGAGGAGTAAAGCAACGTTGTGGGAGTCCGCCAAAATAGGAAGTCGTCCATGTAGGGGAGAAGTCCAACGCCGCACCACCGGGCGTTTCGTAGAAAACGCTTGGAAGGGCGTCCGATGGAAGGAGTGGTCGCTGGTGTAGGTGGGGGCGGGCGGCGTAGGTAGTTCGTAAAAACCTGAGTGAGTTTGCAAAAATAATAGGCTGAGCCCGACAAGCCTATCGGGAAGCACGCGAGGCGCCACCGGGCGCCGCGGTAATTGACCGTGAAGTAGTCGCGGTCTTCCTCTTGGATGCCAAGGGCGTAGTACCCGTCAGTGAGTTCGAGGGAGACGAAGTAGTCGCCCGGGCGGGACAGGTGTCTTAGGGTGTCGCAGGTCATCGTGAGCTCGGAAGAGTAGCGGTTGAGCTCGCGTAAGTCTATGATTAGACGCAACTGGTTGTGACCGGGTTCGGCACCAGGGACATGCGGGACACGTAGCACGAGTTGTATGCGCGCTCCCACGCTCCGTATGCTTCGAAACGTGGGAGTTCCGAGTCGAGGAACTCGAGTTGAGCTTGTGTAGCGTCCAAAATAGAGGTGCCGTGGTTGAAAGGCCGTGGGCGGGTGCCTTGCTTGAACTTGACGCGGACGCAGTGGCGGATCCAACTTAGGACTTGGCCGCTCGCGCCGATGCGCTCCCACCCCCGCCATCTTCGTCGCACGCAATGTCGTATGAAGGGAGATGACGGGGAGCAAGAATCGGCGCGGCGGGCCACACCATCATTTCTTGGGTGGTGGCCGTGCGGAGTCGCCCGGTTTTGTGGCGGGGGATGCGCGTGTGGGTGCTGTCGCTGCAACTGCTGCTTTGCGATTGTCGGCGGCTGCGTTCCGGCCCTTGGCGTCACGGCCGGACGGCTAGGTTTTGGATAAGGCTGCGCCGGCAGCAGCCTTACTGGCGGCGTGAAGGCTGACTTCAAACGTTCGGTCGACGTAGCTTGGCGTAGCGCATCCAATGGGCCAGAGACCGCGGTAGGGCGTGGGCGATAGAAGCGCTCGTGGGCCAATTCCGCGAAGGCGCGGTCCGCATATGTGCTCGCTTGTCCGCCTTTGGTGAGACGGAGGAGGCCTAGTCGAGTACGGGCGGCCTCCTCCGTCGCTGTGTGGGTGCGATGACCCGCTCGTATAAGGGCAACCATTGCCGCCTGCTGTGTCGATAGAGGTGAGTCGTTCGACAACGCGTCCATGCCCTCGCCAATTGCCGCGTTGGCAGAGCTGTCAAATAAGGCATAACAACCGACGTGAAGGTACTCGTCGTAGGCTGCATGTGTGCGTTTGTCGCTTAGTGTGCGGGCTGTGTCGTCTGTTAGAGTCCAAAGACGTGGTTCCTCGACATCGCGCGGGGGACGTTCGAGTCCGGCAGGGATGACTTCGCCGTATTAGATGAAGTCGACCAACTAGGACGCGGTAGGTTCGGGTTCGTCGTCAAGCAGGTCAATAGGTGGCTCATGGGCCGCCTTACCACCCTCCGTCGGTGTCGCGTCGGGGGGAATGGATTGGTGTTGTTCCGTGGTAGCGGGTGATGCCGCTGGTTGTTGGAGCTGTGCGAGTAAGGCAGCGTTAGCCGCCAAACACTGCTCAGTAATCCCTTGTTCCGAAGCCAACACCGCTGCACGAATATGTTCGGCTGTGCGTTGCTCGATCGACGCAGCGTGAGGATCGGGCGCTGCGGCGAACGTAGACTGTTCAGGCCGCATGATGCGGGGATGCGTAGCCGAACGAGGGGAAGTGTCGCGTGACGCTCGAGTACGCATGGGACGATGGTAAACTGACACCATGCTCGACTACTAGAATCAAGACTGCATTCGCGCGAAGCCTAGATTGGCTGAGCGCAAAAGTAGAGAGTGCTAGGCTCGTGGGTAGTTCCGGCTTATGAGGCGAGGGCTAGCTAGAGCTGACCGTTGGGGAAGTCGTTTGGTCTTGTTGCGTCTAACTACCACGGCAAGGTGGTTGTCATGTAGGTGCGACGCGCCGCTACTAACGGTAACAATAACCGCGAGAGTCACTGTCCCGTACACATGGGAGTTGGATATGCAAACCTCTAGATTTAAATCAATCTGACCATAAAACTTGAGTTTTCGTCTACGCAGTGCACCATGGCATGCAATCACGCTCGACCCGATATGACAACTCACTTATTGGGTAGGCTCAGAGTGTACTATGACCGATGTTGTAGTCAGAGTAACGGCATTTGGTTGAAGAAAAGGAAGGAATCTAGGTGGCAAGTAATATCTCCATTGTCGTCCACAATCTCATGGTCAATTATTGTACATGCCAAAGCGGCTTGTCCTCATGCAAGCTTGTACTCGTAGTACATGTCTGAACTGATATTATTTCTTTGCACGAAATGGGAGTGACGGGGCTCAATATAGCTCGGGTGATGGATGGGTTGGTAATATGGAGATGCTAGGGGGGGGGGGTTGGTGCTCTTGCTCGTGCTATTTGTTGAGGGGCAACTGGCCCTCCCTCACCACATCGCCCAACCACTTCACCTCATCAACCTCAACACCCGGGGCCCACACACCTCCGTCATGGATGTCGACCACCTTGCCACCACTCACGACCCGGACGTCTTCCTCCTCACCGAATCCAATCACACATCACACAAATCCCGCTAGCGCGTTGCCCTACCCTAAAACCTCCTTAAGAGCACTCGTTCGAAACAATCACATGTGTCCCAACCCCACTCATGCGTCCTCTTCGCAGTTCACGAATCATCTTTCCACTCCGCCACTATCATATTCCCACCCCCCACGTTACCCCCCACATAACTGGCTTGTCTCTCATTCCTCACTCAAGAACCCCGTACCTCCTCATCGGGGTCTACATGCCCCAACTCCACACCACGCAACTAACCCTTGTGTACGCAGAAGTTATCGCATGGGAACTCAGACTCGCCGATGACCACCCAGCTCACCGTGTCCTTTGGGGAGGAGATTTCCAAACCACCACACACCAAGCTATTAGACATCCCGCCCTCACCTCCGTCCTCCATTCCCACCTTCAACCACTCCACCCCCTAGCCCTACCTTCCCCTGCGGCGGCGGCTGCATAGACCATTGTCTCTCCACACCCCCCTCAACCCTCACCTCCTCCACATCCGCCATCTCGGTCTTCCTTTCCCCTACACACTTGACCGACCACTCGGCCATCCATCTCGTTATCCAAGCTCCCCCCTCCCTCATCGCTCGACCCCCCTCGCCCGATTACCCCTTGCACAAACCACACTCCATCCGCAAATACATCTTCAAACCCCCCTTCACACACAACACCGCATAAAAGAATACCAAAACAGCACACCCAACCTCCTCAACCAAACCGCCTCCCTACACGCTGTCAAACTCAACACACCTTCATCTACAGCCTCCACAGATGACCTAGACACCCTAGCCTCCCAATTCATTACCCTCCGCTCAAACCACATGGACCATGGAGCCACCATTTGGCCCCAACTCCCCCCGAAAAAATCGTGACCCCCAAACACCTCCCCCGACACCACTTGTCTCTCTAAAAAATCCCGTAAACCAATAAAACCCTCCGTCGCTTGAGCACTAAACGCGGCCCACTTCCCCTCGCCCAGCCTCTCCGTACGACCGATTATATGACCACCGATACCATCAGACACAAATGTCAAAAAAGGCATCCGTCATCTCCTCCACGCTGCCACCACGGAGCGTTTGCAGGAGGAGCGAAAGACACCGAACAACCACAGTGCCGTCAATCGTACGACCGAGAGGAGGTACGTGGCCTTGTGCGAGGTGAGGAGCTATGATGCGGATGGGGAACGCAGTGGATTTGTCGACGAGGAAGCGCAACTTCACATGGGTGACATTTTCAAGCGGGTACTTAAGGCATTCCGAGCAGTTGAGACGGCACCGGACCAAGGGCAGCCGTTCGACTTTCTCTAGTGAGGGCGAGATAATTCTGCTTCGTGTTCCTTTACTGCTAAACTAGGTCGCATAATGTTGGCGACTCTTGCTAGCAAATAGAGTGTAAGCACCCTCCCCGGGGGGGAGTAAAACCCCCGAACACCCTTGGAGAGGTTGGATTTAGGTGGTTAACGGTCTAGCCCTGACTAGTAAGTTCCATGTATGGCATAGTTGGGAGGGCCCAGAGACAACAACCCGCGCATACGGTATTTGATGTAAACCGGCGCATACGGTACATGTTGTAAACAATTTCAATTTCAATTTCAATTAGAGTGTAAGCGCGTATTTTCGCTTGCTAGCCTCCTAACCGAGTATCTCTAGAACAATATGGGTGTGGAGAATATGAGTGCGGAAGTGTTCATCATCGAGAATGTGGACGTAAATGTGAAAGTCACGGCGATTCTCAAGGCAACCTATGGTCCCCAGACATCTAAAATTGCCATGGGGGCTTGAGCGTTGCGGCCATGATTGAGGTACGGCTATGGTATGCAAGGACACGTTACCTGGCTTGGGATTTGAGAGCATTGTGCGGACAAACATGGAGTACGAGTCCTTCACTGAAAGTGTAGTCACAACGTGCGACGATGAAGCATGAGAGACAATAGTATAGGTGCTTAATTGATTTCAGTTGCAAGTGGTGTTAAAGCCCCGCCATGAAGGTCGAGAGGAAAAGGGGACACATCTAAACATATTCAAACACATTTTTCAATTATATAGCTTGTATTTTCATTGCCGCCATTCACTCAACACATGGAGTGCGAGCAATTCATTAACGACTTTATTATTTTGGTATGCATATACTATGTTGGTCTGCTTAGTTACTATTTTCCATCCACACCTTAACCTTTCGTGAATTAATTTGAAGTTTGAAATTTGAAATTAAACACTCCAATACCAGTAAAAACCGGCTGCTGTCTCTGGGCCCCCCCTTTTGCTATGCCATACAGGACTTAGAAGCGTGAGGTAGACCGTGAACCACTAATCCCAACCTCTCCAATGGCAGTAACGATACCGTCTAAAACATACCCGTATCGAGGTATTTATTATTTTTCAGGTCTAGGCCTTATTTTATTTTTGGATACAATATGAAGTAAAAAGTGTCGCTAGTCTCCACGATACGCGGCCTGCTCCAGCCGCGGCGGGGTTGCCGATCAGCAAGGCTGGTCAACATGAGCCGGTCGAGTCGAACTTGCCTGACCTCGGCTCCTATGCGATTCCGGTCGTGCCGGAGGTAGGGGGAAAGGCAGGTGGGAAACCCCCCTCGCGCAGGTCGTCGTCGGACTCGTCTCGATCCGTGCTCGACCCCGTCCGAGATATTGGAGATAGTGGCCGCTCTGCTCGGCGCGACCCTCCACCTAGTCTAGCCTTCTCCCCCCCCGCGGGGGCTGGGAGGAGAAAAAAGCCATGCTGCAGACGGTGTCCGGCTGGCTCTCCTGCCTCCGAGCCAAATGTCTCGTGTCCCCTGTCCGTTTGCCGTCTGTTTCCACCACCCATCTGATCGCGCTGTGCTGGCCGCACTTGTCTCCCCCAGTGATTTACGTTGTTAAGGGGCCGCCTATACGAGCAGTGTGCCGTTGCGATAACCCGGGGCACACTGCCTGAGGCAGCCTGTCGATAACCGGGTACCGACTAGGGGAGGGGGAACGGATAATACCCAGGGATCGGCTATCCTCAAAAGATGGTGGGTACGGGAATATTTAACCGAAAACCCCCCGTACCGGGTTTTTCCGGCGGCGGATGATCCTCCCGACCTCCGCCGCCAGACAGTGCCGCTCCTCCGGCTGCGACCCGCCTCCATCCTGCGTATCTTCGGGCCTCTCCCCCAGGGAGACCAGAAGGTTTCGCAGGGCTGGCGGCTGCTAGCGAGCGCCGTCCCTAGCGCTGCTTCCCAGCTGTCCGCCGCCAGTTCCAACACCCTCGTCCCTCCGCTGATCCGTCCGTACCCATCTTCGCCAAAAAATATTTCGCGGACGCCGCCCCCGCCCCATCGTCGGGAATTGAAATTGAAATTGAAATTGAAATTATTTACAACATGTACCGTATGCGCCGGTTTTTCACCAAAAGCCGGATGCGTCGGCTGCTGTCTCTGGGCCCTCCCAACTATGCCATATAGGGAACTTACAAGTCAGGGCTAGACCGTTAACCACCTAAATCCAACCTCTCCAATGTGTGACGAGTACAGTCCTGCAACAGTGCATTGCAGGACATTGTACAGGTACTCGTTACGGATACCAATTCGTGCTTTTCCACAGGATGGACGTATACTCGTGGGTACGTCGCTACTGCAATATTGTAATGGTGCTGATGCTACAGTACGACCAGTTCCTCCCGGTACGTACAGATATGCATAATTAATCTAACTAGCCAGATGACGCGCCAGAACGAGCTCTTCAATGCAGAAGGAGCCGCGTCGTGAAATCCAATGCTAGGCAGGCCGTGTCTCGAGGACAGATGACGACGGTTGAGCAGCACCAACGCCTGACACGTAAGCGAAGCTTGCAGGCATAACTAGTCTTGGCTGAAACCTATTTAAGCCCAGTGCAGTAGAGGGAGGTGACAGAACCTTTTAACAATTCCTTTGTTTCACTTACAACATCTACTGCCTAAGTACAGCAGTGAAACATCTTTTGCCTCTCGACAACATCATTTGCCATCTTGCAACAACAGAACTAGACAGACTAGAACAAATTTGTGCTAGCGTTTAGCTTTCAGAGGCTAACCGCCACACTGGTTTCGGAGCTCTTTGGTCGACTCACGCTTTCGTTGCTCGTTGATCTGCTCGACGTTGTTTGCTTGAATTGAGATGGCTTCTCTTGGAGCTGGACATTACGTGGTTTTAGTAATTCACGTCGGCGGCACTAAATCGTCGGACTTGAAGTTGGTGTTTCAGCGTGAGCCTCGTTCTCGTAAAACTTGGTTCCCAGCTGGCTCTGTCTTACCTAACGAAGAGCATGTCGACGCTGCTATTCGCGAGTTACACGAGGAGACCGGTCTTGTTCTGACATCGGATGATTTGACGCTGTTGAGTGGTGAACCTGTTAATGTTACACTACCTCAGGGACGACAGCTTGTTTACGTGTACTCGGCATCTATTCCTGTCCTGTTTGCTACGAACAGCTTACGTACACCTGCTCAGGTCGAGCAGGCTGTTTTGGAACAGTCGACAGTTAATCCGGATGGCACTTACGTCGTCCCGGAATCCATCAACATTGACGGTCTGACACTTACGCCTGCACAGAATGGGTTACTTCGTGCTAAGAAGCACAAGAGTGAATTACTTCACTTCGGTTACGTGGCTCAGTGGGAATCTTTTTATCGAGCAATGACACAACATGTTCCAGTCATGCAAGACGACACGTCTATCCCGAGACAGTTCCACATGTACCCCCGGTTTACGACGGTCGACTCTGGTTCTGTCTGGCTGGTGATTCGTGGACACATCAACCGACTGACTGGAGAGGGACCTACGGATTTACGAGTGGGAATGCCGATGCCTACCCACAACTTGGCTGGACTAACAGTGACTCTCACGGAGACTCAGCGTAAGGCTGCTATTACTTCACCGTACCAGGATGGTCGAGTGCCTAATGTACTGGAGGATTGGCTTGAAGCACAGCCTCAGCGTTTTATAATGCTTGGAATTACGGCTGAATCGTACGATGCAGTATTCTGGGTTACTTCACAGTTTTCTGGACACCTTGGTGGGTGGTGGTTGAACCGGAAAAATCTGCCTCCAATTCCATCTACGTACAACGAGCTTGTTGAGGAGTTACGCAAGTCGACGTTTCTTCCGAACATTCAGGACGACGCAATTAACGCTTTGATGAATTTTACGCAGAGCAACACGATGAGTTACGCGGTTTACACTAAACAGTACAACGACTACTTACGTCGGTCTCGTCAACACCTGACAGCTGAAGTGCAGTGTGTACGCTTCATTAATGGCCTAGCGAACGATGCACTCAAGAAACTGGCTAAGTCACACCGAGCTCAACTAGGATACCAGACTACGCTAGTGGAGCTGCAAAACTTTTTGAATAACGTCGTGACAGATTCGCCGGAACTAGGCAATGCGAGGTCTGCTGCTGGACCTTCTGCCCAGCCTACACGCAAGCGCAACCTTGATGACCCTCTCGAGGAAGCCTCTAACGTCTGGAAACGTAACAAAGGTGGCCGAGGACGTGGCCGCGGACGTGGACGTGGAGGTGGCAACAATGGTGGACGTGGTCAGACATCTGGTCGTGAAGATTTTGATTCGCTTGCAAACGCGATGACAGCTGAGGAGCGCAAGCGACACATGGACGAGGGACTCTGCTTCAAGTGCCACAAGAAGGGACACCGTTTGTTCCAATGCCCGGAGTTCAAAGGCAAGGCACCGATGCAACCGGCTACATCTACTGTTCATTCTGAGACACTGTTAGCGACAGAGGTCGTCGATACACCTTCGGCATCTCCATCGACTACAGTTGCGACACATGTAACGCAAGTAGCAGGTCGTCGTCGTCAGACTAAGCAGAGACAAAGTCGTAAACCTGTAACCAGACGTTCAGTTGATTGGAAACTGGTTGACTCAGTCTTTGACCCTCTGCATGCACGATTCAACTTTACGTTGGAGGGATGTGCGGATGATGAAGGTCTAAACTCGCACGGTGACTTACCTCACTGTTCGCCGAGTGACTCGATTCTAGACAGAGACTTAACAGGAGAACGGGTGTTCATCAACCCACCCTGGGAGTTAGCTGAGCAGATAGCGCAGCATTTTGAGGATTGTCGTCGAACATCTCCGACATCTACGATGGTTGTATTTGTGCTACCGAAGTGGGCGAAATTTACTCAGGTGACTAAGCACTGGAAACTTTATCAAGATTTCCCAGCAAGGACACAGCTTTTTACACGTCAGTCATTGGAGAACCCAGCGCAACAGGAGGTGGTTGCTCCAGCCCCTTGGCCTGTGCAACTGTGGTTAGTCGACGCAGATTGTGCGTTTAACGACTCTTCAGAACCTACAGCACCTGATCAACCCGACTCGGTACCAGTACCAACAGACGACTCGGAACAGTCCATCGCTACGCTGCAACAATTTTCTTCGCCAGCTACAGCACTACTGACTGACCTCACGGAAACTCGCCCGTTAATTCGAACTGAGCTGACTGTGAAAACTCCTGAAGGCGGACACCACATTTCTGGATTAGTGGACTGCGCAGCGACGCTTGACTTTGTATCAGAGGACTTTGTACGACGCTTTGCTTTACAGACTCGGAAGTCTGCAAGAAAGACTCCAGTTTGACTCGCTAACGGACAACGAGTGACTTCTACTACAGTCTGTGACGTCACTTTTGAGCTGGCTCGACACGAATTTCACAGGACTTTTTACGTTCTACGTGATTTACGCACAGCTGATTTAATCTTGGGTTTACCATGGCTTGATGACGAACATGCCTCTTTACAATTTTGTACAACCAGAATTTTCACACTGATGGACGGTACAGCTGTGGAGACTACACTCGAGGAACGACGCCCTGAGTGTCTGCTGCTGTCATCTACGAAAGTTCAGAAACTCATGCGCAAGACGCGCCGCAGCAGAGGACGTCATGCTGATTTTTACGTCATCGAACTTACGTCAGCAGCTGAACAACAGACAGATTTTCACACTGGAGAGGAACTAACTGCAGAACAACGTGACAACTTCCGGTTGTTACTTTTTGAAGACTTCCCGGAGTTACTGCAACCTGTTGACTCTCCACCTGTAAGCCGACAGTGGGATCATCCCATTGAAACAACAGGCCCAATGCGACGTCAACGTCTGAACCGACTGTCACCAGCAGAGCGTGCTGAGCTTAATCGACAGCTCAAAGACGCAGTGGAAGCTGGTTTGATACGCCCCAACTATAGTGAGTTCGGCTCGCCAATTCTATTTGTGCGAAAAGCTGATGGCTCGCTACGTCTGTGCATTGACTACCGTGGCCTTAACGAGGTTACGCGTAAGGACGCCTACCCACTTCCGAGAGTGGATGACACACTGGACGAACTTAAGGACGCGAATTTTTACACACACCTCGACCTCGCTTCGGGATTCTGGCAAGTTCGAGTGCGTGATCAGGACGTTCACAAGACGGCTTTTCAAACCCCTGATGGCTTAATGGAATGGGTCGCCATGCCGTTTGGACTGTGCAACGCACCAGCTACATTTCAGAGGATGATGAACGACATTCTTCGCGACTTTTTACATAAGTTCGTGACTGTCTACCTCGATGACGTCTGTATCTACAGTCGAACTCTGGAGGAACACCTGGAGCACCTACGTCTCGTGCTACAGCGATTCAAGGAGGAAGGGCTGAAATTACGCCTTAAGAAATGCTTTTTCGGATTGCAAGAAATGGAGTATCTGGGCTACACTGTGTCAGCCGGGAAAATTTCGGTTTCCACAAAGAAAGTCGAGGCCGTTGCAGACTGGCCAGTGCCCAAGACGCAGAAGGAGGTTCGCAGTTTCGTACAATTCTGCAACTTCTATGCGAGATTTATACACCATTTTAGCGACCTTACGGCTCCATTGACGGACTTACTGCGGAAGTCCCAGCCACAGAAGGTTACGCTGACGCCTGCCTGTTTGGAAGCCTTCGAGACTCTCAAGTTACGGCTCATTTCCGCGCCATGCCTGATCCTTCCGGAGGTTAGCTCGGACGCGACGTTCACCGTAGCTACAGATGCATCAACAGTGGGGATTGCAGCAGTCCTATTGCAAGACCAAGGGGGCGGTCTTCAACCAGTCTCTTACTGGGCGCGTAAGCTGAATCCAACTGAGCGTGGTAACACTTACTCTGCGTACGACTTAGAAGCTTTGGCCGTATGCGAAGCTGTCAAGCATTGGAGGTGCTATCTTGAAGGTTGTTCTAAGTTCCTTGTCGTAACAGACCACGACACACTGCGGCATCTGCTCAGGCAACCAAACAACAGGCTGAACAAGCGGCAAGCAAGATACCTGCGGGATTTGCAACCGTTTGTGGGCTCGATGACACTTGCATATCGCAAGGGAGCTCTGAACGAAGCCGACCCGTTAAGCCGGCGTCCAGACTTCGTACCTCAGGCCACAGTACCCTTATTTTGGGATGGCGAGGTTCCGTCAGATCGAGAATTACGACGGAAGTCCCAGCTGCTGTTTGAAGACGCACAGTTAAATTCACTGACTGTTGACGCGTTGCAGCTGAGCCCTGAGTTCGCTGATCTCATTCGCGAGGGGTTCTCACAAGATTCGTTTTATGGGGACGATGGTGAGTGGACAAGAGACTGCCGGATAGAAGCCAGAGATGGGTACTTTTGGCGTCTCAATCGCCTCTGTATTCCACAGAACTCTGAGCTCCGACTGAGATTGATCGCAGAGCCGCACGAAAGTTCGTCAGCTGGTCACAGAGGAGTTGCTAGCACTCTTGCTAAAGCACTCGACAGATTCTGGTGGAAACGAATCCGCCAAGATGTGAAAGATTTTTGTGAACGCTGCGTCGTATGCCGACGAGCGAAGATTCGACCGCAGATGGCCGCGACTGTTTACCCATTGCCTGTTCCACCCAGACCGTGGCACACAGTTGGTCTTGACTACGTGACACACTTGCCTGAGAGCAATGGCTTTAACAGTGTGTTGATTGTAGTAGACCATCTAACTCGAATGGCCCATTTTCTGCCATGCACAAAGTCGATTACTGCCGAAGAAACTGCCACTTT
Organism: Tetraselmis chui; assembly: GCA_026401115.1. Classification (NCBI taxonomy): domain Eukaryota; kingdom Viridiplantae; phylum Chlorophyta; class Chlorodendrophyceae; order Chlorodendrales; family Chlorodendraceae; genus Tetraselmis; species Tetraselmis chui. The sequence goes on from JAPMLY010000120.1 coordinate 197,869, forward strand.
GTTTTTACAGGGAGTCTACCGCTTACATGGACTACCCCGTGTGCTAGTCAGTGACCGTGACCCGAAATTTGTCAGCGCTTTCTGGCAGACACTCTGGAGACGCCTTGGAACGCGTCTGAACATGTCTACCAGCCGACACCCAGAAACAGACGGACTGACAGAGCGTGTGAACAGCACGTTTCAGCAGCTTCTTCGTTGCTTCTGTTGCTATGATGGCTCTGACTGGTCGACACTTTTACCTCAAGTGGAGTTTGCGTACAATGCTTCGCGTGCACTCGGAATTGAGCACACACCGTTCGAAGCTAACTTTGGTTTTTCTCCTGAGGAGCCTCCTGACCTGCTCTTCAGCATGCGACCATCGATTCCAATTTCGCAAGACGCAATAGAACGGTTGAGATTGTTACAGGAAGTGCACAGCATGGTACGCTCAGTGTTACAGCTACATAAGGACGAGATGCAAGCGCGTACAGAGCCGTCTACAGCGCCACACTTCGCTAAGGGAGACAAGGTGTCAGTCGTCACAGCAAATCTTTTTCTCAGAGGACAACCGAACAGGAAACTCAGAGACAGACAGCTCGGCCCTTTTCCAGTGGAGGAGCAAATTGGGAAACACAGTTACAGATTGAAACTACCAGCGACAGTACGCTTACATCTTGTGTTCCATGTTAACAATTTACGACCCTGCTCTACCGCTCCGCTACGACCAGCTGTCCCGGTAACTGTACCTGAAGGAGACGACGAGGAGTTCGACGTCTCACACATCTCTGCTGTGTGCATCAAGTCGCTACCTGGGCGACGAGGCAAATATTTGCTCTTCATGACGCACTTCAGTGATGACGACATTCCACCTGTCTGGCACCGGTTAAACGAGGTGCATCGAACAATTGCGTTACAAGAATTCTTGGAGACACTCCAATGGCGCAAGTTCGCCAAGACTCAGGCGTACATTGACTTCATGCACGCTCACCCAGCGCGCATTCCTGAGTCCTAGTAACTGCTTCAGTAAAGGAGCCAAGAACCACGGAGGTCTGCCTCGCGGCGGCCTCATTGATCTGTCAAGAGGGGGAGGGTACGAGTGTGACGAGTACAGTCCTGCAACAGTGCATTGCAGGACATTGTACAGGTACTCGTTACGGATACCAATTCGTGCTTTTCCACAGGATGGACGTATACTCGTGGGTACGTCGCTACTGCAATATTGTAATGGTGCTGATGCTACAGTACGACCAGTACCTCCCGGTACGTACAGATATGCATAATTAATCTAACTAGCCAGATGACGCGCCAGAACGAGCTCTTCAATGCAGAAGGAGCCGCGTCGTGAAATCCAATGCTAGGCAGGCCGTGTCTCGAGGACAGATGACGACGGTTGAGCAGCACCAACGCCTGACACGTAAGCGAAGCTTGCATGCATAACTAGTCTGGGCTGAAACCTACTTAAGCCTAGTGCAGTAGAGGGAGGTGACAGAACCTTTTAACAATTCCTTTGTTTCACTTACAACATCTACTGCCTAAGTACAGCAGTGAAACATCTTTTGCCTCTCGACAACATCATTTGCCATCTTGCAACAATAGAACTAGACAGACTAGAACAGATTTGTGCTAGCGTTTAGCTTTCAGAGGCTAACCGCCACAAATGGGTGTCGGGGGTTTTACTCCCCCCCGGGGAGGTGTGCAAGAAGAGGCGAGGGCTGCGTGCATTTAGGGGCGTGCGAGGGGGCAATGTGCGGAGGCGCGACGGGAGGACGTGCGGGACTTGGTGCGGTATATGAGTAGGAGGTGATGTAGCCATTGGACAGTGTGCGTGTGGAGTTGTGCAAGGATGCGAGACGTGTCGAGGCGTGCTTTGGAGACGATTTTATCAGGAGGGTCGGTGCGGGCGGTGAGTAGGGAGGTGAGACTTGTGATGGTGGAGGAGTGCGGTGTACCTGTGCGGCTCATGACGATGGGAAGGATGTCAACCACTGTGCCTGGCCAGTGGCTGCGGATGGCGTTTGCAAGGGGTGTGTATTTGGCACGTATGAGGTTAGCTGTGTGGGAGAGGTTGTTGTCCCTGCAGTACTTCCATTCCCCTATCTGAATCTTTTTTATGGATGCGTAACGGCGGCGACCGTTTGTGTGGCCAACGAATCGAGGTTCGAGGAGGCGGATAAAGTCGGGTTTGTGAGCGGGGGGTCGTAGCGCGGGGGGGGGGATCTTAGGTGGGAGGATGGCGGGACACGAGGTTAGGGAGTCGGGTGAGATACCTTCGTCAGCATCAACAAGGCGGGTGGGCATGTGGGTAGGGTGGGGTGGCTGACAGTCAAGCGGAGTGTGGGCAGGAGAGGGGGAAGCAAATGATTTTATGGGTTTCTTACCGAAGTCTGCAGTGATGGTTTCCCAGCGGCCCCCGTTGTGGCGTTCCAATAGGGAGAGTAGGAGTTGAAGCGCGCTGTTGTGTCGGTCCTGTCTTAGGCCAGACATGGTGGGGCAGTTACCGGCCATGTGGCCGTTGCTAGTGAATTGGCCACATAGGGGGCATCGCAGGGTGGGGTTATGAGTGAGTAGGCGGGTGTTGTGGACTCCCCACATGAATTCTTGTTTGTGTGTGAACTGGATATTTGTGAGGGTTGAGTGCTTTTGTGGTAAGAGAAATCGGCGCCGTCCTTCGCGGCGCGGGCGAGGAGGGCACCGTGTTTGGTTGTTTGCGAGAGAGGTGTGTGTGTGTGTGTGTGTTTGGTGTTGCAGGTGTGTGCGTCAGCTTTGAGGTTGGTGTATCTGTAGGGTATGGGGTCTCCTAGAGTTTGTGGAATGAGGGTGTACGGCCAGGTCCAGTGGCCTATTGTGACCTCTGAACCTGTGGTGTATGTAGTGTCGGGTGGGTGACCATCCGCGACTTGGTTGGCGAGGGTGTCTTCGAGGTCGTTACCTAGGGAGTGGTTGTGGGCTTTGATTTTGCCGAGGTGTGTACGGATCCCGCGTCGCAGCGGGTTTTGAGGGTGTGTGTGATGGATAGGAGGGTGTCGCGGTGGATGTTGTGTCTGTAAGCGGAAGGGCAGTTTAAGTATCCTTGTATGAGGCGGAGGGAACACGCACTGTCTGTGAGGAGGTGGGTGCGGCCAAGTTGGAGGCCTATATCTATGCCAGCTAATTCAGCGCGATTTATTGTGTGTGAGGGAGGGGTAGAGGTCACCATGATTTTGATTCTGGTGTCCGAGGCGGGGTGGGTAGCAGCTCCTCCGAGGGGGGACGAGCTTCCTTTTTTTGAGCCGTTTGTGTATACAAAGTCCTGCCAGTTCCAAGCAAGGGTACCTCTGGTGTGGGGGTATGTTAGATGTACGCGTTCCGGGAGGGGGTACGTGAGAGGGTGAGTTGGGTTTGGGGGGAGGTGGTATATACATGCAGAGTGGGGTGAGTAGGTGACAAAGAGGTGTGGGGGTGGGGGGGTGATGGTGGGGTTGGGGAGGTGAGTGTCGTGGATAGATTCGAGAGTGTTGTGAAGTGCGGTCATGGCTGCGGGTGACGGGAGGGTGGAGAGTGCGAGGGGGTTGGCGACGAGGTAAATGTCGACCATGCATCGTGTGCCGAATGGGGTGGGGGTGGGGTTGCCAGTGTGTTGGTCGGGGGGTAAGAAGGTGTTTGCGTCATTGGGGAGGGTGTAAAGGTGGTGGGTGTATGGGGAGTGTATGTATTTGGAGTGGCGGTAGGGTGTGAGTTCCCAGCGGGGGAGGATGAGGATGGTTGCGCTGGGTGTGTGAGGGGCTGAGATGTGTGCGCTGGTGATTGCGTGTTCCATGGCTCGTCGCATGCATTCGTGGTCGTATTCGGGGTTGGCTATGTTGGTGCCTTGCCATGTGTGGGGCATTGCTGCCGCTAGATGAGAAGACTATATCTTCGGGGTATAGGGAGTGGTAGGTGTGGGAGTGAAGGGATTTATTAAGGGGGTCGGAGTAGAGTTATGTCTGTATGTGGAATGTGTGGCGGAGAGCTGTGAGTAGGTCTTCTCTAGTGGCCCATCTATTACGGGTGGTGGTGGCGGGTGTGGGTGAGTGGATTTCTGAGCGAGAGCCTGGGCGGGTGAGGAGGTGGTAGACCTCCTCTTCGAACGTATGCTACGTGAGGTCGGGGCGGAAGAGTTGGTAGAGGTGGCGGACGCGGGGGCCGTTAAGGGTAGTGACCGCGCGGCCGTCGGGAGTGCATAGTATGGTTGTGTCGTGGAGTGATGGGTGTGCGTGGATGGCGAATTTGCCGGCAGGGAGCATGTCGAGGTCGGGGTTTATGGGGTCGTGGTTGAATGTGATTAGGGGGTGTGACCACGGAGGGGGTCCGGGTTCTGGCAGAATGGGTGTGGTGGAGGGGACATAGCCGGAGTTAAATGCGATGAGGGCGGTGGGGCCGGAGGGGGTCTCACTGATGGTGTCGTGTAGTTGTAGGCATGGGGCCCACTGGACCTCGTGGAGGCGGGTGAGGTCGTGTTGTCGTTCGCGAGCACACCACTCGCACTGCCATGTGGCGGGTCCCTGAGCTGGGCGGCATTGAGAATGTATGGCAAAGTGCGGGCATGTGCAACATGTGGAGGTGGGTTCTGTGTGCAGTGGGTCATGACATATGGAGCATGTGGTGGGGGAGGGGGTGGGGAGGCATACCGATGTGGGAGTGGAGGAGATGAGGAGGAAACCGTTGTCGAGTCGTGACTGAATGTCCCATTCCGTGAGGTGTTCCGGGGCCCATTCAACCATGTACTGCGTTTGGCCATATTCTGCGTCCTTATGTTTGGAGATGATGCGCGTTACGTCGCAGGGGGGGTAGTGGTGGTCTGAGGGGGTGAGGTATTCTGTGTCTAAGTGTGTGGTGGATGCGGTGGGGGTGGGGTGAGGGGTGCGGGAGGTGTAGATGCCGGAGGAGAGGGTGGGGGGTGAGCGAGGGAGGTGTGGGGATAGGAGGGGAATCCATGAGGGGTGTATAGTGGTGGGGGGGGATGCTTGTTTGGAAGAGGGGCTTGTGAGGGGGAGGCGGTTGTGGATAGTATCGAGGGGTTCGGTGAGGATTGCGGCGAGGAGGCGGATGGGAACAGAGAGTGGGGTGGCGGACCTCGTGAGTGTGGTGATGGATTTGCATGATTTGAGGATGAAGGATGATGAGGTGGCTCTGAGGAGGACTTGTGGCCATGTGGTGATGTTAATTTTCCTGAGGGGGGTGAGGCGGGGGAGGAGGGAGGCGTGTGTTTTGCGGGGAGAGAAGTCGCAGTAGGCTTGTTTATATGTATGAGGGTCTGTGATGTGTGTGGCTTTGTCCCGGAGTGAGGCGAGGAGGGTGTTGTCTTGAGTGGTGAATTGTGCGCGGATTGTGGAGGCGATAGGGTTGGTGAGAGAGAGTGGAGGGATGTTGTGGAATAGGGTGCCCGCATCGCGTTGACCTCTTACTAAGCACTTGAGTGTGGGTGGGGTGTAGCTGGTGGACATGATGGATTCCGAGGGCCAGTGGGAGTACGTGGTGGATAAGGTGCGGATGTGTGCGCGGGCCATGTGGCCTCTATAGCCTGAGTTGTTCATGATTTTATGTAGGTGGCAAACTGTGAGTTGTGCGGCGTGGGCTTTGAGGGAGGGGAGGCCGTATCCTAGGTCGGAGGTAGGGCGGTGGAGGGCTGTGCGGGGAAGGTTACGTACCGAGGAGACGGCGGAGCGGAGGGCGCGGCAGATTTGGCCTTCGAGAGTGTCGAGTTGGGAGTCGGTGAAGAGGCCGAGCTGGAGGGTGAAATGTTTTCCGATGAGAAGTCCACGGATGACCCTGATTCTGCGGGATTGTGTTAGTGGGGAGGTGGAAAGGGTGGTGATGAGGGATGCAGTGGTACGTTTGCGTTCGTGCCAGTGTGTGGTGAAGTTGAGGGAGGTGTTCAGTTCTACCCCATGGACGCGGTATGTGTCCCTGGGGCCAATGGTGGGGATGGGGGCCGGGGTGGAGTTTATGGAGATGAATTGAGTTTGCAGGCGGGATGCGAGGAGGGTAGTGTTGGCGCGGGTGAGGGCGTTGCTTGAGCGCCATAGGGCGCCGGTGATGCAGCATTTGCGGATGTTGACGGTCATGCCCGTGTAGGCGCTGAAGAGGGAGAGTTTCCTGAGTTGGATGTTCATGTTGGGGGTCGAGCCCGTGGCGAGGCTGAGGTCGTCAGCGAAGCCGTGTCCCGGGTATGTGGCTGTGGGTTCTGTGGGGTCGACGTTAGTGGCGGGGGGGCCTGGGCGGTAGCCCCGGCTTCCCACTGTGAGCCATCGAAGGAAGGGTTCAAGGAAGAGGGTGAAGAGGAAGGGGGAGAGGGTGTCGCCCTGGAGGGTTCCGCGATTGATATCGATGGAAGGGGTGGGGCCATGTGTAGTAATATAATCTGTGGTTGAGACCCCGTAGAGGTGTTCGCATGTGTCGACAAAGGTGGGGGGCATACCGAGTTGTCGCATGTGTTTGAACATGATACGGTGGTCTGCGGCGTTGAAGGCACCTTTGAAGTCCGCGTACATGACGTAGATGTCTTTGTTGTGGAGTTTCGCGTCCTCCATCGTCATAATGAGGGAGGACAGGGCGTCGTGGATGCTGCGGTGTTGTCGGAATCCGTCATGTTGGTCGCTGAGAATGCCGTGGGTTTCGGCGTATTTCGAGCCTGCATCTTTGATTAGTGCTGTCCATAGTTTAAGGAGGTTATTCCTGAGGGCGATAGGGCGGTAGTTATCGAGGAGGGAGGGGTCGCCTTTTTTATGTAGGAGGCATGTTGTGCTGTGGCACCAATCAGGAGGGGTGTAGGATTTGTGGGCGAGGAGGGAGAGGAGAGAGAAGAGGGCGGAGCGGGTCGCCGGTGGTAGGAATTTGATTATTTCATTGGGGATACCGTCGGGGCCGGGGGCTTTGCCGGTGCCTAGGGAGTTGAGGGTTTTATCGAAAGTGTCGCGGGTAATCATGTCGGCAAGGGTGAGAGAGGGGTCGCCGCGGGGTTCGATGATAAAGTTATCGGGGTTGTCGGGGAGTTCCCAAGGGGGGGTGGGTCAGTCGTGTGGGGTGGCGCGGCCGAGTTCGGAGGCGAAGTGAGAGTGTACAGCGTCAATGATGGCGGAGGGAGAGGATGCGGTAGTTTTATCGGGTCTAGTAATGCGGTGGAGGGTGGAGGCGGCGCCGGCGGGGGGTAGGAGGCCGCTTTTAATTTTCAATCTGCGGTGGGAGAGTTTGGGGCAGGCGTCGTAGGCCGCATTAGCTCGAGTTTTTATTTTCTTTATCTTATCCGTGGTGGTGGCGTGAAGGAGCTGGCGTATACGTGCCTGGCATTGTTGTTTGATGGCGTCAGGGGAGAGATATTCAGATGTGTTTAAGAGGGCTTGGGCGAAGGGGAGGGGGCCGTTGTTTTTGCTGCATTTACGTAGTTTGAGTATTTAAGCGCGGGTTTTATTTGTGAGCCAGGTAGGGTCTAGGGACGTTTGGGGTGGGCGGGGTTTCTTGGCGGGGAGGAGGGGCCAAATTGTGGCTGCGTGGTCCATGTGTTGGGAGAGGAGTGTAGTGAATTGTGAGGCAAGGGTGTCGAGGGTGTCGGGGGAGGCCGATGTGTTTGAGGTGTTGAGAATTTCTGCGTGGAGGGTAGCCGTTTGGTTGATGAGGTCGGGGGTGCTGGATTGGTACGCTTTTATTTGGTCGGGTGTGAGGGGAAGTCGAAATTTGAGTTTGCGCGTCGTGTGATGTGTGTGGGGGTGGGTATGGGGAGGGGGGGGTGTGCCATGAGGGAGAAAGGGGCGGGAATGACGAGGTGGATTGCAGAGTGGTCAGTAAAGTGGGAGGGGGAGGGGAATATCGAGCAGTGGTCAAGGCAGCCCCCGCTGCGGGGGAAGGTAGGGATGGGGTCGTGGAGGGGGTGGAGGTGGGATTTGAGTAGGGAGGTGAAGGCAAGGTGTCATGTACCTGTGTTGGTGGTTGATTGGAAGTCCCCTCCCCAGAGGGTGCGGCGGTGCGGGTGGTCGTCCGCTAGGCGGAGGCCCCAAGCTGCAACTTCTACGTAGAGGCGGATCACTTGGGGGGTGGAGAGCTGGGGCATATAAGTACCTATAAGGAGGTAAGGGGTGCCTGAGTGGGGAACGATTTTTAGTCCGGCGATGTGGGGGAGGAGGTGGGGGGCGGGGTTAGGATAGAAGCAGACTGGAATGAGGACTTAGAAGCGTGAGGTAGACCGTGAACCACTAATCCCAACCTCTCCAATGGCAGTAACGATACCGTCTAAAACATACCCGTATCTAGGTATTTATTATTTTTCAGGTCTAGACCTTTTTTTTTGGATACAATATGAAGTAAAAAGTGTCGCTAGTCTCCACGATACGCGGCCTGCTCCAGCCGCGGCGGGGTTGCCGATCAGCAAGGCTGGTCAACATGAGCCGGTCGAGTCGAACCTGCCTGACCTCGGCTCCTATGCGATTCCGGTCGTGCCGGAGGTAGGGGGAAAGGCAGGTGGAAAACCCCCCTCGCGCAGGTCGTCGTCGGACTCGTCTCGATCCGTGCTCGACCCCGTCCGAGATATCGGAGATAGTGGCCGCTCTGCTCGGCGCGACCCTCCACCTAGTCTAGCCTTCTCCCCCCCCCGCGGGGGCTAGGAGGAGAAAAAAGCCATGCTGCAGACGGTGTCCGGCTGGCTCTCCTGCCTCCGAGCCAAATGTCTCGTGTCCCCTGTCCGTTTGCCGTCTGTTTCCACCACCCATCTGATCGCGCTGTGCTGGCCGCACTTGTCTCCCCCAGTGATTTACGTTGTTAAGGGGCCGCCTATACGAGCAGTGTGCCGTTGCGATAACCCGGGGCACACTGCCTGAGGCAGCCTGTCGATAACCGGGTACCGACTAGGGGAGGGGGAACGGATAATACCCAGGGATCGGCTATCCTCAAAAGATGGTGGGTACGGGAATATTTAACCGAAAACCCCCCGTACCGGGTTTTTCCGGCGGCGGATGATCCTCCCGACCTCCGCCGCCAGACAGTGCCGCTCCTCCGGCTGCGACCCGCCTCCATCCTGCGTATCTTCGGGCCTCTCCCCCAGGGAGACCAGAAGGTTTCGCAGGGCTGGCGGCTGCTAGCGAGCGCCGTCCCTAGCGCTGCTTCCCAGCTGACCGCCGCCAGCTCCAACACCCTCGTGCCTCCGCTGATTCGTCCGTACCCATCTTCGCCAAAAAATATTTCGCGGACGCCGCCCCCGCCCCATCGTCGGGAGAGTATCTGTGAGTATTTAGTCGCGCAAAAGACATATCGGACTAGCCGAGCGGGAGATCCCTGTGCAGGTGTACGGATATTATGTTTTTCCAAAACCCTCCGTACATGGCTTCCCGACAGATGCTGATCCCGCGGATCGCAGCTGTCGGTTCCTCGTTCAGCCCCCTACCGTGCCAGGCATGGCACGGCTATGGGGTTACCAACGCCCACCGCGTGGAGGTAGAGGTAGGTGCCGACGGGCATGCGAGCGCACCTCCCTCCGGGGCCGCCGCCGCTGCGCCGCCGGCGGGCGCCTTTCGTGAATTACTCTGTATGTGCGCATCCCAGAACTGAACACGGCGCTCCTGAAATGCCGAAAACGCTTTTTTTTGTACAAGTGAAAACGCCGTCACGCGCGCCCGACCTACCTCACGGCATGACCACGGACACGCATCCACGCACATTGCCTCCGGAACCTTAAGGCTTTTGTTGATGAATACGCATGGATAAGGCCTCTAAAGCACGTAGGTTGACCTATTGCCGTGTCATTTCAGGTTGAAACATGAATGTAGTTGTTGATCGCATCATGCTGCGTGATGTCACATTTTCACAATCTGTGAGCGCAATACCCGACGAGGTCGACGAGTATCAGCCCAACGCCCAAGGCAGCCATAAACGCACAGGTATCACGGGGAGCTCAGCTTCGGCGGCGGACGCAAGGCTAGACACGCAGGGGAAGAGTTGAGGTAATCAAGCGCAAGGAAGCGTCGCGGTACATAACGGCGAGTATTAGCCGAGCGCTTGCGGGGCTTTCAACTCTACTGGTCGAGGTGGAACGCCTCACCGAGGAGAATAGAACAGACGAAATGAGCTAGTAGACTAGCGACATCTATTGTAGGAGAATAAGCGGCTATGCAGCGAAGAGGAGAAAACCAACAAAGCTTCGCACGGCGTGCTAAAGGCATTAATCGAGTCGGACGCCGCGCATGGCGCGAAACTCGGGAGGGGGGTGTATACATACCCAGTCTACCTCTGGAAGATAAGATCAGCAACTCAATTTAAATGTAATATGTTTCTGTTTCATTATTTGCTTTATTGGATTTGCGCGCATACATGCATCGTGACATCGTGTTTGCTGATAATGCTCTTAGGCACAACCAATTGGTGTAGCAGGTTGGTGTTGCGGCTCTTGTTGCTTTTGATGTTGTTGCGTGACGGTGCAGTGGCTAATGCAACTGCTGATAATGATCTTCTTACTTACATATGTCCTCATTGGTTATGTCGTTGATTCTATTATGGATGTATGTTGTTCGTGCTACAGTTTGCTGATGCTTCTGATTCTGCTGGCATGCTAATGTTTTCACAATTGCTATTATTGCCACTGATGTTTCTTTCTTCTATTGCTACTGCATGTTATGAAATTATTGTCGCTGCTGCTATTGTTGCTGCTATTGATTAAGTTGTATGTTGATGTTCTGTTTTGTACGTTGATGTCATTCTTGCTACATCTCTTACTGCATGCTAATGTAATTGTTGCTGCTATTTTATGTTGATGTTAATGTTAGTGCTCTCGTGATGTTGTTCATACTGTCTATATTGTTGTCATAGTTCTTGGAGTTGCTTGTTACCTTTGCTTATGTTCCTATTACTGTTATGCTTCCTGAAAATGCCACTATTCCTGCTGCACGAGGATGCACATTTCGCTCCTGTTGTATTGCCTCCAAAGGTAGTTCATTTGTGCTGCCACTGTTGTTGCTATTAATGCATCTAGTGTTGATGGTGCTGCGGCTGCTGAATAAACAAGGGTATGGTAAGGCAGTAACCATCAAGAGCACAGCACGAAAAGCACGCCCTCAGCCGGAGTAGGCATGTTCTCCAACTCAGCACCATTATGGCTTATCACCACACACACACACACACACGCGCGCGCGCACACACACACACACACACACACACACACACACACACACACACACACACACACACACACACACACACACACACACACACACACAGTGATCCGCCCATTGTGCCCTATTGAACCATGCAAACACAGTTAGTGTGGAAGATAACGTACGCAAACGTAGTTACAGTCACAGTCCCGCAAACGGAACAGTTAAGGCGACAACCAGCCACAGAAGTGGGAGAGCTGTAGCCTAGCGACAGCTCTGTACCGAGTCAAACAGTTTATCGGTATGTCCGATCTAGACATGTACTAATCATATCTAGAGTAGCTTACAGTAGCTATCTGCAACTAATACGTATGCGGTATTACTTACAACACTCCCCCTGAAGGTAGCTACGGGATGAAGCGTTGCATTGGGTCTTGTCCTCCAAGGATCGCACTTCGGTGTCGTGCTAGTGCAGGTCCTGGGAGGGGTTTGGTGAGCATGTCAGCCACCATCTGGTCAGTGGGGAGGTACCTCAACTTGATGGTCCCTTGCTCCACGTGGTCTTTGAGAAAGTGCCACTTCAGGCCGATGTGTTTAGTCTTCTCGCTGACCAAGGCATTCTGGGAGTATGCAATGGCGCTTTGGTTGTCCTCCCAGATGGTGGTGGTTTCGGTGATGGGGGAGTCGAAGATTTCCCCCAGGAGTTGTCGGAGGTGGAGTCCCTCCTTGGTGGCGTCAGCCGCAGAGTAGTACTCGGCTTCACACGTGGATTGAGCCACACAAGTCTGTTGTTTGGACTTGTAACTGATTGGCCCGCGTCCGAGGGTGAAGAGATAGCCGGAGCGAGACTTGCGGGTGCTGCTGTCGTTGGCCCAATCAGCGTCGGCAAAGCCTGTGAGTTGGAGACTGTGGTCCAGGCCCCCCCCCAACGTCAGGCGCATGTTGATGGTGCCATGGAGGTAGCGGAGGACCTTTTTCAGAGCTTGCAAGTGTGCCTCGGTGGGCGAGGCTTGGGCAGAGCCGAGGATGCTCAACGCCGTGGAGACATCGGGGCGTGTACAAACGGCGGCGTACTGGAGGCTGCCCAGGAGGCTTGGGTAGACGTCCTTGGCCACTCCTGTGAGAGAAGGCGAGTTCAAGTGTGCAAGGCCGGCGAGGAAGCCTGGGTCCATCGGAAGGGACGACGGCTTAGAGTCAGACATGCCGTACTTGGCGAGGATGTCGCGCAGGTACTTGGACTGGTCCAGCGAGATTGTGCGCGTGGAGCGATCGCGGGTAATGTGCATGCCGAGGAGTTGGGAGAGGTCGCCTAGGTCCTTGATTTTGAACCGTGCTCCGAGTTGGGCTTTGAACGATGCGAGCCAGGTGGCATCATTGCAGGCCGCGGGAATGTCATCGACGTACAGGGCGATCATGGCGAAGACGTGGCCGGCGCGATAGATGTAGATGCACGGGTCGGAGACGCATTGTTGCCATCCATGGTCGACGAGCCACGCACGAAGTAGCATGTTGAACTCGCGGGGGGACTGCTTAAGGCCGTAGAGGCAACGCTTGAGGTGACAAACCTTGGACGTTCCATCGGTGAAGCCGAGGGGCTGGCGGATGTACACATCCTCCCGGATGGGGGCGTAGAGAAACGCTGTGTCGATGTCAAGTTGGCAGAGTTCAAGGTCGCGGGCGGCTGCAATGGTTAGGAAGAGACGCAGGCTGGCCATGCGGATGACCGGGGAGAAGGTCTCCGTGTAGTCCAGTCCAGCGCGTTGACTGCACCCCTTGGCGACGAACCGCGCTTTGAAGCGGGAGACGTCGCCGGCTGTATCCGACTTGACTTTAAAGATCCACATGCTGTTAACGACCATGCGGCCGGGGGGGAGGTCCACAAGGTCCCACGTGCCGTTGCTGATGAGGGAGGAATACTCCTGTTGCATAGCGGCTTGCCATTGGGGGGCTTGGGCGCTGTCCAGCGCAGCTCGGTAGGATTTTGGTTCCACACACTCTCGGGCGGAGAGGAGGGCGATGGCAGTAGGGGACGTGCCGGCAGGTGTGTGTGGGGGACCAGTGACAAGGTCGGGGACGTGAGGGTGCTCAAAGATGTCCTCTTGAGCTTTTCCTTGTTCAGGATCACAACACGCCGTTACGAGTGTGGGTGGGTAGTCGGACAGGTGGGCAACCATATCGCCGTAGCGAATGGGGTGGGAGCGGAGCCGAGCATGGCGAGGGGTTGGCGGGGGGGGTAGGGGTGTGGGTGATGTGAGGTCAATGGGGTGGGATAGGGGTGAGTCTGCGGGGACGTCGTCCGAAGAGTCGGTGATGGCCGAGTCGACGGAGGGTTGTGTGTCGAAGCCTGGGGTGTCTTCCTGAAAGACAACATGTACGGAAGTGGTGATGCGACGCGTTTCCGGATTGTAGACACGATACCCGGGTGCGTCAGGGGGATAGCCCACCATGACGCCGCGAAATGCTTTTTCACTGAGTTTCCGACGTTGTTTGTCGGGGACCTTGGCGAAAACGGCGCAGCCGAAGACGCGGAACTTGGAGGCGTTGGGCACTGACGACGTAAGGAGTGTGAGGGGGACGCCCCCATTAGGTCCGACCGAGCGACTGTACGTGCGGTTGCGAAGGTACACAACAGTGCTGACAGCGCACGACCACATGGAGTTGGGAACGGCCATGTTGTGGAGCATCGCCGATGCATTGTCCCGGATGGTGCGCCAGGGACGTTCGGCCTTGCCGAGCATGTGGTGGGCGTATGGGGCAGAGAACTGTACCCCGACGCCGAGGTGTGCGCACATCCGGCGAGTGACAGCAGCTTCAAACACAGAGTCTGAGTCAAATTTGAGGACCGGTGCGAACGCGCCCGTCTGGGAGTGATGGCGGGCATGCAGGTGTTTGATGTCCAAGAGGATGGTTTCCAATTCCGAACATGCGTCGTCTTTAGACTTAAGGAACCGCACCCACATGTAGTTGGTGTGGTGGTCGATGACGAGCAAGCAGTAACGGAGGCCATGTGGGGAGGGGACATTGACCGGGCCCCAGAGGTCAGCGGACAGGTTGAGGAGGGGGTGGGATGGCTTCGCGCAAGCGGCTGTGTTGCGTGGTGCAGCTGTGGCTTTGTGAAGGAGACAAGAGTCGCACGAAACTTTGGTTACAGCGCTAGTTAACACAGGGCTAGTCGGGACACCGTGAGTATGTTGGGCCTGAAGGCTTTGCATGTTGAGGTGGCCATATCGACGGTGCCACAGGACGGGATCACACTGGGCAGTAAGGGCAACCTGAGGTGAGGGGTCAAGTGCCGGCGGTGCGGATGGGCTGGAAGGGAGGACCGGCTGGTGGGGAAGGAGGTAGAGACCGTTTCCGGACGGTTCTAGCACACCCATGCCTGTGGGTACCAAAAGCAAACCAGTGTCAGAGTTGGAGGGGAATATGAATTCACAACCGCTGTGAGTTTGCATCCAGCTGACACTAAGGAGTCTGCCGATACGCTGTGCTGAACGAGATGATAGGTCAGGGGTGTAGAGTGCATACACAGTGCGGTGAATGAGCTGGCCAGAGGCAAGTCTGACAGAAATTCGCACTGAGCCACTGCCCTTAACGTCAACGCCGACACCGCCCACGCGAGAGGGAGCGGAGGGGGGCGTGAATTTCACGAAGTCATCTCGGAACGCAGTGAGGTTAATCGAGCAGGCGGAATCAACGACCCAAAACTTTGACAGATTACGACCCGGGGCGAGGGAAGAGGAGAATGCCACAGAGCTGAATGGGACACTCACCTCGTCGTCAGCGTAGTCATCAGCGCAGTCCGCGAGGGTGGGTAGGCAGTCGGTGTCATCGGCGGGGGCGTCGTCGGCAGGGACGTCGCTCAGCAGCGCAGCGTGAGCAGAGGGGGTGCCGTCGGCGGCGCCGTACTTCTGGACTGTCAGCCTACGCTTGGCGAGATTCCACTTAAGGATAGCGTCATCCGTGGCAGTGCACGCGGACATGAGATGGTGGAGGCTGCCACAAACGCCACACTTGTTGGGTCGATGGCCGCGAGGGTTACGGTGTGGTGGGCCTCGACCGCTGTGCGAGCCGCGGCCCGCAGCGACGAACGCGGAGATGGGAGGAGGTGATATGGCCGGAGCGGTTGCGTCCGGAGCAGGGTCGTCTTCCATGTTGTGCGCAAGGTGGAGAATGCTGGCCATAACTTCATCAGCCGACATGATGTAGTCCGTGTCAAAGGCGTTGATGACGCATTGCTTCGCCTGACCGTGTGGGCCGCTGCTGGAAATACCGCGCAGCATGAGGAGACCGAGGTGGTGGGGGTGGATGGCAACGGAGCCATCAACCAACTGGCATGTGTCGTTGTACTCGTCAAAGGTCTGGCGCATGTAGTGGACATAGTCACTGAGTGACTGACCAGGGCGCTGTCTGACCGTCAGGTTGTCCAAGAGGGACAAGGAGCGAGCAAAAGACCGACAGTCGAGGCGTTCACAAAGGATGTCCCACGCGGCAGCGGCGCAGTCAGGGCGTGCTGGAGAAACGCATTTCATGGCTTGGTCAGCGCGCTTATTCGCGCTGGCTGCATGGAGAAGCAGCGTGTAGGCGTAGTGTTGCGCTTGTTCGTCGAGCCAGACGCCGGAGTCGCGGATGGCCAGCTGAGGAATGAGGTATGCGGCCTTGATGGAGAGGAAATTAAGGAAGGTCCTCTTCCATTGCTTGAAGTCCGTGGTCGGGCACATGACGGGGACCGACATCTTCATGGACCGGTTGAGGGCGTCCTTGTCGAAGCCGGGGGCTTCGTGTGCCGCCCGGTTGATGACCACCGGGTCAATAGTGGGGCGACGACGGCCCCGGGGGGTGGGGTCGCCATGTTGGAGTGGGGGAGAGTGCCGGCCATGAAAGGGAGGAGGTGGGCCACCGGGAAAGGGAGAGCGGCCGGCCATGGGACGCGGCGGGCCGTACGAGTGCGGGTGGTCACGGTAGGGGGGGATGAGATGAGAGGGCGCCTCCGGGATATGGGGGCCGGGGTGGTGAAGGGCATATCCGGCGTGGGGGAAGGGGGGAGGTGGTGGGAGGTGATCAACCCGGATGGCGTGACGCGAGGGGTCGTAGTGCGCATCGGCACGCGCGGGCTCGCGGGGCGCATCGTGGCGGCGCTGTGCGACTGTGGGGTCGCCAACAGGGGCTGCAGCAGCAAAGAGTGTTTCTGCGTCCGGGGTTACGAAACCAGGCTGGGGATGTTCAAGCAGGTGGAGGGTGTGGCCGTCGTGGCTGTCCCGGACGGGTTCGAGTGGGGCATCGTGGCGGCGCTGAGCTACAGGGGGGTGCGGATTAGCACCCGCAGCAGCAACAGCACCCTCGGCCGACTGCGAGTCGAGACGAGCTGTTATGCTCGCCACTTGCGCAACGAGCAGCGCGAGAGTATCCGGGGGGTGATCGAGGGTGCTCTGGTGAGAGCCTGACTCAGGGGAATCAACAGGTGAAACAGGCGGGTTTTTCTGCGCCATTTCGACAGAGGGCAAAAAAGAAAGAGCTGGATGAAAAACAGGCAGCGGTAAAAACCGCTAGCCGGACTCGTGCCTAACAGCGGTATGCAAAGAGACGGCCTGATGCCCGCCGACCCCTCGGCCTGTAGCCCCGGGGTGTCTCAGAGCACCTTTTCTGTATCCTCCACCCAGTGTGGGGCACAAGTCGAGGCCAAGGCCAGGACAGGTGGAGCGCTGCGCTGGTGGCTGATTCGCTGAGGCTAGTATAAAAATAAAAATAAAAGGTAAGCTACGGCTGGCGTGCGACCTGTGGATGCGTATTCACCCGACAGTGCACCCCCCCGTTCTCCAGCTTGGACCTGTGTGCACCCTGTCCACACACGACGAGTGCGTCGGTGTGGGTGGCTGGCTATCTCCGTCGGGTGGCTGACTTAAGAGGGGTGGTGGCGGGTTTTAAAATCGCAGTTTATACTGGCGATACCGCCGACTACAGGTTGAAAGTACTAGGAGTCTAAGGAAACTTGCCTTCTGCGGGAGAGCTGTCGATCGCAGCTCGCCGAACCAGGTTGTCGCGCGTGAGTGACGTGAGGCGAGGGCCCATAACCTATTGAACCATGCAAACACAGTTAGTGTGGAAGATAACGTACGCAAACGTAGTTACAGCCACAGTCCCGCAAACGGAACAGTTAAGGCGACAACCAGCCTACAAGCGTGGTGTCGGGACAACAGAAGTGGGAGAGCTGTAGCCTAGCGACAGCTTTGTACCGAGTCAAACAGTTTATCGGTATGTCCGATCTAGACATGTACTAATCATATCTAGAGTAGCTTACAGTAGCTATCTGCAACTAATACGTATACGGTATTACTTACAACATGCCCAACCACACACATATATGCCCCCAAAAAAGACCGACGCAGTCAAGCTGAATTTGGTAGAGTATGCAAAGAAGCGCAATGGGTTAGAAGAAATGACGACTACATAGCTATAGTAAGATGCTTTGGTGCTGTCATGGTGGTGGGTTGTTAATGTTAGGTGGTGGGTTGGTATTGTACAATCTCAGCCCTATACGGACGAACCGCAGCGCGTCCGACATTTCCGCCACTCCAAAGCCTGTTGGGAGTTATCGCCGCGTTTTAATTGTGGTTCCTTGCCTGAATTTTCCTTTGAGCTCAGCATAGTGTGTCGGAATGAGCCATGCGAACCTAGCTAGAAGACGTGATGATTGAGTAGCCCTCCGGGCGCTTTAGATCCTCGTCGGGCTAAGCCGACCATCGCAACGGCCGTTTTGAAGCGACTTAGTCTCAGCCGATGTCAAAATGCCCTTGTCAACAGTCGCCACTCCATATAAGGCGGTTGACCTGCCACCTTGAAGAAAGAAAACGGCGGAGGTAAGTGGTGACGAATAGACACAGTGTACGTATTTTTCGCACAAAGCCAAACAAAAACGCAGCACTCACCCGCCTCGGCGCTTTTTCGCAGTCTGCACATGTCAAACTGAATGGCTGGAGTTGCCGTAGGGTAAGTCAAAATGTCACATGTCAAAGTTGAGGGGGCGATAAGGAATGCTTACACTCGGTGAGTGACACTGCATGTCATCTCACCCTCAGCAAGTGCCTAGGACTTGCCTATCACGGGACACGCACTCACCTTGTGGTGAGCACACGCCAACGTATATTCTAAGCCTTTAGATGATATCTAATGCTCAGCAACTTGCCACCATCAGCAACATAATTCACTCTATTGCTGATTGGCTTATCATCTTATAGTGTTGAGTAAAAGCCGTAATATCACGATGCTACTCGACCAGCATTGCTTTGTAGCAACTTGAATACCACTCAAAACTATGTCTCGCAACACTCCCCCTTGATACGCAGGCAAACCCATGACGGCATTGCACAACTTGCTGTGCCTTGCACTCACTAATGGCTTGGTTAGCACATCAGGTAGCATGTTCTTTGTCGCACAATATTGCACCTCGATATCTCCGCTCTCCACCTTCTCCCGACAGAAGTGGTACCTCACGTCCATGTGCTTGCTGCGTCCGGTCGTCATGCTATTCTTGCTGAGTGCAATACAACTCTGATTGTCCTCGTGAATGGTGATGGCAGACCCGGAGTCTTGGTGAAACTCATGGAGTAGTTTCTTAAAAATATCGCCTCCTTAGTGGCCGTAGTCAGCGCCATATACTCTGCCTCCGCTGTAGACAACGCCACAATTTGCTGCCGTTGGCTTTTCCAACTCACCGTTGAGCATGAGCACATACCCCGTGCGAGAGCGCCGCTCGCAAATATCACTCGCGTAGTCAGAATCTGACCATCCTACCACCTTTGATGAAGGTGCGCCACCGTACATCAACACCGAATATGAGGTCCCCTTGAGGTAGCGGAGTGCCCTCTTGGCTTGCTCCCAATGTGTCTGATAGGGGTCGGACATGTACCTACTAGGGTGGCTATCAACCATGGTGATGTCGGGCCGTGTGCTTACGGAAGCGTACAACAAGCTACCGGTCAAGCTTTGGTACGACACTAGACCGGGAGGCAGCTTTGATGTCGACGTCTACACACAATTGCTCAAAGCATCGACCGCCATAGGTGGGGCCACTGGCTTGCAATCCATCATGACTTTGGAGCGCTCAAGCATATCTAAGACGTATTATTGTTGTCCAATCATGATGATGCGGTTGCCATAATCACGCTCGACTATCATGCCAGGCAACCAAGACATTGCACCGAGGTCTTGCACGTTGAACCTTTCGCCGAAAGCCGAATTGGACCAACGATGAAGCTACCCGGTGGTCCGACGATGATGTTGTCGTCGACGTACAACGCCAAAACATAAGCTCACCCTCCTTGCTGAAGACGTAAATGCCGGTATCCACCTCGGATTGGGAGAACCCATACTCCTCTAGCCATACAACGACTTCTTCAGCAAGCACACTCGCTCCTCTCCATTGATGTCGGTGTGACAGAATCCTTCCGGCTGCCTCATGTAGATTTCCTCCACGATATCAGCCTCCAAGAATGATGTCACCACATCAAGTTACTCCACCTCCCAATCATTATACGCAGCAAGCGCAAGCAGCGTCCGAATATAAATCACCCTCACGGTGGGAGCAAAGGTCTCGTGGTAGTCCACACCCTTCTCCTGAGTAAACCCGCGAGCCACAAGTCTTGCTTTGTACCTTGCAATCTGTCCATTTGCATCGCGCTTCAGCTTGAACACCCACTTAGAATCCACGAGTTTGCTGCCGGCAGGACAAGGGGCCTATGTCCAGATTTTCCGAGATACAAGTGAGTCATTCTCGCTCTTGAGAGCTGCCTCCCACTCCCCCGATTGGGGACTTCTCAGCTCATGCTTGTATGACACGGGCTCTTAAGCAGTCGGGCTGTGGGGTGGCTCAATAGCTGCGGTACTTCCCGCAGTCCATCCATCTCCCGGAGCGCTCGTTGAACGGAGATTCTGCCTTGGACTGGGTACGCATGGCTGTAGTGAGGCAGTGGATCGAAGATTGCACCTTGGACGTGGAGTCTCCCCCGCATGTATGTCCCGTTCATTTTCCATGGACCCGGGATGTTGCAGCGACTCCCGTAGCGGAGACTCCCCCGAAGGTGTATCCGGAGGTTCGCTACACATGGTGCCCGGGATGCTGTCCTCTTCATCATCATTGCGTTGCTCCGCATTGCTCTCCCTATTAAACCGTGCACACACGATCAGTAAGGAAGGTAACTAACGCATACGTAGTTACAGTCACAGTCACGCAAAGGGACAGTCACAGAGACAACCAGCCCGAGGCGTGGTGTCGGGACAACATAAGTGTTAGAGCTGTAGCCTAGCGACAGCTCTGTACCAGTACAAACAGGTTATCGGTATGTCCGATCTAGACATGTACTAATCATATCTAGAATAGCTTACAGTAGCTATCTGCAACTAATACGTATACGGTATTACTTACAACACTCCCCCTGAAGGTAGCTACGGGATGAAGCGTTGCATTGGGTCTTGTCCTCCAAGGATTGCACTTCGGTGTCTTGTGAGTGCTGGTCATGGGAGGGGCTTGGTGAACATGTCAGCCACCATCTGGTCAGTGGGGAGGTATCTCAACTTGATGGTTCCTTGCTCCACATGGTCCTTGAGGAAGTGCCATTTCAGGCCGATGTGCTTGGTCTTCTCGCTGACCAAGGCGTTATGGGAGTACGCGATGGCACTTTGGTTGTCCTCTCAGATGGTGGTGGTTTCGGTGATGGGGGCGTTAAAGATCTACCCCATAAGTTGCCGGAGATGGAGTCCCTCCTTGGTGGCATCCGCCGCAGAGTAGTACTCGGCTTCACACGTGGATTGGGCCACACAGGTTTGTTGTTTGGACTTGTAACTGATGTGCCCGCGTCCAAGTGTGAATAGGTAGTCCGAACGGGACTTGCGGGTGCTGCTGTCGTTTGCCAAGTCAGCGTCGGCAAAGCCTGTGAGTTTGAGACTGTGGTCCGTGTCCCCCCCCAACGTCAGGCGCATGTCGATGGTGCCATGGAGGTATCGAAGGACCTTCTTCAAGGCCTGCAGGTGGGCTTCCGTGGGGGAAGCTTGGGCTGAGCCGAGGATGCTCAACGCCGTGGAGACATCGGGGCGCGTGTAGACGGCCGCGTACTGGAGACTGCCCAAGAGGCTTGGGTAAACATCCTTGGCCACGCCGGTGAGATGGGGCGAGGACATGTGCGCGAGGCCGGCGAGGAAGCCAGGGTCCATGGGAAGGGACGACGGTCTAGCGTCGGTCATGTTGTACTTGGCGAGGATGTCGCGCAAGTACTTGGATTGGTCCAAGGAGACGATGCGTGCCGAGCGGTCACGGGTGATGTGCATGCCGAGTAATTGGGAGAGGTCGCCGAGGTCCTTGATCTTGAACCGTGCTCCGAGCTTGGCCTTGAACGATGCAAGCCATGCGGTATCATTGCAGGCTGCATGGATGTCATCGACGTACAACGCGATCATGGCGAAGACGTGGCCGGTGCGGAAGATGTAGATGCAAGGGTCAGAAACGCACTGTTGCCACCCATTGTCGACGAGCCAGGCACGGAGGAGCATGTTGAACTCGCGGGGGGACTGCTTCAGGCCGTATAGGCAGCGCCTGAGGTGACACACTTTGGACGTGCCATCGCTGAAGCCGAGGGGCTGGCGGATGTACACGTCTTCCTTAATGGGTGCGTAGATAAACGCAGTGTCGATGTCAAGTTTGCAAAGCTCAAGGTCACGGGCGGCTGCGATGGTCAGGAAGAGACGCATGCTGGCCATGCGGATGACATGAGAGAACGTCTCAATGTAATCTAGTCCAGCGAGTTGGCTGCACCCTTTGGCGACGAACCGCGCTTTGAAGCGGGAGACGTCACCGGCGGTGTCTGACTTGACTTTGTAGATCCACATGCTGTTAACTACCATGCGACCCGGGGGAAGGTCAACGAGTTCCCAAGTGCCGTTGTCCATGAGGGAGGAGTACTCATGCTGCATAGCGGCTTGCCACTGGGGGGCCTGGGCGCTGCCCAAGGCAGCTCGGTACGATTTCGGTTCCACACACTCCCGGGGCCCGGCGGACAGGAGGGCGACGGCAGTAGGCGATGTGCCGGCAGGTGTGTGAGGGGGACCAGTGATAAGGTTGGGAACGTGAGGGTGTTCGAAGATGTCCTCTTTGGCTTTGCCCTGTTCGGGGTCACAACACGCCGTCACGAGGGTCGGGGGGAAGTCGGACACGTGGGCAACCATTTCGCCGTAGCGTAGGGGATGAGAACGGAGCCGAGCTTGGCGAGGGGCGGCATGAGGGGGCATGGGGTCTGGCAATGGTATGTCGATGGGGTGGGATTGGAGTGAGGTGGCCGGTGCGTCATCCGAAGGGTTGGTGATGGTGGAGTCGACGGAGAGTTGTGCGCCGAAGCCCGGGGTGTCTTCCTGAAAGACAACATGGACGGAAGTGGTGATTCGGCGGGTTTCTGGGTTGTAAACGCGGTACCCGGGTGCGTCAGTGGGGTAGCCGACCATGACGCCACGAAACGCCTTTTCACTGAGTTTTCGACGCAGTTTGTCAGGCACCTTGGCGAAGACGGTGCACCCGAAGACGCGAAACTTGGAGGCGTCAGGCACAGACGACGTGAGGAGGGTGAGTAAGTTGTAGTCACCGCAGCCGGGCCCCTTGTGGGGCCGGCACAACCTCCGTGTAACTATCCGTTCCCAACTCTAATAGGTTATGGGCCCTCCACCAAGTGTTACACTAGAGAAGAGCGTGTGTAAAGCGCTCGGCGCCACGCTAGTCCTACCTACTCCCACGTAAAAAAGAGTAGAGCGTGTGTAAAGCGCTCGGCGCCACGCTAGTAATTCATCGTCCCACCGACCCCACGCTTCACCTTCGAGCTGGTTGTCCGCGACTGTCCTACCATCTCCCACGTAAAAAGGAGAAGAGCGTGTGTAAAGCGCCCGGCGCCACGTTCGCCCCACCCAACTTTCAGTCTCACCTAGCCTTTCAGTACTTTAATTAGTACTGTTATTGTTTTTTCCCGAGGCAATGCCGCAACGCCCACCTTACTTAGCGAGAAGCTTAACTTTCCCACGGCGAAAGGAGGGAGTCAACACGAGCACCCGTCTATGTTATTGCGTGCCTACACGCCACAAACAACCTTGTTGGTTGTGCTTCCTCCTCGCCGGTCGCTCTCATGCGTCGGCTAATTCTCCCGTGGACAGTTTTTCCCGCTACATGTCAGAATAGTACATTACGCAGTACATTTGGAACCCCTTCATATCGGCAACTCGCCGGTAGCGGCACGTTCTTGTGAGCGCATGTCGCTACACCTACCCGGCTTGAGGCACACGCTAAAGCACTAAACCTTCGACCAAGATGGCACCTTCCTCAACGCAAGCTAGGACGACGTCAAGACCTCGGCTACCTTGAGGGGGGTTGTTAGCACTAGCATCCCGTTGCATAGTACTTATGTACAAGGTAGCTATTTGTCATTCTAGTACTTAGTGTTATGTTATTAGCGGTACTCTATTCCCTATTTGTGGCGGTCGGCCGGCCCTTGCCGGTGCCTTCGCCGGCCGCCATCTCTCTCTTCCCACTTCTCTAGTCACCACAGCCGGCCCCCTTGTGAGGAGGGTGTTGTAAGTAATACCTTCTAGTTATTAGTTGCAGATAGCTACTGTAAGCTATTCTAGATATGATTAGTACATGTCTAGATCGGACATACCGATAACCTGTTTGTACTGGTACAGAGCTGTCGCTAGGCTTCAGCTCTAACACTTCTGTTGTCCCGACACCACGCCTCGGGCTGGTTGTCTCTGTGACTGTCCCTTTGCGTGACTGTGACTGTAACTACGTATGCGTTAGTTACCTTCCTTACTGATCGTGTGTGCACGGTTTAACAAGTTATGGGCCCCCGCCTCACGTCACTCACGCGCGACAACCTGGTTCGGCGAGCTGCGATCGCCACCTCTCCCGAAGAAGGCAAGTTTACATAGATACCTAGTACTTTCATCCTGTAGTCAGCGGTATCGCCAGTATAATCAGCGTTTAAAAAAAAAACAAAAAAAACCCCACCCTGTATCCCACCTAAGTCAGCCGCTCGAGGACGCCATACAGCCACCCACACCGACGCACTCGTCGTGTGTGGACAGGGTACATAAGGTCCAAGCTGGAGACCGGGGGGGGGGGGCGCACTATCGGGTGAATACACATATACAGAGTGCACGACAGCCTTAGATTACTGTATTAATCAATATATTATCGTAGCGACTCAGCCGCCGCCGCATCGTCCCACCTGCACTGGCCGTGGCCCCGACTTGTGCCCCACACTGGGTGGAGGACACATAAAAGGTGCTTTGAGACACCCCGGGGCATCAGGCCGAGGGGTCGGCGGGCATCATGCCGTCTCTCTGCATACCGTTGTTAGGCACACGTCCGGCTAGCGGTTTTTACCGCTGCCTGTTTTTCCAGCTCTTATTTTTCGCCCCGTGTCGAAATGGCGCCGAAAACTCGCTCTGTCGACAATCCACCCGATTCGCCTCCTGCTTTCCCTGACCTCGGCTCTCCGCAGAGCTCTGTCAGTCCCACCCCTGCTACCCTCGCACTCGTCATGCAGCAAATGGCGCTCATAAACGCCCGCATGGACGCTCAGTCTGCTGCTGCTGCTGCTGCTGCTGCTGCTGGTCCTGATGCTGCCCCTGCGGACCCCACTTTCGATGTGCGTCGTCGCGACGCGCAGCTCGACCCCCATCGCGACAACCACTCTATGTCCTTCCATCTCCCACGTAAAAAGGAGAAGAGCGTGTGTAAAGCGCCCGGCGCCACGTTCGCCACACCCAACTTTCAGTCTCACCTAGCCTTTCAGTACTTTAATTAGTACTGTTATTGTTTTTTCCCGAGGCAATGCCGCAACGCCCACCTTACTTAGCGAGAAGCTTAACTTTCCCACGGCGAAAGAAGGGAGTCAACACGAGCACCCGTCTATGTTATTGCGTGCCTACACGCCACAAACAACCTTGTTGGTTGTGCTTCCTCCTCGCCGGTCGCTCTCATGCGTCGGCTAATTCTCCCGTGGACAGTTTTTCCCGCTACATGTCAGAATAGTACATTACGCAGTACATTTGGAACCCCTTCATATCGGCAACTCGCCGGTAGCGGCACGTTCTTGTGAGCGCATGTCGCTACACCTACCCGGCTTGAGGCACACGCTAAAGCACTAAACCTTCGACCAAGATGGCACCTTCCTCAACGCAAGCTAGGACGACGTCAAGACCTCGGCTACCTTGAGGGGGGGTGTTAGCACTAGCATCCCGTTGCATAGTACTTATGTACAAGGTAGCTATTTGTCATTCTAGTACTTAGTGTTATGTTATTAGCGGTACTCTATTCCCTATTTGTGGCGGTCGGCCGGCCCTTGCCGGTGCCTTCGCCGGCCGCCATCTCTCTCTTCCCACTTCTCTAGTCACCACAGCCGGGCCCCTTGTGGGGCCGGCACAACCTCCGTGTAACTATCCGTTCCCAACTCTAACACTCCCCCATGGAGAGGACAAGAACTTCGTCGAACACCACGTTATGGCTGCTCAACACCCGACGAGTAGCAGGATTGTACACCAACCACGCATGTGACTCGGAAGCGTACCCCACAAAGACACCCTTCCACGCGCGATCGGCAAGTTTTCGGCGTTGAGACTTGTCAACGTGGACATAGGCCGGACAGCCGAAGACCCGCATGAAGCTCAAATAAGCTCGTCTACCGGTCGTCAAGGTGAAAGGTACACCTCTAGCTCCGCCAATATGCACACGATTGCGGATATGCACCGCAACAGCCATCGCTAGAGCCCAATACGATTTAGGCACCGCGGCTTGCCGAATCATTGACTGCGCCATCGGGACCACTGTCCCCCACTGCCGCTTAATCCGGCCATGTTGCCAATGTCCGTAAGGCGCAGTAATCTCCACGGCGATGTTGAACTCATCCAAGAGGTTTCGGAAGGCAGCACCTGAGAGCACCGTGTCATTGTCCACCCGAAGACGACGAACCGTGGGCCCAAGATAATGGATGGTAGTCAACATGCTACGGAACGAGGCGGAAGCCTTATCCTTGGAGCGGACCGCATCATGCAACATGAAGCGGCTGCGAAAATCAACCGCACACAAGCTGTACCGTCGTCCTCCCAAGGAATGAACACTCATAGGACCGCAGAAGTCCAAGCCTAGGACCTCAAAGACACCAACGTTCCGGTCAGCCGGCTCACTCGGGATACGGCGGACGTGCGACTTACACACAGCACATGTCTCAAAGAAGCCAAACTTCTCAGACGCAGAAAACGCCACACCCTTCACCGGAGTGGCCAAGAGCCCGTCCAGTTGCAACTCGCTAAGGTAACCGAGTCGGGAGTGCCACACCTGTTCTTGCAATGGCGCAGTGGCGACCGAAGCGGTAGGATTCGACGAATCAACCCGCGCTGGCAACCACACCAACAATTGTGCGCACTCCAACGGAACCACCACGCCACCACCACGACCGGCATGAAGACGAAGGTGGTCCACGGGATCAGCTAACACCACACAATGACCTTGTCGCCGAGCTTGGGTGAGGATGAAAAGCCTATGGTAAGACCACGACGCGCGACGGGACAGCTCAGGAACGTGGAGCACATTCTTCAGCATGGCAGGAATCTCCTCTCCATCGCCAGCCTTCACAATGATGCGGACCGAGCCCACGCCAACAGCTCGGGCATTGATACCCTTCACCCACAGCCGGTCTGTCCGCGCTCGATACTCACAGAAGTCACAGCGCACACTAGTCATGTGATGGCTGGCGCCGCTGTCGGCCAACCACATCCACGTTTCCCCATCGCGCTCGAACATGTGTCGAGCCTCGGAGAATGGCCTCGCAAGGGTGGCCGTCACGTCCATGACCGCCTGAAAAGCAACGGGGGAGTCTACATGCGCAGAGTTACCTCCGGACCTCCGGTGTTGTTGTCCGGGCACTCGGACCTACGATGTCCCTTCTTACCACAGCCATAGCAAACACCACGAAAAATCCTCGTTGCGCCTCTGCCATATGAGGCACGACGAGTAGTTATTGCTTCTTGAAGAGAATTCAGCTAGTATTGGAGCTCGGAGACTTGTTCAGTCGTTGCGTCATCATGAGACGCCGCAAAAGCCGTAGGCGTTGGGGGCTCCGTCGTATGCGATTGCGCACGACTCTCGATGCGCATGCCCTTTTGATGAAGATCACGCTTGACGGTATCCATGCTGAGGTTATATACGTCCAATGTGTCGGTGATGGAATGTTATTCGCTACGCAAGCCCTTCACCAAGTACATGATGATACGCCGGTCGTGAACGACGTCCCCAACTCGGGCAAGCTGTCGTTGTAGTAGAACTTACTGGTTGAGGAATTGAATGCCACTCTCGCCGTCCGCTTGAGGCTTTTTCAAGTCCTGCAATAGCTCATACACCGGCAAATACTACCGTCCTCATAATGATTGAATAACGCGGTCCACGCAGTGTGGCCGCAGGTCTTGTCATCCTCGCAAACATTCTCGATAATCGAGATAACGTCCTCCGGCAGCGCACGAATCAATGTGGAGTACATGCCGACTTGTTCTTAAGAGGAAGCGGCACCATCCGACAACAAAGCCGGAGCGCACTTTTGCATAAGGCCAAATGCACGGAAACGTTTCTTCCACACATCAAAATCTCGTCTCTCCCCACTGAACTTCGGTAGTTTTACGGAGTCCATAGCATGTGCGTCGGATGCGCTCTCAAGAGCACCAGAAAATCAAAAAATTGCCACCAAGAAAAGCACCGAGTACCGGTCAAGATGCGGGCAACACGGCTCAGAAAAGGGGACGACAAAGGGCTGACCGAAGACGCAGCTGTACTCCCGGGGTATATGGCCAAGGCAATTAGAAACGAGTCTCAGAAGGTCGGTCAAGTGACGTCGTACAAGATTGCTAGTACACTTGTGGTAAGATGCCTTTCCAAAAAATTCAGCCGGACCACTATAGGCTTTCACGAGAGAAGGAAAGTGGCAAGTAACAAGCTCCGGAAGCGAATAAAGTTCCAAAAAGCTCCAAGCCAGAACGAAAGAAAGCAAGCCGATCTTCACGTTACACGAGTCGGTATTCAGGGGTTCAAGGCTCCAAGAGACACAAACAAGTCGCCGGCCGGGTCTCGAAATAAAGCTACAAATACAAGAGCAAGAGCCAGCCACTTTGTGAGCTAGCCGTACCTAAGGTATCGTGTGACACTACAAATTTCTACCACTCTTCGAGAAGCAAGCTCTAGGTTCAAGTCAAGACAAAGGACTCCAACAACTAGCAGCTCGAGGGCCCATAACCTGTCAAAATTGAGGGGGCGATAAGGAATGCTTACACTCGGTGAGTGACATTGCATGTCATCTCACCCTCAGCAAGTGCCTAGCGCTTGCCTATCACAGGACACGCACTCATCTTGTGGTGAACACACGCCAACGTATATTCTAAGCCTTTAGATGATATCTAACGCTCAGCAACTTGCCACAATCCGCAACATAATCCACTCTATCGCAGATTGGCTTATCGTCTTATAGTGTTGAGTAAAAGCCGTAATATCACGATGCTACTCGACCAACATTGCTGTGTAGCAACTTGAATACCACACAAACCTATGTTCGGTTTACGGTCTAGCCCCTACCAAATGTGTCCTACACTCCTCCATAAAAGTCCGGACATTCAATATGTTAAGCATAAGCTAGCCAAGAACACGCTCCCCTCTCACCACGTCAATCACGACGATACCCGAGTACCACCCAATTATAGGAGAGCCGAGGAGAAAGCAGTAAGAAGTCATCCGGGGTGGTTAGACCTCAGCTTAAAGCGGGTGTTTTCGGTGGAGTTTGTGGAATTAAGCCCATAAATTCCTGGGAAACTGTCGGAACTACACACGTCATTCTGAGCGCCACGCTTGGGCATTGCTCAAGCTCTCATACCAACCTGCGTATTACTCTATATTTCACATAACGGTATTTTGGGGGGCCTTTAGAGGGGGTTTGCAGGCGTGGATGCCGTGTTCAATGCGCGAGGTTTGGTTTGCGGGTGTGTGAAGAGAGCACGGAAGTTCACGCCGCTGGCACGGGTGATTTTTTAGAAAGCAAGCGAGCAAAAACGCGCATGACGTAGGTTTGGATAAACACTGCACGTTGTAAACATGCGAGGGCGATTGGCTTAGGTGAGGGGCGAGCTCCAACTTGCATGTTAGGGACGCATCACGTTGACGGTGGTGTTTGGAATGCTTGGGCATGTGCTTGTGCCAGCCACACCCGTCCCACGCGTGGCACGCGTCAGGAATTAGGCTCGGAAGTCAATAGGAATGAAGAATTGGTTAGCATATATCGACAAACCCGGCACAAATTGCCTCATGAGGTGAGCCGAATTCGATGGGTGTTGCTTGGCACTGCGGCTCAGCTTTGCAGGAATAAATCGTACATTAAAACAATTCATAACAAAACGACTTGGCAGTGTTTAAACTTTGGAATAGGTGCGTTCGACGCGCATTGAAAATACGCGTCTAATGGTACCTGTTTTAAAAAGTTTTCACCATACATGAGTAAGTTATGATCGCTTGAACATTGTGGCCGACAGCGGCTTGCCCTTGGGTTGTGCACATATCGGTGGTAAGTCTACATACGCGATTTCGTGCGTTTCCCCCACAGCGGCCTGCCCAACACCTCCTCCTTCCGTCGCCTATGCATTATGTTTGCGCGACCGTCGCATCAGCGTTCATATTGCGGCGTTGTGCGCCCGTTACTCTTATCGTCTACCAAGCACGGCGACTGTTTGAAAGAGCGTGCCGCACGGGTGCGGGCGCGATAACCCCAATTACACAAGCCCGGCAGTGCTCGAATTCTCCCCTCGTAGTTGTCGGCGCATTCCATTTTGCGCGCAAAAGCATTGCCTAGGATTTCAGGAGATTTGTCATTAAAATCGACGCGTAGTTACATTTTCTACTTGCGAAGGTGCGAAATGTTGTCCGGACTTTTGTGGAGGAGTGTAGAATGGCAAAGCAAGGAGGGCCCATAGACAGCAACCTGTTTATTTTGGTATTGTTGTAAACAATTTCAATTTCAATGCTTAGGAGCGAGGTTAACCCTCGGTTTTCCACGAAGCAAAAAATCATCACTAGCTACGAACTATGCGTAGTTTGCACGGAATGACTGCGTTGACGCACGCACCTGGCGAATTGCGCAATATATGCCCCCGCAACAATACTCCCGAATTCGCCTTAAAAACGCTATAACTCGCCGCGCTATTGATTATGCGCAAGCCTCGCCATTTGTGGTAGCAAACACAAGTGAAAAGTTATCACCCTTAGTTGCCTTGTTGCGTTTCGGCTTGTGTGTCCGACATGCCACGTTGTGATGATGGTAGGTGCACTTGCACGGGTTCGTGCCCAATATTGTTGCGAGTGAGCGACCGTGACTGCCGCTACCTAAGATAGTCGTCTACTAAGAACATGTGGGCCGCGAGCCTGATCGGAGGGTCACACAAGTGATGCAAAAGAAAGACGAGCATGTGACTGAACTACTAGGAAACATGCACGAAAACTCGAAACGAGCGAAGTGTTACAAGCCTATGGGGTCATCGGCCCCCGAAAAAATTTCGCGTTTTAATAAGTACTACTTGCATTTGTGGACCTTGTCTATACTAAGTATCATATATGGCCTACGCAAGAAGGCCCTTATCATATCGCAACCGCATAGTTTTAGCGATAAATGTTGTGAAACACTTTCAAATCACACCGCACTGACAAGGCGGGGGTCGAGATCTCTAACTAGCATACGAGGTAGTCCATGTAAAACCGTTAACACCATGTGAAAACAAATTCGTAGGTTTGTTAGCACTAGCATCCCGTTGCCTAGTACTTATGTACAAGGTAGCTATTTGTCATCCTAGTACTTAGTGCTATGCTATTAGCGGTACTCTATTCCCTATTTGTGGCGGTCGGCCGGCCCTGCCGGTGCCTTCGCCGGCCGCCATCTCTCTTCTCTCACTTCTCTAGTCGCCACTGCCGGCCCCCTTGTGGGGCCGGCACAACCTCCGTGTAACTATCCGTTTCCAACTCTAACTGGTTATGGGCCCTCCACCAAGTTACACTAGAGAAGAGCGTGTGTAAAGCACTCGGCGCCACGCTAGTCCTACCTACTCCCACGTAAAAAAGAGTAGAGCGTGTGTAAAGCGCTCGGCGCCACGCTAGTAATTCATCGTCCAACCGACACCACGCTTCGCCTTCGAGCTGGTTGTCCGCGACTGTCCTACCATCTCCCACGTAAAAAGGAGAAGAGCGTGTGTAAAGCGCCCGGCGCCAAGCTCACCTCACTCAGCTTCCAGTCTTACCTAGCCTTCGGCCTACCGATGCTCTCGACCGGATCTGGTTTTTTACGACCGAACCGCGAAAATTCGGGCCGTGCATACTTTAATTAGTATTGTTGTTGTTTTTTCCCGAGGCAACGCCGCAACGCTCACCTAACTTAGCGAGGAGCTCAATTTTCCCACGGCGAAAGGGGGGAGTCAACACGAGCGCCCGTCTATGCTTTTGCGTGCCTACACGCTCCTATCGGCCTTGTTGGCTTTGCTTCTTTCTCGCCGGTCGCTCCCATGCGTAGGCTAATTCGCCCGGGGGCAGTTTTACCCGCTACGTGTTAGAATAGTACATTACGCAGTAAACTTGGAACCGCTTCTTATCGGTAACTCGCCGAGTCGCCGGTAGCGGCACGTTCCTATGAGCGCATGTCGCTACACCTACCCGGCCTGAGACACACGCTACAAGCACTACACCTTCGACCAAGATGGCACCTTCCTCGACGCAAGCTAGGACGACGTTAAGACCTCGGCTACCTTGAGGGGGGGTGTTAGCATTAGCATCCCGTTGCATAGTACTTATGTACAAGGTAGCTATTTATCATATCCTAGTACTTAGTGCTATGCTATTAGCGGTACTCTATTCTCTATTTGTGGCGGTCGGCCGGCCCTTGCCGGTGCCTTCGCCGGCCGCCATCTCTATGCTCTCACTTCTCTAGTCGCCACAGCCGGCCCCCTTGTGGGGCCGGCACGACCTCCGTGCGACTATCTGTTCCCAAC
Organism: Tetraselmis chui; assembly: GCA_026401115.1. Taxonomy (NCBI): domain Eukaryota; kingdom Viridiplantae; phylum Chlorophyta; class Chlorodendrophyceae; order Chlorodendrales; family Chlorodendraceae; genus Tetraselmis; species Tetraselmis chui. The sequence continues at coordinate 230,025 of JAPMLY010000120.1, forward strand.
ACTAACAACTTATGGGCCCTCACATTACTTCATACAAGGAAAAAATGTGCTAGCCGTGTTAAATGGTCGACCACGACTAGCACAGTGTCATATCATGCGCTAACATGCAAAAGGCAAAAAAATGTCTTAACCAACACAAGTGTGTACATCCCAGGCACTCTTCCATGACGACACGGCTATCCCGAGGCAGCTCTTTATGTACCTCCGGTTATCGTCCGTTGATTCTGGCCATGTCTGGCTTCTCATTCGTGGTTACATTAATCAATGAAATGAAATTGTTTACAACAACACCAGTATAAACCGGCTGCTATCTCTGGGCCCCCCTTGTGCTTTGCCAATCTGAAGGACTCATAAGCAAGAGGTAGACCGTGAACCACTAATCCCAACCTCTCCAATGGCAGTAACGATACCGTATAAAACATACATGTATCAAGGTATTTATGTTTTTTGATCTATACGTATTTTTTCTTTGGAAACATTATGAAATATAATATGTCGCTAGTCTCCACGATACGCGGTATGCTCCAGCCGCGGCGGGGTCGCTGATCAGCGAGGCTGGTCAGCATGAGCCGGTCGAGTCGAACCTGCCTGACCTCGGCTCCTGTGCGACTCCGGTCGTGCCGGAGGTAGGGGGAAAGGCAGGTGGAAAACCCCCCTCGCTCAGGTCGTCGTCGGACTCGTCTCGATCCGTGCTCAACCCCGTCCGAGATATCGGAGATAGTAGTCGCTCTGCTCGGCGCGACTCTCCACCTAGTCTAGCCTTCTCCCCTCCTGCGGGGGCTGGGAGGAGAAAATAGCTAGGCTGCAGACGGTGTCCGGCTGGCTCTCCTGCCTCCGAGCCAGATGTTTCGTGTCCCCTGTCCGTTTGCCGTCTGTTTCCGCCACCCATATGATCGCGCTATGATGGCCGCACCCTCCCCCGGTGATTCACGTTGTTAGGGGGCCGCCTATACGAGCATTGTGCCGTTGCGACAACCCGGGGCACACTGCCTGAGGCAACCTGTCGATAACCGGGTACCGACTAGGGGAGGGAAACGGATAGTGCCCAGGGATCGGCTATCCTCAAAAGATGGTGGGTAAGGGAATATTTAACGGAAAACCCCCCGTACCGGGTTTTCCCGGCGGCGGATGATCCTCCCGACCTCCGCCGCCAGACCGTGCCGCTCCTCCGGCTGCGACCCTCCTCCGTCCTGCGTAACTTCGGGGCTCTCCCCCAGGGGAGACCAAAAAGTTCGCAGGGCTAGCGGCAGCTAGCGAGCGCCGTGCCCTAGCGCTGCTTCCCAGCTGTCCGCCGCCAGCTCCAACGCCCTCGTCCCACCGCTGATCCGTCCGTACCCTTCCTTGCCAAAAAACATTCCGCAGTCCTCGTACCCGTCATGGCGGGAGAGTATCTGTGAGTATTTAGTCGTTGAAAGAACATATCGGACTAGCCGAGCGGGAGATCCCTGTGTTGGTGTACGGATATTATGTTTTTCCAAAATCCTCCGTACCGGGCTTCCCGACAGCTGTTGATCCCGCGGATCGCAGCTGTCAGTACCTCGTTCACCCCTAGCTACCGTGCCAGGCCTAGCACGGCTATGGGGTTACCAGCGCCCACCGCGTGGAGGTAGAGGTAGGTGCCGACGGGCCTGCGAGCGCACCCCTCTCCGGGGCCGCCGCCGCTGCGCCGCCGGCGGGCGCCGGCATTTTTTTTTTTTTTGATCTATACGTATTTTTTGGATAGGGTATGAAATATAAAGTGTCGCTAGTCTCCACGATACGCGGCCTGCTCTAGCCGCAGCGGGGTCGCTGATCAGCAAGGCTACTCAGCTTGTGCTGGTCGAGACGAACCTGCCTGACCTCGGCTCTTGTGCGACTCCGGTCGTGCCCGAGCTTGGGGGGAAAGGCAGATGAAAAACCCCCCTCGATCAGGTCGTCGTCGGTCCCGTCTCGATCCGTGCTCAACCCCGCCCGAGGTATTAGCTGCTCCTCCCGACGCAGCTCGCCACCTAGCCGAGTCTTCTCCCCTCCTTCGGGGGCTGAGAAGAGAAAATAACTAGGCTGCACACGGTGTCCGGCTGGCTCTCCTGCTCCCGAGCTAGATTTTCTCCTGTCCCATGTCCTTGTTCCGTCTGTGTCAAACACCTATCTGATCGCGATGTGGCCGTCCTTACCCTCCCCCGGTGGTTTACGTTGTTAGGGGGCCGCCTTTATGAGCAATGTGCCGTTACGATAACCCTAGGCACACTGCCTGAGGCAGCCTATCGATAACCGGGTACCGACTAGGGAAGGGGTTGGTAGAACACATGGATCGAGTCGCCGGTCTTGGAAATATGGTGGGTACGGGAGTTTTTCCAAACCCCCCCCGTACCAGGCTTTTCCGGCGGCGTGTGCTCCTAAGGACCGCCGCCGCCACACCGTGCCGCTCCTCCGACTGCGACCCACCTCCGTCCTGCGTAGCATCAGGCCTCGCCCCCTTGGGAGATCTATGGCTCTCGCAAGGGTGGTGACTGCTAGCGAGCGCCGTACCCCAGCGTTGCTTCCCAGTTGTCCGCCGCCAGCTCCAACACCCTCGTCCCTCCGCCGATCCGTCCGTACCCTTCTTCGCCAAAAAACATTTCGCAAACGCCGCTCCCACCCCATCGTCGGGAGAGTATCTGCGAGTATTTAGTCGCGGAAAAGACATATCGGACTGGCCGACCGGGAGATCCCTGTGCCGGTGTATGGATATTATGTTTTTCCAAAACCCTCCGTACCGGGCTTCCCGACAGCTCCTGATCCCGCGGATCGCAGCTGTTGGTACCTCGTTTAGCCCCCTACCGTGCCAGGCTTGGCACGGCTACGGGGTTACCATCGCCCACCGCGTGGAGGTAGAGGTAGGTGCCGACGGGCCTGCGAGCGCACCCCTCTCCGGGGCCGCCGCCGCTGCGCCGCCGACGGGTGCCTACATTGATCAGTTGAGTGGAGAGACACCGACTGATTTACGTGTCGGAACCCCGATGCCTCCGACTAATTGGCTGGCTTACCTGTGACCCTTACTGAGACTCATCGCAAAGTAGCGGTTAACTCGCCGTTTCAGTCTGGTGCGGACCCCCGTGACCTGGAGGATTGGCTCGAGGTGCAACCTCAGCGCTTTCTTTTGCTTGGAATTACGGCTGATTCTTACGACTCGGTTATTTGGGTTACTTCACAGTTTTCTGGACACCTAAACGGATGGTGGTTGAACCGGAAAGTGCAAGCCTCCATCCCTTCTACGTTTGACCGACTTGTCGCGGAGTTGCGGAAGACGACTTTTCTCCCGAACATACAAGATGACGCGATTAACGCTATGCTCAACCTTACGCAAGACGGCATGAGTTACGCTCTCTACACCCATCGGTTCAACGACTTCTTACGTCGGTCTCGTCAGAAACTTAAGGCCGATGTTCAGTGTGTTCGTTTCATCAATGGTCTCGCTAACTTTGACTTGAAGACTCAGGCTAAGTCACATCGTTCTCAGCGAGGTTACAACGTTCAGCTTGTGGAGCTACAAAACTTCATGAATGACGTCGTAACTGATTCGCCGCAACTTGGTGGTGTGCGGTCTATAGCTTGTCCATCTACAACCCATGGAGGAGGACAACCAACCAGGAAGCGCAACCTTGATGACCCTTTAGTGGGAGCCTCTCAGATCTGGAAGCGCAATGGTGGTGGTCGTGTTGTAAGTAATACCGCATACGTATTAGTTGCAGATAGCTACTGTAAGCTACTCTAGATATGATTAATACATGTCTAGATCGGACATACCGATAAACTGTTTGACTCGGTACAAAGCTGTCGCTAGGCTACAGCTCTCCCACTTCTGTTGTCCCGACACCACGCTTGTAGGCTGGTTGTCGCCTTAAATCTTCCGTTTGCGGGACTGTGACTGTAACTACGTTTGCGTACGTTATCTTCCACACTAACTGTGTTTGCATGGTTCAATAGGTTATGGGCCCCCGCCTCACGTCACTCACGCGCGACAACCTGGTTCGGCGAGCTGCGATCGACAGCTCTCCCGCAGAAGGCAAGTTTCTATAGACACCTAGTACTTTCAACCTGTAGTCGGCGGTATCGCCAGTATAAACTGCGATTTTTAAAACCCGCCACCACCCTCTTAAGCCAGCCACCCGCCGGAGATAGCCAGCCAACCACACCGACGCACTCGTCGTGTGTGGACAGGGTGCACACAGGTCCAAGCTGGAGAACGGGGGGGTGCACTGTCGGGTGAATACGCATCCACAGGTCGCACGCCAGCCGTAGCTTACCTTTTATTTTTATTTTTATACTAGCCTCGCGCATCAGCCACCAGCGCAGCGCTCCACCTGTCCTGGCCTTGGCCTCGACTTGTGCCCCACACTGGGTGGAGGATACAGAAAAGGTGCTCTGAGACACCCCGGGGCTACAGGCCGAGGGGTCGGCGGGCATCAGGCCGTCTCTTAGCATACCGCTGTTAGGCACGAGTCCGGCTAGCGGTTTTTACCGCTGCCTGTTTTTTCCTTCAGCTCTTTCTTTTTCGCCCTCTGTCGAAATGGAGCAGAAAAACCCGCCTGATTCACCTGCTGATTCCCCTGAGTCAGGCTCTCACCAGAGCACCCTCGATCACCCCCCCGATACTCTCGCGCTGCTCGTTGCGCAAGTGGCGAGCTTAACTGCTCGTATCGACTCGCAGTCGGCCGAGGGTGCTGTCGCTGCTGCGGGTGCTAATCCGCACCCCCCTGTAGCTCAGCGCCGCCACGATGCCCCACTCGAACCCGTCCGGCACAGCCACGACGGTCACACCCTCCACCTGAGTGACCATACCCAGCCTGGTTTCGTAACCCCGGACGCAGAAACACTCTTTCCTGCTGCAGCCCCTGTTGGCGACCCCACAGTCGCACAGCGCCGCCACGATGCGCCCCGCGAGCCCGCGCGTGCCGAGGCGCACTACGACCCCTCGCGTCACGCCATCCGGGTTGATCACCTCCCACCACCTCCCCCCTTCTCCCACGCCGGATATGCCCTTCACCACCCCGGCCCCCATATCACGGAGGCGCCCTCTCATCTCATCCCCCCCTACCGTGACCACCCGCACTCGTACGGCCCGCCGCGTCCCATGGCCGGCCGCTCTCCCTTTCCCGGTGGCCCACCTCCTCCCTTTCATGGCCGGCACTCTCCCCCACTCCAACATGGCGACCCCAACCCCCGGGGCCGTCGTCGCCCCACTATCGACCCGGTGGTCATCAACCGGGCGGCACACGAAGCCCCCGGCTTCGACAAGGACGCCCTCAACCGGTCCATGAAGATGTCGGTCCCCGTCATGTGCCCGACCACGGACTTTAAGCAATGGAAGAGGACCTTCCTTAATTTCCTCTCCATCAAGGCCGCATACCTCATTCCTCAGCTGGCCATCCGCGACTCCGGCGTCTGGCTCGACGAACAAGCGCAACACTACGCCTACACGCTGCTCCTCCATGCAGCCAGCGCGAATAAGCGCGCTGACCAAGCCATGAAATGCGTTTCTCCAGCACGCCCAGACTGCGCCGCTGCCGCGTGGGACATCCTTTGTGAACGCCTCGACTGTCGGTCTTTTGCTCGCTCCTTGTCCCTCTTGGACAATCTCACGGTCAGACAGCGCCCCGGTCAGTCACTCAGTGACTATGTCCATTGAAATTGAAATTGAAATTGTTTACAAGAATACCAGTATAAACCGGCTGCTGTCTCTGGGCCCCCCCTTTTGCTATGCCATACAGGACTTAGTAGACTGAGGTAGACCGTTAACCACTAATCCCAACCTCTCCAATGGCAGTAACAGCTAATAATTTTGTAATCAAGAAAAACAGATCTAAAAATAAATCCACTTGTCGAGAAATGCAAAACTAAACTGCTGCTCGACCTTCACGATGCACGGCCCGCTCCCGCCGAACCGGGGTGTCGACCGGCCTAGGCCGGTCGGCGTTCGGGAGGGACGACGGGCCAGCCTAATCTAGCTCCCGCGTGACTTCGGTCTTGCCGAAGGTAGGAGGGGAAAGGCTGGCAAAAAACCCCTCCTCTCGCGGTCGCTCGTCGATCCCGCCGCTCCATCCCGTAAACCCCGCCCCAAGGTCTTGCCGCGTCCACCGACGCGGCGGTCCTCCTTGTCGAGGTCCCCCACCACCTCGAGGACAGGTGGGAGGGACCGAGACACATAGACATAGAAAAAACTAGCGCTCCTGCCTCCGCGCCTGAATTTTCCCCGCTCATTTCCCCGGTTTTTTCTCTGTCTGGTACCCGGGTACCTGTCGGTTTTCCGGCCTGTGGCCGTACCCTCCCCCCTCTGATCGCGCGTCCACCGAGCAGTCTTTTCTTGAGCGGGGGCCTCCGCGCTCACCCGGGCCCACGCTCAAGGACTCCTAGGAGTATGAAGGTCTGTCGGGGTAGTGGGTGTCGAAGAGGGGGGGGGGAAGGTCACCGTAGCCGGATCCGGCGGGCCTCGGGCGCCCGGAATTAAACAAAACCCTCCGTGCCGGGTTTTCCGGCGGCGCCGACCCAAAGGGTCGTCGTCGCCAGATCGTGTCGCTCCTCCCGTCGCGACCGTCCTCCTTGCCGTCCCAGCTGACTCCTCCCCCCGGGAGATGACGTTGGACGACGTAGCGGCGCGCTAGTGAGCGCCCTACCCTGGTGCTGCTCCCCAACTAGCGCGATGCCGGGTACGGACATTATTTTTAGTATCCAAAAAAGCCCTCCGTACAGGGCTTTCCGGCGGCGGCTGATCCTAAGGATCGCCGCCGCCTCCTGTAGCCGCTCCTCCGTCTGCGACTAGCCACCGTCCTGTGTCATGTCTTGCCTCACCCCTCGGCAAGGTTCGACCGGCACATGGCTGGTCGACAGCTAGCGAGCGCCCTTTCCTGGCGCTGCTTCCCGGCTGGCCACCACCAGCTCCAACACCCGCCTCCCACCGCTGATCCGGCCGTACCCTCCTCGCCATCAAACGCTGCCGTAGTACAGGTCCCATTCCTAAAAGTAAGGCTGTATCTAGGAGTATCTGTACGCGAAAAAACATATCGGACGGGCCGAGCGGGAGATCTTGGCGCCGGTAGTGTACAGAAATTATTTTTTCAAAAGCCCTCTGTACAGGGCTTTCCCGACAGCTGCAGATCCCACGGATCGAGCTGTCGGCCCTCTTAGCCCCCTACCGTGCCATGCCTGGCACGGCTACGGGGTTTCCAGCGCCCACCACGGGGAGGTGAGGGGATGCCGACGGGCCTGCGACCGCACCCCCCTCCGGGGCCGCCGCCGCTGCGCCGCCGGCGGGCGCCGACTATGTCCACTACATGCGCCAGACCTTTGACGAGTACAACGACACATGCCAGTTGGCTGATGGCTCCGTTGCCATCCACCCCCACCACCTCGGTCTCCTCATGCTGCGCGGCATTTCTAGCAGCGGCCCACACGGTCAGGCGAAGCAATGCGTCATCAACGCCTTCGACACGGACTACATCATGTCGGCTGATGAAGTTATGGCGAGCATTCTACACCTTGCGCACAACATGGAAGACCACCCTGCTCCGGACGCAACCGCTCCGGACATATCACCTCCTCCCATCTCCGCGTTCGTCGCTGCGGGCCGCGGCTCGCACAGCGGTCGAGGCCCACCACACCGTAACCCTCGCGGCCATCGACCCAACAAGTGTGGCGTTTGTGGCAGCCTCCACCATCTCATGTCCGCGTGCAATGCCACTGATGACGCTATTCTTAAGTGGAATCTTGCCAAGCGTAGGCTGACAGTCCAGAAGTACGGCGCCGCCGACGGCACCCCCTCTGCTCACGCTGCGCTGCTGAGCGACGTCCCTGCCGACGACGCCCCCGCCGATGACACCGATTGCCTACCCACCTTCGCGGACTGCGTTGATGACGACGCTGACGACGAGGTGAGTGTCCCATTCAGCTCTGTGGCATTCTCCTCTTCCCTCGCCCCGGGTCGTAATCTGTCAAAGTTTTGGGTCGTTGATTCCGCCTGCTCGATTAACCTCACTGCGTTCCGAGATGACTTCGTGAAATTCACGCCCCCCTCCACTCCCTCTCGCGTGGGCGGTGTCGGCGTTGACGTTAAGGGCAGTGGCTCAGTGCGACTTTCTGTCAGACTTGCCTCTGGCCAGCTAATTCACCGCACTGTGTATGCACTCTACACCCCTGACCTATCATCTCGTTCAGCACAGCGTATCGGCAGACTCCTTAGTGTCAGCTGGATGCAAACTCACAGCGGTTGTGAATTCATATTCCCCTCCAACTCTGACACTGGTTTGCTTTTGGTACCCACAGGCATGGGTATGCTAGAACCGTCCGGAAACGGTCTCTACCTCCTTCCCCACCAGCCGGCCCTCCCTTCCAGCCCATCCGCCCCGCCGGCACTTGACCCCTCACCTCAGGTTGCCCTTACTGCCCAGTGTGATCCCGTCCTATGGCACCGTCGATATGGCCACCTCAACATGCAAAGCCTTCAGGCCCAACATACTCACGGTGTCCCGACTAGCCCTGTGTTAACTAGCGCTGTAACCAAAGTTTCGTGCGACTCTTGTCTCCTTCACAAAGCCACAGCTGCACCACGCAACACAGCCGCTTGCGCGAAGCCATCCCACCCCCTCCTCAACCTGTCCGCTGACCTCTGGGGCCCGGTCAATGTCCCCTCCCCACATGGCCTCCGCTACTGCTTGCTCGTCATCGACCACCACACCAACTACATGTGGGTGCGGTTCCTTAAGTCTAAAGACGACGCATGTTCGGAATTGGAAACCATCCTCTTGGACATCAAACACCTGCATGCCCGCCATCACTCCCATACGGGCGCGTTCGCACCGGTCCTCAAATTTGACTCTGACTCTGTGTTTGAAGCTGCTGTCACTCGCCAGATGTGCGCACACCTCGGCGTCGGGGTACAGTTCTCTGCCCCATACGCCCACCACATGCTCGGCATGGCCGAACGTCCCTGGCGCACCATCCGGGACAATGCATCGGCGATGCTCCACAACATGGCCGTTCCCAACTCCATGTGGTCGTGCGCTGTCAGCACAGTTGTGTACCTTCGCAACCGCACGTATAGTCGCTCGGTCGGACCTCATGGGGGCGTCCCCCTCACACTCCTTACGTCGTCAGTGCCCAACGCCTCCAAGTTCCGCGTCTTCGGCTGCGCCGTTTTCGCCAAGGTCCCCGACAAACAACGTCGGAAACTCAGTGAAAAAGCATTTCGCGGCGTCATGGTGGGCTATCCCCCTGACGCACCCGGGTATCGTGTCTACAATCCGGAAACACGTCGCATCACCACTTCCGTACATGTTGTCTTTCAGGAAGACACCCCAGGCTTCGACACACAACCCTCCGTCGACTCGGCCATCACCGACTCTTCGGACGACGTCCCCGCAGACTCGCCCCTATCCCACCCCATTGACCTCACATCACCCACACCCCTACCCCCCCCGCCAACCCCTCGCCATGCTCGGCTCCGCTCCCACCCCATTCGCTACGGCGATATGGTTGCCCACCTGTCCGACTACCCACCCACACTCGTCACGGCGTGTTGTGATCCTGAACAAGGAAAAGCTCAAGAGGACATCTTTGAGCACCCTCACGTCCCCAACCTTGTCACTGGTCCCCCACACACACCTGCCGGCACGTCCCCTACTGCCGTCGCCCTCCTCTCCGCCCGAGAGTGTGTGGAACCAAAATCCTACCGAGCTGCGCTGGACAGCGCCCAAGCCCCCCAATGGCAAGCCGCTATGCAACAGGAGTATTCCTCCCTCATCAGCAACGGCACGTGGGACCTTGTGGACCTCCCCCCCGGCCGCATGGTCGTTAACAACATGTGGATCTTTAAAGTCAAGTCGGATACAGCCGGCGACGTCTCCCGCTTCAAAGCGCGGTTCGTCGCCAAGGGGTGCAGTCAACGCGCTGGACTGGACTACACGGAGACCTTCTCCCCGGTCATCCGCATGGCCAGCCTGCGTCTCTTCCTAACCATTGCAGCCGCCCGCGACCTTGAACTCTGCCAACTTGACATCGACACAGCGTTTCTCTACGCCCCCATCCGGGAGGATGTGTACATCCGCCAGCCCCTCGGCTTCACCGATGGAACGTCCAAGGTTTGTCACCTCAAGCGTTGCCTCTACGGCCTTAAGCAGCCCCCCCGCGAGTTCAACATGCTACTTCGTGCGTGGCTCGTCGACCATGGATGGCAACAATGCGTTTCCGACCCGTGCATCTACATCTACCGCGCCGGCCACGTCTTCGCCATGATCGCCCTGTACGTCGATGACATTCCCGCGGCCTGCAATGATGCCACCTGGCTCGCATCGTTCAAAGCCCAACTCGGAGCACGGTTCAAAATCAAGGACCTAGGCGACCTCTCCCAACTCCTCGGCATGCACATTACCCGCGATCGCTCCACGCGCACAATCTCGCTGGACCAGTCCAAGTACCTGCGCGACATCCTCGCCAAGTACGGCATGTCTGACTCTAAGCCGTCGTCCCTTCCGATGGACCCAGGCTTCCTCGCCGGCCTTGCACACTTGAACTCGCCTTCTCTCACAGGAGTGGCCAAGGACGTCTACCCAAGCCTCCTGGGCAGCCTTCAGTACGCCGCCGTTTGTACACGCCCCGATGTCTCCACGGCATTGAGCATCCTCGGCTCTGCCCAAGCCTCGCCCACCGAGGCACACTTGCAGGCTCTGAAAAAGGTCCTCCGCTACCTCCATGGCACCATCAACATGCGCCTGACGTTGGGGGGGGGCCTGGACCACAGTCTCCAACTCACAGGCTTTGCCGACGCTGATTGGGCCAACGACAGCAGCACCCGCAAGTCTCGCTCGGGCTATCTCTTCACCCTCGGACGCGGGCCAATCAGTTACAAGTCCAAACAACAGACTTGTGTGGCTCAATCCACGTGTGAAGCCGAGTACTACTCTGCAGCTGACGCCACCAAGGAGGGACTCCACCTCCGACAACTCCTGGGGGAAATCTTCGACTCCCCCATCACCGAAACCACCACCATCTGGGAGGACAACCAAAGCGCCATTGCATACTCCCAGAATGCCTTGGTCAGCGAGAAGACTAAACACATCGGCCTGAAGTGGCACTTTCTCAAAGACCACGTGGAGCAAGGGACCATCAAGTTGAGGTACCTCCCCACTGACCAGATGGTGGCTGGCATGCTCACCAAACCCCTCCCAGGACCTGCACTAGCACGACACCGAAGTGCGATCCTTGGAGGACAAGACCCAATGCAACGCTTCATCCCGTAGCTACCTTAAGGGGGAGTGTTGTAAGTAATACCGCATACGTATTAGTTGCAGATAGCTACTGTAAGCTACTCTAGATATGATTAGTACATGTCTAGATCAGACATACCGATAAACTGTTTGACTCGGTACAGAGCTGTCGCTAGGCTACTGCTCTAACACTTCTATTGTCCCGACACCACGCATGTAGGCTGGTTGTCGCCTTAACTCTTCCGTTTGCGGGACTGTGACTGTAACTACGTTTGCGTACGTTATCTTCCACACTAACTGTGTTTGCATGGTTCAATAGGTCGTGGCCGAGGACGTGGAGGAGGTCAAGGTGGTGGTCGTGGTCGACCTTCTTCAAACTCTAGCCGAATTGATTTCAGTGCTATCGCCAATGCGTTGACTCCTAAGGAGCGCAAGAAGCACATTGAGGAAGGATTGTATTTCAAGTGCCACAAGAATGGACACCGACTATTTCAATGCCCCGACCTGAAGGACAAAGCGGCACTTGGAGCTCCATCTAAGAAGCAATGATGATGACAAGGTTGTTCTACTAGCGAACTAGAGGAGCCGGCTACATCTACTGTTCGTCTTGAGACATTGTTAGCGACAGAGGTCGTCGACATACGCTCGACAACTCCATCGACTACAATCGCGACACTTGCAACGGTTGTAGTAGGTCGTCGTCGTCAGACAGAGTCGTAAACCTGTAACCAGACGTTCGATTGATTGGAAGCTGGTTGACTGTGTTTTCGCACCTGTGCACGCACGATTTGACTTTACCCTGGAAGGATATGTTGATGACGAGGGTCTAAACTCGCACGGTGACTTACCTCACTGTTCGCCGAGTGATCCGATTCTTGAGAGGGATTTGTCATGAGAACGGGTGTTCATTAATCCACCCTGGGAGTTGGCTGAACAAATTGTACAGCATTTTGAGAGTTGTCGTCGAACATCTCCTAGATCTACGATGGCTGTTTTTGCTCTACCGAAATGGGCAAAGTTCTACCAACTCACTAAACACTGGAAACTCTACCATGAATTCCCAGCTCGGACACAGCTTTTTACTCGACAGTCACTAGCGAACCCAGCTTAGCAGGAGGTGGTTGATCAAGCTCCTTGGCATATGCAATTGTGGTTAGTCGACGCTGATTGTGCTTTTTACGATCTAGATCCGCCTACATAACGTGACCAGCCCATCGCGGTACATGTACCTCTTGTCGACACGGAAGAGTCCATCGCTACGCTACAACAATTTTCTCCGCCAGCTGCAACTCTACAGACTGACCTCACAGAAGCTCGACCGTTAATTCGTGCCGAGCTAATTGTGACAACTCATGACGGTGGACACCAGATTTCTGGCTTGGTGGACTGCGCAGCGACTCTTGACTTCGTTTCTGAGAGTTTCGTAAGACGCTTTGGTTTACAAACTCGAAAGTCTTTGACTAAGACCCATGTTCGACTCGCCAACGGACAATGTGCGACTTCTTCTACGGTATGCGATGTTACATTTGAGTTGGCTCGTCATGAATTTCAACGGACTTTTTACGTCTTACGTTACTTACGTGCTGCTGGTTTGATCATGGGTTTACCATGGCTTGATGACGAACATGCCTATGTACAATTTCGTTCTACATGGGTTTTCACTCTAATGGACGGCACAACAGTGGAGACTCAACTCGAGGAACGACGTCCGGAATGTCTCTTGATGTCCTCTACCAAAGTTCAGAAACTCATACGCAAGATGCGCCGTAACATGGGACGTAATGCTGAATTCTACGTAATTGAACTTACGCCAGCCGCAGACCAACCCACTTAATTTCACACTGGAGAGGAACTAAAAGCATATCAACTTGACAACTTCCGGTCGTTACTTTACGATGACTTCCCGGAGTTACTGCAACCTGTCGACTCTCCACCTGTAAGCCGACAATGGGATCATCCCATTGAAACAACTGGCCCAATGAAACGTCAACGGCTGAACAAATAGTCTCATGCAGAGCGCGCTGAGCTGAATCGACAGCTCAAAGACGTTGTGGACGTTGGTTTAATACGTCCCAGCTACATTGAGTTCGGCTCGCCAATTCTTTTTGTGCGCAAGGCTGATGGCTCGCTACATATGTGCATTGACTACCGGGGACTTAATGAAGTTACGCGTAAAGATGCTTACCCACTTCCGCGTGTGGACGACACGCTTGATGAGCTTAAGGACGCGAACTTCTACACTCACCTCGACCTCGCCTATGGCTTCTGGCAAGTTCGAGTGCGTGACAAGGACATCCACAAGACGGCGTTTCAAACCCCTGATGGCTTAATGGAATGGGTCGCCATGCCGTTCGGATTGTGCAGTGCACCGGCTACGTTTCAGAGGATGATGAATGACATTCTTCGCGACTTTTTACATAAGTTCGTTACTGTCTACCTCGACGACGTCTGTATTTACAGTCGCACTCTCGAGGAACACCTGGAGCACGTGCGTCTTGTGCTACAACGAGTCAAGGAGGAGGGCTTGAAATTACGCTTTAAGATATGCTTCTTCGGCCTTCAAGAGATGGAATATCTGGGCTATACAGTGTCGGCCGGTAAAATTTCGGTTTCCACAAAGAAAGTCAAGGCCGTTGCAGACTTGCAAGTGCCCACGATGCAGAAGGAGGTTCGCAGTTTCGTACAATTCTGCAACTTCTATGCCAGAATTATTCACCACTTCAGCGACCTTACGGCTACATTGACGGACTTACTGCGGAAGTTCCAGCCACAGAAGGTTACGCTGACGCATGCATGTTTGGAAGCCTTTGAGACTCTCAAGTTACGGCTGATTTCCGCGCCATGCCTGATCCTTCCGGAGGTCGGCTCGGACGCGACGTTCACCGTGGCTACAGATGCTTCAACAGTGGGGCTTGCATCAGTCTTGTTGCAAGACCAAGGAGGAGGCCTTCAACCAGTCTCTTACTGGGCGCGTAAGCTGAATCCATTTGAGCGTGGCAATACTTACTCTGCGTACGATTTAGAAGCTTTGGCCGTATGCAAAGTTGTCAAGCATTGGAGGTGCTATCTTGAAGGGTGCTCTAAGTTCCTTGTCGTAATAGACCACGACACAATGCGACATGTACTCAAGCAAACGAACAACATGCTAAACAAGCGGCAAGCAAGATACCTGCGGGATTTGCAACCGTTTGTTGGTTCGACACTTGCATATCGCAAGGGAGCTCTGAACGAAGCTGACCCGTTAAGCCGGCGCCCAGACTTGGCACCTCAGGCCAGAGTTCTATTATTTTGGGATGGCGAGGTTCCGTTAGATCGAGAATTACGACGGAAGTCCCAGCGGCTGTTTGAAGACGCACAGTTAAACTTACTGACAATTAACGCGTTGCAGCTGAGCCCTGAGTTCGCTAATCTCATTCGCGAGGGGTACTCTTGTCTAGATGGTGTGTCTCTTGTCTAGATCTCGGGTGCTTTGGGGTACCGTGAAAACCACCAATCGGGAGCAATTGTGCAAACCGGACGTTGTACGGGAAGTTTACGGGACCGGCATGCGCGCTACCAACGGGTAGGCAAGGGCCAAAACACGGTAACGCAACGTTCGGGGGCAGCCGCAACAACGGATGAGTAGGTCGTGAGGCGTGAGCGGGACAACGGGCCTCCGGGAGGTAGCAGCAATCTTGCGAAAAAAGTACGGGTACGTGAAGCCAAAACAGAAAATGACGGCGCGGGCCGTAACGGAGCCGTTGATTGGCCAAATGACGCAAAAAAAGGCTCTTGCTACTCGTCTTGGCGAGTTCTACACGACGGTGTGGCTCGTTCTGGGATTGGAGGTGCTCCAAGCTAGGCGAAAAGTAGCCAATCGGTAGCAATGTCGCAAAACTTACGTTGTACGGGATAGGCCGAAGCGCAACCAACGGGTAGGCTCGGGCAAGCACAGTGTAACGACACGTGTGAGGGGTGCTGCAACAACGGTAGCAGGCTTGAGGAGGTGCTGAGCGACGGCTGCGGACCTTGGGGCTGTAGTGTAGGCAAGTGCAGGGGAGTGGGCGCCAACGGGCGCGCACTTGAGCTAACAGCGAAAATTTGTGACTCCCTTGCGAGTCACCTACTAGGAGCTACTATTTATAGCCCCATCTAGCGCGAGTGATCCACATGCGCGCATCTTGCACAAAAGCGCACTACTCTACTACATACTATTTCCAATACTCTAATGTATTGAAACTATTATTCCCCTTACTTGATTATCGGCATCCTAAATACCGGTATTTTTGTGCCTCTAGGAGGAGTACTATGTGCCTTTGCGTGTCTTTGAAAAACTAGGTTTGCTTTTAGGTACGCCATTCGCAAAACTAACAGTACTCCCAAGACTCGTTTTATGAGGACGAGGGTGAGTGGACGAAAGACAGCTAGATAGAAGCCATAGATGGATATTTTTGGCGTCTCGATCGCCTCTGCATTCCGCGGAACTCTTAGCTCCGACTGAGATTGATCACAAAGCTGCACGAAAGTTCGTCAGCTGGTCACAGAGGAGTTGCTAGCACTCTTGCTAAAGCGCTCGACAGAATTTGGTGGAAACGAATTCGCCAAGATGTGAAAGATTTTTGTGAGCGTTGCGTCGTATGTCGACGAGCAAAGATTCAACCGCAGATAGATGCGACTCTTTACCCATTGCTTGTTCCACCTAGACCGTGGCATACAGTTGGTATAGACTACTTGACACACTTGCCTGAGAGCAATGCTTTTAACACCGTGGTAATTGTAGTAGACCATGTAACTCGAATGGCCCATTTTCTGCCGTGTACAAAGACTGTAATTGCCGAAGAAACTGCAACTTCGTTTTTACATGCAGTCTACCGATTACATGGACTACCCCGTGTGCTGGTCCGTGATCGCGACCCGAAATTCGTCAGTGGCTTCTGGCAGAGTCTTTGGCGACGCCTCGGAACTCGCTTGAACATGTCTTCCAGTCGACATCGTGAGACAGACGGACTGACATAACGAGTGAACAACACATTTCAGCAGCTTCTTCGTTGCTTTTGTTGCTATGACGGCTCTGATTGGACGACTCTGCTACCGCAAGTGGAATTTGCGTACAACGCCTCTCGTGCGCTCGGAATTGAACACACCCCGTTCGAGGCAAATTTCGGATTCTCTCATGAGGAGCCTCCAGACATGTTGTTCAGCATGCGACCGTCAATTCCGGCCTCGCAAGACGCAGCAGAAACGGTTGCGATTGTGACAAGAAGTACATACCCTGGTACGCTCTGTGTTACAGCTACACAAGGACGAGATGCAAGCACGCACATAACCGTCTACAACACCACATTTCGCCAGAGGAGACAAGGTGTCAGTCGTTACAACAAACTTTTTTCTGTGCGGACAGCCTAACAGGAAATTACGAAACATACAACTTGGACCTTTTACAGTGGAGGAGTAAATTGGGAAACACACTTACAATTGAAACTTTCAGCGAAATTACGCTTACATCATGTGTTCCATGTTGTCACTTTACGACCATGCTCTACCGCTCCACTACGACGAGCTGTTCCGGTGATTGTTCGTGAAGGAGACGACGAGGAGTTTGCCGTCTCGCACATCTCTGTTGTGTGCATCAAGTCGTTACCTGGACGACAAAGCAAGTATTTGTTGTTTATGACGCACTTCCGTGATGACGACATTCCACCTGTATGGCACCGATTGAACGAAGTACACCGGACAACGGCGTTGCAAGATTTCTTGGAGACGCCCCAATGGCGCAACTTTGCCAAGACTAAGGCGTACATCGACTTCATGCACGCTTACCCAGCGCGCATTCCTGAGTCCCAGTAAATGCTTCAGTAAAGGAGCTTAGACCACGAAGGTCTGCCTCGCGGCGGCCTGCAAGATCTGTCAAGAGGGGGAGGGTACGAGTGTGTCGAGTACAGTCATGCAACAATACCTTACATGATATTGTACACGTACTCGTTCCTAATTCCAATTCGTGCTTTTCCATCGGACGGGCGTACAACGTGGGTGCGTCGCTACTGCAATATTCACAAGGGTTCTTATGCGTACTTTATATCCAATGCCTCATGGTAGGAAGCACAAATAAGCACAAATAATCAAACTACCCAGATGATGCGCCTAAGCGAGGTTTCCGATGCAGAATGAGCCGCGTCGTGAATCCCCATGCTAGTCGAGCCGCGTCGCTAGACAGATGACGACGGTTGGAAAGCCCTAACGCCTGACACGTAAGCGAGACAAGCAAGCGTGAGCTATCTGGGCAGAAACCTATTCAAGCCCAGTGCAATAGAGGGAGGTGACACAACCATTTAACAATTCCTTTGTTCACTTACAAACATATACTGCTACAGTACAAGCAGTGAGACATCTCCTCATATTCTCCCATCAGCACCATCACTATGCCATTCGTCAAGCACATGAACAGAACATAACATAACATATTTGTGCTAGCTATATGCTGCAAAAGGCTAATCGCCACAATGGTTTCGGAGCTCTTTGGTCGACACACGTTTTCGCTATCGTTTGATTCACTCGACGTTGCGTGATTGACTCGGAATGGCTCCAGTTAGACCTGGTCGTTACGTGGTGGTGGTACTTCATGTTGGAGGGACTAAGCTTTCCGACATTAAGCTTGTGTTACAAGGTGACCCTCGTTTTGGTAAAACTTGGTGCCCGGTTGGTTCAGTAACGACTAACGAAGAGTCTTTTGCAACTAATTGCTAGCACAAATTAAGGCTAGGGATTACCCGGATTTTCTCGATGTTGATGGTAGTTGTGACGAGTACAGTCATGCAACAATACATTGCAGGACATTGTACATGTACTCGTTACTAATTCCAATTCGTGCTTTTCCATCGGACGGACGTACAAACGTTGGTACGTCGCTACTGCAATATTCATAAGGGTACTAATGCATATTGTACGACCAGTACCTCCCGGTACGTATAGGTACGCACGGATAATCTAATTAGCCAAATGACGCGCCTAAGCGAGTTCTCGATGCAGAAGGAGCCGCGTCGTGAATCTCAATGTTAGGCAGGCCGCGTCTCTGGACAGATGACGACGGTTAGACAGCCCTAACGCCTGACACGTAAGCGAAGCAAGCATGCGTAAGCTATCTGGGCAGAAACCTATTTAAGCCCAGTGCATTAGAGGGACGTGACAAAACCATTTAACAATTCCATTGTTCACTTACAAAATATACTGCTGAAGTACAACAATGAAACAATCCTTTTGACATCATCTCTCGACAACATCATTTTGCCATCTTGCAACGACACAACTAGACAGATTAGAACTCATTTGTGCTAGCGTTTAGCTTAAGGAGGCTAACCGCCACATAGTGATAGTACGGCTTCTCGATGTTGATGGGAGTGATAGTTCAATTTTCCGATGTGGAATGACAGAGATAATGCAAATACCAATAGACTGCTAAGGTGCTTCTTGTGATTTTTAACAAACGGGTACGGGTACGTCGTCTTCTCGCATCACTACCGCCTAATATAAATCATCGCGTCGCTACATTTACATAAATAATCGTCGTCTGTATCGACAGCGTGCTGGTATCGGGTGCCAGTACCTGAGGAAATTGAACCGTCACCGTAAGAAGGGGCGCAAGCGGGCGGATGCTGGTGCCGTTGTCGCTGCTCAGTGAAAGCCGGCGGACACCTTCGACGGGCTTGTTAGGACACATTTTTTGTCAAATGAATGTGTGCTGGCCAGTTTCATTTGAATTCGCGTCGTCAAGCTACGAGTCGGTTTCATACGCCCCCCTTCTACCCAGCCCAGCTGTGCCAGGCATCGACGGCGTGGCGCCCCATCGGCCGCGCCCAGAGTGACATTCGCCGGAAGTCCAGTCGAGATGCGCGCACAGCACTCGACGCTCTGTACTACGGCTATCCTAGTGGTGCTGCTTGTCACCACTGACGCCGCTTCTACTGTGACTTTCCAGCAACCAGATTCGGGGTCTCGGGGAGAGTCAAACTCTGCAAACCGATGGCCTCAGGCACCCTACCTCCCCCACCGCCTTCCTTCCCGTAACTATGCCAGACGAAATTCCAACATGTGACCTTTTTGTGCTCTCGTCGATCGATTGGGTCGAATAACCAGCGTTCAGCTTTCTCCATTTTACAGGAGTTATTCCACCCTGTCATTGGAGTATTACTCTAGCAGGGCTGTGTTGTTCACCCCTTGAGGCCGGGACCTTCCTTTGCCCGTTCGTTTCGGCCGCTAAAGGTCACCGCGAATGGTGGGATGTCAAGGGAGGGGGAGGATGCGACAATATACGGTCGACTGACGCCTGCGCACTATCCTGGGCTGTTTCGGTACTGGAGTAGGGTGACCAACCAAACCACAGGTAGGCTGCCTGAGAAACACCGACATCCCTTGAATTCCGTGGATGCGTTCATTTTTCCACGTAACGCCTGAAGACCATCGAAGGCGAATGAGGTGCCTGTAAAAACGTGGACCTGGTGCTGTGCTACTGAAAAATTGTCCTCCGCGACATTGCCTTCGTCGCTACTTTCAGAACCCGCGCTGTATGTCTGTTTCAGGAATCGCCGAGGTCACTCTGCCGTTCCCTCAGCACCGTGTCTTCACGGACTGCCGGCCTATCCCTTTCCCTGCTCCAAGTGGCCAGGACGCCGTAATTTGCGCAGTAGCGAAAAATGGGAGCTCCAGGTAGGAACAAGCAAGAGTCGCCTATTGTTAGATAACTCGGAAAGATGGGATAGCACTAGAGTCGCTTATTAATGCTACATTACTCGGAAAGATGGGATAGCATCAGAGTCGCTTGTAGATGTGTGACTCGGAAGGATGGGATAGCATTAGTGTCGCTTCTCGATGTTTGACTCGGGAAGATGGGATGGCGCTTGGCGGCTGCTCACCTAGTGTCAGCAGGCGTCACGACATGAAGATAGATATTCGAGGTTCTGGTTCAAGGCCGTTTGAATGTGGTTTTGGGCGCCTACGTCAGGTGGAAGACGCTGTTTTATCGCAGCCTGGTGCCAGACTTTGCTGAACATAAGAAATGGTTTGGAGTGCACACCGATGCCGTGCCCTGGTTGGTACCTCTGAGCCGGGGCGAGATGGTCCACTGGGCGTCCAGTCCCTCTGCCCTTCGTTTCATGTGGGTCAGGAACCCGTACTCCAGGCTGCTGTCTGCCTTCCTCGACAAGGGCGTCAACACGCCGGGCGAAAAGTCGTGGCAGGACAAGGTCAAGCGGCTCGGGGGCCCATACTACGACAGCCCGCAGGAGTTTCACCGCTTTCTGCGCAACATTGTGGACGTGTGGGAAGAGGGCGAGGCACTGGACTACCACTTTAAACCGCAGAGCAGACTGTGTGGTCTACCGCAGGGCGTGCGCTACGATTTCTACCTGAAAGTGGAGGACATGGCGGTTTGGTTTGCTGATTTGGTGTCGCTGCTGGGCCTGGAGGACGCGGTCGCCACGGGGTGGGGAGCAGACTACAAAAAGGTAGTCCAACTTCTACTTTGTAAACCCACTGCGCTGTCTGCCTTGGCCACACTTTCTTACGTTTATCTTGAGAATCTCAACGGCCGAGCGCCCCATTCCTGATGCCTCGGCGCACCCTGTCAGCTGTGCAGTGTATAATGGCCCCTGAATGCTGAGAAGTTCTAACACTGTATGAAAATTGCTTTGAAAAGTCAATCGATTTCTATAGCACTACTTTGCTGTCCATAATATTCACCTGTGCATTAATGGGAAAATCCGTCTTGCCGTTACCTATGTAATATGGGCAAATTTAGGTCTGCGTACATTCGACAAAACAACAATGTCCAAAATGCGTTCGTTCCTATCACAAAAATAGTCAAAATGACTCTCCCTTCCGCGATCGACCTTCTATATAAACAAAACAGCGCGTACGTAGCAATTGAATGCTATGTTAGAGTGAAATTATTGATTTCTTGAGTTTACGGGAATAGGACAATAAATATGAAGTTGCAAAGAGCGCATCATCGATTGGATACCTTTGCCGACTACTCCACGTCCCTCTTGACATTATTCATAACCGCGCATCCGAGTCAGAGCTAAGGAGTCAGCGCTTGGGCTCTAGATCATCTTAGAGGAAGAAAGAAGAAGGGGAGGGGTGTCACGTGAGACACATTCTCTGCTGAAAGCATGACAAAAACCTTGTGCTGATGCAGAGCCTTGACAGCAGCGTGCCTAGCTGCTTCTTCCCTCTTCCCGGCACGAGCTGCAACCTCACTGACACCATCCTCCGTCAGCACGGGCGCAGCGTCCACCCCGAGGGCCTGCACCACCACCACCACCACTACTGGGACCCGGAGGCCTCCCGCCACCCGCTGCAAACCCACGAGGAGTCCCCCTTGAGCGCAGGACAGCTGCAGTCTTGGATGGCAACTAAAACATCAGGCCACGCACACAACGCGGACGCTCATCTGCGGCGCTACTATGCGTCCGAAGATGCAATCCTCCTGGCGACGAGGTTTGTGCAGGCGGACCTGGACACCTTTGGGTACCCCCCAATGGAGCATGTGGAACCCGTCCTCTCCGAAATCAAGATGTAACCAACTAATCACGCCCCCTCTGCAGATTTAGACTAGTTCTGCCCGTACAGGTATATGAGAGTAGAAAGCAGGATACAAGCAGCAAATATGTATCTGTTCTATAGATTATGGTTATCATATGCACGGCAAGTAGCCTGGTAGCTTTCCTTAACGAAAGGAGGGAGAATAGTGTCTGTGCTCTGTTTACTCAACTGTTAGTCTGTATCAGTGCTGCATGATGCCAAAAGCCTCGAAGTCACTGGTTCTGTAAGCAAGAATTTGGTTGGGCCGACTGACCTCATCTGCAAGTCGCCACCCACTCGAGTGCTCACGCAGGCTGGCCAGTGCAGCCAGCCACATGTGTTGGGAAGTATACGCCGGACACGAATGCCTACTAGTACGTGGAAATGCGAGGCAAAACTGTTATGTGTGTATGTTTATTCCTTGACAGGCTGATGTATGCAATGTACGGCTTGTCGGGAGCATCGAGGAAGTTGGACATGTACTCCCTGCTATTTCAGTAGAGCTAGTAGGCAAGGAGCATGCACATCTCTAACCAAGGAGGCTAGGGCCGCTCTTCAGCGATTCCCCACGCAATACCAGTAATGGAACCTTCCTTTTCCCACGCCACTAGAGCTCAAAACGGGAGTTTAGAACAATTGAGGTCATGGGATCCGTTACCCGCGGGTTATCCTATTGACTGAAAGCTAACTTGACATTCTGTCAAAGCAACATAATGCCAGTCCAGACACTTACAGTGTTATAGCACAACGGAAACATGTTTTCGTGCGTGCTCTACAAGCAGGCAGACAGCATGGGGGTTAAGGGTGGAGAAAGACAACAAAAGGAAAAGCAGGCCATGTCTCAGCGCATGCTCACCACGAAAATGTGGTGCAGAGCAAGCACGTCATATATGCCGTCAGACCCCAAGCTTCCTCCCGCACAGCAATGAATGCCTCAGAGGCAATCAGATGGTGATGCCATCATCAGTGGCGCCTACCTTACTTGCGGCTGGGCATTATGGGACCCAGCAGCCACATCACCAAACTGATTATCCAGTTCTTCACAAACAGCATCGGCTCGAGCACCCCGAGCACGGAGTCCTGCATGGGCGAGCTGTGCCCCGCCGAGTCCACCGCCTTGCTGATTGCATGAAACTGGGCGGCCACTGCGGCAGCGTCCACCACAGCCGCAGGCCCCATTGCCTTCTGCAGCGCCTCCCGCGCAAGGGTCGCCTCCTCACGGCGCCCCTCAACACAGCGAGGCGACTTGGCGGAAGCCGCGCCAAACGCAGCCAACTCATCCTGGCACTGCACCATCCAAAATACATTCCACTCACTCTTTCAACCACAGCACAGGAGAGCGGTGAAGTGGGTGGTTTAAGGGATTACGATGACAGGGTTTGTAGAAGAGGAAGGCTGTCCTACCGATGCACTCCCAAAAGCAAGAAGCTTGGAGATTGCATCTAAGAGAACATTTGTGTGAGAGGGGGGGGGGCATGGCGTGAGTTCAGATTAGCCGGGCATGAACAAGTGCATCGTGACAGCGGTGTGTGCATGCAAATAGAGAGAAGGCGCCCCGTCATGGGTGTAAGGAGGGGCGTGCACGAACCGTGCGACTTGGATCAGAAGTCGCATGCCACCGCCCCAGTCATCGCGCCCGCAACCACCTCCATTTGTGCGCGGTTCAAGGTTCGACCCGAAGGCAGCGATCCAAAGATATTTGTCACTCTGTGGAACGCGAAGCGCCCATCAAATCACAGCCTTGTGCGTGTGAAGTATGCGCGTGCTGGGGAAGTTGGGTGGGTGCGTGTGTGAGA
Organism: Tetraselmis chui; assembly: GCA_026401115.1. Lineage (NCBI taxonomy): Eukaryota > Viridiplantae > Chlorophyta > Chlorodendrophyceae > Chlorodendrales > Chlorodendraceae > Tetraselmis > Tetraselmis chui. Next base: position 253,591 of record JAPMLY010000120.1, read on the forward strand.
GTGAGTGCGAGCGTGTATCGCGTCATAGGCGGTACTCACTGGCCGCTTTCTAAGTAAAAGCTCGCCATGCTGCGAAAGCCGTGGTAGAAGGCGTGAGGGTTGGTGGACCACGCGCGCATCGGGAACCCGGGCGCGACCAGCAGCTCGTAGTTGCGCCGAATTTCCTCGGGGACGCTGTCCTTGACCCCATCCTGCCGAGCGAGGGTGCCATAGTGTCGTCAAGTTCAGAAAGTCCACGCACCATCGCGCCAACAAGAGGCGTTTCCGCCACAAGCACCACTGGAAAATTGTCGACTCGCTCCGCACGAACGATTGTAGCAATACAGACCGTCCAGCCAGCGACAGGTGCACCCAGTCAGCTGGAGTGCCAGAGGGGTGGGCGACGTTTCGACTGCGTACCTTGGCCAGCACGAAGGGGCACCAGATGGTGTCATCCGCCGGTCTCACGTTTTCGAACAACTCCGATAGCTGTCGGCGCGGCGGCTGCGCCGCGCTGCTGTCCGGCTGTGAAGGTGAGGGCTGCTCCTTGTCCTCCATGCCCGTCATCTCGAAAAATACCTCCGCTTGCACGGCCTGCGTAGAAGCGGGCCATCAGAGCCTCGTCGATATTTATTGGACCACTCAACCCGTGTGTACGCAACGCTGTCTGTATACCATCGAAAATAAACTATCCGACGAGTTTTTTCATTTCGCATTTGCCGTTGCCCAAGTCAGTTTATATGATACCCTCTCACCGCTGTGCTCAGCTGCGCCACCTCGTGGATAGCGCTCTGCAGCTGATCCACGCAAAGTTCCTCGAGCCCCTCCACGCCACGTAGACTCTCAATGGCCCTTGCGCGCCATTCCCGGCTCACCCGCGTCTGGTGATTCACAATCGCGTGAATGCAGCGGACAAGTGGGAGCGACAGCTTGCCGTCGTCTGTTCCATTTTGATGATCCCTGTCAAAGGCTGTCCAAAAGTCGTCCTCCTTGCCCGGCCGGAAACACACTTGCTCCAGAGCCGAGCAGACTGTGCAAGAGCGGAACGCGACGCCCGCCTCTTTGTACACCGCCACGGACTGATGGGCGTTCAGGTACTCGCCCCCCTGTGACACTGTCTCATGGAGGCTGGCGATTGTGTCAAGAACCTCACGAACCCTGGCGTCCGCTCGACGCCGCCCCCCTGTGTCCTCGTCGCCACCCCCCATTGGAACCTGGGAACAGGATGAGCGCAGCCCCTACCCTTATAATATTTCGTATACAAAACCCGTCGAAACTTTCGATACGCGCAAGTGTTCCATGTACTCTCAGGCCCTGCCGTGAGAACACCACCTGTCGACTTGCTTCCACGTCGCAACTGCCTCTACAACCCGAGTCGCTAGCCGCTACCTGCACTTGCCTTGCCTCGCCTCGGGTGGGTCGAGACGTGAAGTGTTTAGGTTTTATTGGGCGATGCTACACTCCTCCACAAAAGTCCGGACATGCATTATGTTAAACATAAGCTAGTCAAGAACACGCTCCCCTCTCACCACGTCAAGCACGACGATACCTGAGTACCACCCAATTGTAGGAGAGCCGAGAAGCAAGTAGTAAGCCGTCATCCGGGGTGGTTAGATCTCAGCTTAAAGCGGGTGTTGTCGGTGGAGTTTGTCGAATTAAGCCTATAAATTCCAAAGAAATTGTCTGAACTACACGTCGTTTTGAGCGCCACGCTTGGGCATTGCTCAAGCGCAGATGCCAACCTGCATATTGCTATGTGCTTTACAAAACCGTATTTTTGGGGGCTGTTTGGAGGGGGTGTGGAGGCGTGGATGCCGTGTTCAATGCGCGAGGTTTGGCTTGCGGGTGTGTGAATAGAGCACGGAAGTTCACGCCGATGGCACGGGTGATTTTTTTGGAAAGCAAGCGAGCAAAAACGCACATGGCGCAGGTTTCGATAAACATTGCACGTGTTAAACATGCGAGGGGGGTTGGCTTAGGGGAGGGGCGATGTCCAACTTGGCCGTTAGGGACGCATCACGTTGACGGTGGTGTTTCGAATGCTAGGGTATGTGCTTGTGCCAACCACACCCGCCCCACGCGTGGCACGCGTCGGCACTTAGGCTCGGAAGACAGTAAGAATAAAGAATTGGCAAACGTATGTCGACAAACCTCGCACAAATCGCCTCATGAGGTGAGCCGAATTCGATGGGTGTTGCTCAACTTTGCCGGAATAATTCGTAAACTAAAGTAATTCACATAGACTTAATTTGCGAGTTTTTGAGCTCTGGAGTAAATGAGCTCGACGCGCATTGAAAAGACGCGTCCAACGGTATCTATTACTAAATGTTTTGACCATATATTAGTAAGTTAGGATCATTTGAACATTGTGGCCGAAAGCGGCTTGCCCTTGGGTTGTGCGCATATCGGTGGTAAGTCTACATACGCGATTTCGTGCGTTTCCCCCACAGCGGCCTGCCCAAAGCCTCCTCCCTCCGTCGCCAATGCATAATATTTGCGTGAATGTCGCATCGGCATTCATATTGCGGCGTTGTGCGCCCGTTACTCTATTCGTCTAACCAACACGGCGATTGTTTGAAAGAGCGTGCCGCACGGGTGCGGGCGCGATAACCCCAAGTACACAAGCCCGGCAGTGCTCGAATTCGCCCCTCGTAGTTGTCGGCGCATTCCATTTTGCGCGCAAAAGCATTGCCTAGGATTTCAGGAGATTTGTCAATGAAATCGACGCATGGTTACAGTTTCTACTTGCGAAGATGCGAAATCTTGTCCGGACTCTTGTGGAGGAGTGTACGTGTACTTAATTAAGCACGCGTGGTCGGACGATGGTTAGGGGGTCGCGGTTTTGCGTGAGGTATACGCATTACTACAAGTACAAACGTAGGTCATTGATGTGATATGGTATGCCTTCCTGTTCCTCGGGCTTAGGTTTTTCCCTCTTTTTTTTTTTTTGCTTGGTGGCTTATGCTGCTTTTACTTGTAAGAAAATTATTTTCATTGATATGATATCCGGTGCGTTTTGCAAGCCTTCCCCACCAGATTATATGCGGGTGATTTCCGGCATACGGGTCGCGGTGCTATGGCTTTTTTTTTTGCCTCGCACGAGTCAAGTTTCAAGGTGCCGTCCGATTGCTTTACGATGGCAGCGCATATGCACCGTGTGCTAGGCCTTATTGTGGAGCGCGCCTCTCATGTTCGGAAGTGTCCACCGTGCAATGCGGCTCCTTCATGGTCTCATGGGTATTGATTTCTGTTGACGGTATCCGGTGCCACTATGTCGGGTGAGCGCTCAACTACGGCTATGCTAACGGACCACATCCCCGTGTGCCCGTGCTCTTGGTATGCCATGCAGCTCCACGATCGGGTGGTCCAAGTGCTTGAAGAGCTCATGCTTGAAGTGGGGGCTACTAAGAGGGGTCGGACTTGCGGTTGGAGGTCCGCCGTATCCGGTCGAGAGCTTCTCGAGATCGATCATGGGATGTGGTGTGGTTAGACCTCGATAAGGCTTCACACCGCCATGTTGTTGTTGATGTAACGAACATAAGTGCTCATACGTACGAACGCCATTGTTCACAAGATAGGTGCTCGCCTCCCACTCCCGGGCACTCTTGCATTGGGAGTTCAACATAAGAAACTTGTTGCGGACCTTCGAACTTAAACTTTATGCCTTCGGTTCGGTGAGTCCATGACTACTAGAACTTCGTTGTGGAGGATGGGGGCAAGCTGGCGCCTATGGCGATTGAGTTGGTTGATCGCCATGCTATTTTGGTGGCAGTCCGTCGCTTCCACGGCATGGGTCGGCGGACTCCCGTTCATTGCTTTCTGAGAGTTATGTCCGCATGATGCAGCATTTTGTTCGTCGATGTACTTGTGTTCCCTGTCGACGGTGTTTGGGGGATGCGAGGAGATGATTATTGCAACGTCTTTCCGCAGGCTAATCATGATACTTTGGGTTGCTATCTTTGCAATATTTTGCAAAATAGTAGTGCCGATGCTGTGGCATGTCTCCCCTGTTCCTCGGGCTTAGTGGGCACGTGGGGCTTCTTTTTTCTCCCATTTGATTGGTTGTATTCGCCACTGCTTTTTTCCTGTAAGAAATTTCATTGAGATGATATTCGTGTGTACAGCGACAGGAGGCCTATAGTGAACATGGCGTCCCCCCCCCCTTTGTTCACTATAGGCCTCGGATCACAATAGGCATGTTCACTACGGGTCTCCAAGATGAGAGCCCTGTAGTGAATCATTCACTACATGGCTATTTTGTTCACAAGAGGGCTGGCAACGAGATATCACATTGTTGCGCCAGCCACATAAGATTCCTTACAACTCTAAGATGGCTTGAAAAACTTTCGGATGTTAGCCTGGCGAGTAGCAGTTGTGGTGTGCATGCGGTTTAGAGCCACGCGAAGACTATCAGCCATAAACACACCACTGCATGCACGCGTGCTCAGAGCTTGGTCCACTAACTCACTATTCTCTGCAACAAAGGCGTACAACCGATCTACTGTAATCCTAGCCTCATCTAGAGACATGATCTTCTCAGGCTCTTTCTCATCCACATCAACATCCTCGTCGATAGGAATGCTATCACCACCAACTTCCACTTCCATACCTTCCTCATCCATCGGATCATCCGCGCTGTCCGCTCCCGTAGCGTGGTCCGCGCGATCCACTTCATCAAGTAGAGCTTCATCACAGTCAAACACAGCACGCTCCTGTGTCAAGTTTAACACGTCCACAGCCTCGGCCATGCGCACCGGCTGCGACTTATCTACCGCCAAAGACTTGCCCAGTTGAGATAGCATGTCACTGAGCTCCTGAATGACAATATCAGAGACACTTGCAGTGCTGGTGGCCATTTCACTCCGTGCAGCGCGGTTGTTGTGCCTAATCCTAGTGGACAAATCAACCATTTGGACGGGAGTCAAGATCTTGCAGGCAACCCAGCAATTTTGCACCGATGCCTTGGGCAGCTGCACAAGGGCTATCATGAACCATTCAATGGCTTGGCGCACGGTACAGTTGATGAGAGGCTTGGAGTTCGGCGCTGACTCCTTTGTCTTCTCCCATGCTGCAAGCTGCTGCAAGATCCAAGCCATGTGACGCTTGCGGTACAACGCCTTGGCAGTTTGAATCACGCCAGCGTCCAGTGGTTGGACCTGGGATGTGATGTTGGGCATGAAAAAGATCACTAGCACGTTGGACATCCGAAAGCCCCGCAGGTCACCTGACTCCCATGGTCTTGCGTTAGCTGGCATGCTGTGAGCAGGGCAGTTGTCAGCCAAAAGGATAACCGGCTCAATACCACCATTGCTCATGTTGTAGCAGTAGCGGTTGAACTTGGCGAGAATATCTTGCCAAATGTAGCTGCGCATCCACGCTCTATCATTGTTGTAGTACAAGCCACCAATTTTCTGAGGATGCCAGTGGGCTCCAAAGCAGCGCGGCCGCTTGGCCTTACCAATGAACACAGGCTTGAAGAAGTCAGTGCCGGTAGCATTCCACCAAAGTCCAACCGTAAGTCTATCCTTTGCAATCTTACCACCCTTGCGGTGCTTCGCAGAGCCAACAACATTGCCAGTTGTGAGTAGCATTCTGTAGAAAACACCTGTGACATGAACTCCATTATTAGCGTCAGAAAGAATCACAAGTACGACACTACTGCACGCATCACAACTCATACATGTCTCATCGAAGTTGAATATTTTCTCCAAGGGAACATCTTTCAGGATGAGAGGTAACTGGTCTCGCACCGCTTTCACAGAGACAAGATCCGCAGATTCGCCTTCACCGTGCAGCCGCAGCCGATTGATGTTGTTGGCTTTCTTGAATCCCAACAACCAGTTGGAGGAAAAGTTGAATTGCTTCGGGTTGAATTGCAAGTTGTGAACCTCGGCAAATTTCCCTTGCCTGCGCATGATGCAATGCTTTCAATGTAGCGCCAAATTAATACCAAAGCAACTATCACACAATACCGCCCAGCAATGCAACATGGCAATACATCGCATTCCCCAAAGCAAATTACCTTTGCCATCATCATTTGATCATTCACGGGGATTCTGCCACCATGTTGGGCGTCATGCGCCTGTATCCATGTGAGTAGCTTCTCCTCCAACACTTTCTGCGCGGCAATGACTACAACTCTTTTCTTCTTCCTGTCCCCACCCAGCTCTAGCTGAACAGTTGAGCCATGTTCACCTATAAAGCAATAAAAGGAAATGATCTGACCTCTCCTCATCAAGGTATCTATGCAATTTCCACAATTCAATGTATTTGAGCGCCACTTACTTAGAATATCATCTTTGTTCTTTATCATCTTTGAAATGAAAGCCTTGGAAGGGGGGGGATCTAGCTTGTATTGGTCCACAGCCCAATCGATAAGGGTCCTATGGCTGGGACGGACCTCGCCTTGAGAGTTGTAATGGTTGATTATGCCGACTTGTTGCGCATAGGTCAGATAGGCACGCTTTTCGCCTTTCGCGCGCTTGACACCGGTTCTCCCACCAGGTTTCATGCGTACGTCTGCCTCGGCTTCGTCCTTGTCGACAAGCGGGCTGGGTGCAACAGCACGCACACGTGCGGCGGCGATTCGAGGGGAAAAACGAAGCGCAGGGCTCGTAGGAGTCGTAGCAGCGGGCTGTTGTGCCCTCGCGCCGGCACGTTTCAACAAGCAAGCAAGGCAGCGCTTGCTCATCGGCCCGTCGTCCTCCGTCTCTGGATGCGCCGCCTCATACGCGCCCTGGCACATGTGGTGAAGCAGGTTGCAGCACCCAACCGTGTTGCACTCGTTGAGCTGAGGCGGGGCGTCCGCCCCATGCACCTTGCAATGCTCACCATATGAGCAGGCGTTGCTACCTTGCTCCATGGCAGTAAGTCCTTTCACGCCGGCTTCGTCCTTGCCGACAAGCGGGCTGGGTGCAACAGCACGCACACGTGCGGCGGCAATTCGAGGGGAAAAACGAAGCGCAGGGCTCGTAGGAGTCGTAGCAGCGGGCTGCTGTGCCCTCGCGCCGGCACGTTTCAACAAGCAAGCAAGGCAGCGCTTGCTCATCGGCCCGTCGTCCTCCGTCTCTTGATGCGCCGCCTCATACGCGCCCTGGCACATGTGGTGAAGCAGGTTGCTGCACCCAACCGTGTTGCACTCGTTTAGCTGAGGCGGGGCGTCCGCCCCATGCACCTTGCAATGCTCACCATATGAGCAGGCGTTGCTACCTTGCTCCATGGCAGTAGGTCCCTTCACGCCGGCTTCGTCCTTGTCGACAAGCGGGCTGGGTGCAACAGCACGCACATGTGCGGGGCGATCCGAGGGGAAAAACGAAGCGCAGGGCTCGTAGGAGTAGTCAACGGCAGTAGACCGTTACTGGTGGTGGAGGCGCGAAAAGTACTGGGTGTTCACTACACCCCTTGATTTTGGCCACTTTGGTCCCCCCCCCCCCCCCCGGTCACTATAGGCATGGGTTCACTATAGGCCTATATTCACTACAGGCCTCTCTAGGCCTCTCTTAACACCGGGAAAAAATCCGTCCCCCCCCCCCGGTCACTACAGGCCTAGGTTCACTATAGGCATGTTCACTATAGGCCTCTTGTCGCTGTACTATCAATAGCACAACTATTTTTCACTTTTCGTTTTTTGTTGATTACCTGTGTATGTACTATGTACTATGACTAAATGTACTATTAATACTTTATTTTCCCCCTCGCTCGTACCCTTTTCACGGATATCTTTCCAAAGCTACAACCTGAAATCAACGAGTGTTTCAACTTGCTTGGCTTCGCCAACCTCGCTGACTCGCTCCCACGTTTTCTAACCGCATTCGGCCGGAGTCTAGGTGTTTTGCGTCTCGTCTTAGTCACGGTGCCCTTGTGTTTTCGGCTTCGGACTCGCCTACAACGGGCCGCCTCGGTGACCTCCGTGTCAAGTTCCCCTAGCACGACGGCCCCATTTTTCGCATTACGGTATGTTGCATCTTCGGCCTAACATCATCCATTATCCTCTCCACTCTTCGTTCCCCAAATGCTGGTGCATCTTGCCATGTCTCGGTTCAAGCTATGCGAGGTGCATTCGAGTTAGCGGGTGTTGACATTTTGGATTACGCGTGGGCCGCTGCATTTGCCGACCACTTGGCGGCGGCGGAGATGCTTCGGTCCATACCGCTCACTCTTGGTTAGTGGCGGCCCTTCCGAAAATTATCTCCTATATTCACCGCGCTGTCGGACATGGCATTGAGGTATGCACGCAGCGCACGATGCTAGTTCAACTCCCCAACGGTAACGATGGTCTCTATGCCGATGCGGGTGTTTTGCTCTAGCACGACATTAGAGGCTCGAAACTTGCTCTTCACGCTGTGCCTTCGGATTCGTTCGGCGTTTCTAGCCCCTTGTCTCCCGAAGCCGCTCTAGTAAACCGTACTCAGAAGACCAACTTCGACAAGTACTTGGAGGGGGAGCGGAGTCACCCCGACAAACGCTTCACTCACTTTTCGGTAACAGGATTTGGTATTCTTGGCGGCCACGCCACGGCTATTTTAGAGAGTTGGCTGGTAGGCAGCCGCCTCGAAAAACACAATATTGAGGGAAACTTGCCAACCTCCTAGCGCCGAACGGTTTCTCCCGCCGTCCATATCGCTCACGCAGACAACATTTTGCGGGGGCTGTCCGCCGCCGCGGACGGTGTGGAGGCCGCTTTTCTCGGTTGGGATGCCTTCTCCTGCCACGGCGTTTTTCACCCGCGTCATGGGCCGGAAGTGCCTCCGTATTTCCTCGCGCGGTGCGTGAGGCGCCGATTATCGCCTCCACATGTCGCGTTTTTTGCGTCGTGTGGGAGTTCCTCGTGTTCTTATGTGTTTTCTTTGGTATGTATGTTCATAATGTAGTGCTTCCATTAACCGTGTCTTGGATTCCGTGACCCGCTTGTCACTCTTGCATTTGATGTTTATTCCTAGCGTTTTCTGAGGATTTTCCTTCTTCTTTTTGGCAATATCTTTGTTAGTATCATGTAGTGGTACTCATGTCCGGGTGTATGTGATCATGTACATATCGAATATTATATCATCATATTATCGAATAGGTTATATTCATATTGTGCATATCACGCAGTTTGGGGATGCATGTGGGCAATAAGCCTCCTAATCAAACATCGATGTATTTACGGAAGCATGACGCATGTGCCGCATCATGCGCATCAATGCGTAATTGCATAAAGCCCTATTTAGGCAACGCATGCATGAATTAGTGCCCTGGAGTGGGCTGATCATCCTAGCGCGTCACCATGTGATAGTCGAGTTGGGCAAGCCTTACCTAAGTTCCTTTGCGACTCCGGTCGTACCGGAGTTGGGGGGGAAAGGTAGGCGAAAAAGCCCCTCGCTCAAGTCGTCGAAGGTCCCGACTCGATCCACGCACACCCTCGTCCGAGATAATAGCCGCTACTGCCGTCGAAAATTTCCACCTAATATAGGCTTCCCCCTCCCTTGGGGCAGGGGAGGAGAACAACATAGCCACAAATGGTTGCCGTCTATCGCTCCTCCCGTGGCGTCTTACATGTCCCGGTCGGCTGCTAGCTGTTTCCGGCTCCGATTTATCCGTAAAATACGGCCCGTACTCTCATCTTGTGGTTTACACGGCCATGGGGACGCCGTGAACATTGTGCCTTCGCGATATAAGCCTAGCACACCGTCTGGGGCATACTAACGTCGATGGTGGGTACCGACGAGAGGAGAGGTTGGGAGGAAAAGATAGATCGGGGCTCCGACCTCAAAAGTGCCGAATACGGACGTTTTAACCGACATCTTCTGTACATGGTTTTGTCCGGCGGCGGCCGATCTAGAAAAAGCGCCGCCGAACCGTGCCGCTCCTCTCGCCGCGGCTGTCCTCCTCGATGACGGTCTCGAGCTCCACCCCCTTGGATGGGTATGCTCAACCTCATGCGCGCTAGTCGACGTCGAGCGAGCGCCCTTCCGTGGCTCTGCTTCCCGGTGCCAACTCCAATACCCGCGTCCCACCGTTGATCCGACGGTACCCTCCTCGCCAAAACATATGTCAAAGACACCGCCCCCGCCTCCTTACCGAGAGCGTATCTGCGAGTACTTATTCGCGATAAAACATATCGGACGGCCCGAGTGGGGAATCAAAGTGTTGGAGTGCGAATATTATAATTAAAAATCCCCTATGTATAGGGCTTCCTGTTAATCTATGTACACACTGTGGCATGAAGGGGGTTAGAACCGCCGCTTCCCGGAACGGAGTTGTACGCCTTATCCAAGTACCGCCAAAAGTCGGTTCCGATGGAAACATATTGTGCATATGAACCCATCGCATCGCATCACGAATGAGATGCGAACACCTATAGCGAATACCTATAGGTGGAGGGCCAGGACTCCCCCGGAGTCTAGCGTACATATGTGTCCATTAGTAGCCCTACGGAGGGATATGTTAACACTCCCCCTTAATGGACATCATCCCATGAACTCCGGGCGGTGCCCTAGTAAACCCCGCAGTAAACGCGGAGGGCCCACCTGTTAATCCGTGTACACACGGAATGGCATGAAGGGGGTTAGAACCGCCGCTTCCCGGAACGGAGCTGTACGCCTTATCCAAGTACCGCCAAAAGTTATATATAGAGCCAAACAACACTCCCCCTTAATGGACATCATCCCATGTACTCCGGCCGGTGCCCTAGTAAACCCCGCAGTAAACGCGGAGGGCCCATAACCTGTTAATCCATGTACACACGGAATGGCATGAAACATGTTTTGGGCCCTCCGCGTTTACCGCGGGGTTTACTAGGGCACCGCCCGGAGTTCATGGGATGATGTCCATTGAGGGGAAGTGTTTGCATATCCCTCCGTAGGGCTACTAATGGACACATATGTACGCTAGACTCCGGGGGAGTCATGGCCCTCCACCTACATGTGTTCGTTATAGTTGTTCGCAGCTCATTTACGATGCGATGCGATGGGTTCATATGCACAATATGTTCCTATCGGGCACCGAGTTTTGGCGGTACTTGGATAAGGCGTACAACTCCGTTCCGGAAAGCGGCGGTTCTAACCCCCTTCATGCCATTCCGTGTGTACATGGATTATTGGATTAATACTCCCCGACAAGCGTTGATCACGCGGTTCGCAATTGCCCGTACTTCGTTTAGCCCCCTACCGCGCAAGGCATGACATGGCTACATGGTTACCAACGCCCACCGCGTGGAGGTGGAGGTAGGTGTCGACGGGCCTGCTAGCGCACCCCCCTCCGGGGCCGCCGCCAATGCACAGCCGGCGGACGTCCGGTGCGTGCAATACGCATATTCAGTTAAACATCCTTCAAGACGCTCGGATATGATTTCCCGAGGCGGACTATACGGGTACTCCATACTTCGATAGCTACATGCGTCGCATGACTACGGATGGCCGTTACGAGAGATAGAGCCATAGATGAGGTTACCTGGAGCATGTGAAGACATGCGGGAGCTAATTAGGCCTACTTAAGCCCAGTGCAATGGAGGAAGGAGACATACATTGCAAATTTTCAATTCCGTTACATTGACTGATACTCTTAACATCGGTGTCTTCAATCACTCCTCATCTGCACCCCGGCACGCATATCAATTTGTGCTAGCTTCTTGCAAGAGGCAACCATCTTGAATGAAGAGTGGATAAACATGTATCGCCAAACCCCGCACAAGTCGCCTCATGAGGTGAGCCTCATTAGACGGGTGTTGCTTGGAATTGCTGCAATGCTTTGCCGAAATATTGTGGAAACATGTTAATTCGCCGAAACTTATTTTATGGGTTTTCGAGCCCGTGAGGATAGGCGTTCGACGCGCAGTCAAAGGGCACGTCTAACGACACTATTCACAACGTGTAAAGCTATTAAGCTAATATGAATTAGTTATGACCGTTTAAACATTGTTGCCGAATGCAACATGCCCATGGGTTGCGCGGATATAGGTGATTAGGTGGAAAGTCTTTATACAAAAGTTTGTGCGTTTCCCTCACAGCGGCATGCCTAGCACATCCCCCCTCGGTCGCTTTTGCATGAAATGAAATGAAATTGTTTACAACAATACCAATATAAACCGGCTGCTGTCTCTGGGCCCCCCTATACTATGCCTGGACTTATAAGCATGAGTAGACCGTGAACCACTGATCCCAACCTCTCCAATGGCAGTAACGATACCGTCTAAAACATACCCGTATCCAGGTATTTATGATTTTTTGATCTATACGTATTTTTCTTTGGAAACAGTATGAAATGTAAGATGTCGCTAGTCTCCACGATACGCGGCATGCTCCAGCCGCGGCGGGGTCGCTGATCAGCAAGGCTGTCAGCATGAGTTGGTCGAGTCGAACCCGCCTGACCTCGGCTCTTGTGCGACTCCGGTCGTGCCGGAGGTAGAGGGAAAAACAGGTGGAAAACCCCCCTCGCTTAGGTCGTCGCCGGACTCGTCTCGATCCGTGCTCAACCCCGTCCGAGATATCGGAGGTAGTAGTCGCTCTTCTCGGCGCGACTCTCCACCTAGTCTAGCCTTCTCCCCCAATTCCGGGGTTGGGAGGAGAAAATAGCAAGGCTGAAGACGGTATCCGGCTGGCTCTCTTGCCTCCGAGCCAGATGTCTCCTGTCCCCTGTCCGTTTGCCGTTTGTTTCCGCCACCCATATGATCGCGATGTGCTGGCCGCACCCTCCCCCGGTGATTTACGTTGTTAGGGGGCCGCCTATACGAGCAGTGTGCCGTTGCGATAACCCGGGGCACACGGCCTGAGGCAGCGTGTCGATAACCGGGTACCGACTAGGGGAGGGGAACGGCAAGTGCCCATGGATCGGCTATCCTCAAAAGAGGTTGGGTACCGTAAACCCCCCGTACCATGTTTTTCCGGCGGCGGATGATCCTCCCGACCTCCGCCGCCAAACCGTGCCGCTCCTCCGGCTGCGACCCGCCTCCGTCCTGCGTATCTTCGGGCCTCTCCCCCACGGGAGACCAAAAGGTTTCGCAAGACTGGCGGTTGCTAGCGAGCGCCGTGCCCTAGCGCTGCTTCCCAGCTGTCCGCCGCCAGCTCCAACGCCCTCGTCCCACCGCTGATCCGTCCGTACCCTTCCTTGCCAAAAACATTCCGCAGTCCTCGTACCCGTCATGGCGGGAGAGTATCTGTGAGTATTTAGTCGATGAAAGAACATATCGGACATGCCGAGCGGGAGATCCATGTGTTGGTGTACGGATATTATGTTTTTCCAAAACCCTCCGTACCGGGCTTCCCGACAGCTGCTGATCCCGCGGATCGCAGCTGTCGGTACCTCGTTTAGCCCCCTACCGTGCCAGGCCTGGCACGGCTATGGGGTTACCAGCGCCCACCGCGTGGAGGTAGAGGTAGGTGCCGCGGGCCTGCGACCGCACCCCCCTCCGGTGCCGCCGCCGCTGCGCCGCCGGCGGGCGCCCCGTCGCATAATAATTCATATTGCGGCGCTTTGAACCCGTTGCTTCTTTCGTCTAGCCGGGGGCACGGCGATTGTATGAAAGAGCGTGTCGCATGGGTGCATCCGCGAAAACCCCAGGTAAACAAGTCCGGTATATATATGCTCGAATTCGCCCCCCAACATATATGTTCGCCTTCCACATATATTTGTTGGCGCAACCCATCCTGGGAGCGAATAAAGCATTGGCTATAGGAGTTCAGGGTTCTTGTTAATAAAATCGATGCATGATTACATTTGAACATGCCAAGGTACGAAATGTGGTCCGGACTTCTGTGACGGCATATGTGTGGTGGTTGGGAAGGATTATTTATGTGTCATTATTCCAATTCTTTGTATCTTGTTACTTGTTACAGTCGTTCGCAGATAATTTTTTTTCGCAAATAATTTTATTACAAGCGCTGCTGCTCACAGTGTGCCTGGGAAGGCAGCGGCTGCTTGACGTCTTCGACGCCGTGCCACACTTTCGAATAAAATGAGCGAGGTGGCGCTTTCGACTGGTCATTCTCCCGACTAGGCACCGTGATATATGTTCGTCGCTTTGTATTTGCACTGGTTAAGAGCGATAGAGGGCGGCCATCAACTCGACGGTGTGTAAGAAGTGGAATAGTGTAAACTGTACATCTTAAAAAGATCACTACAGCGAGAGGCAGTCGCTACCTGAGCTCGTCCGGTAGAATGCTTTTCTCGATCATGGAACGTCAGTTCCCGTGCCTCATGGCTCGCGGGTTTTACGCTGTTTTGAAACGGCAGGTGAGTGCATGCGAGTTAACGCATGCAGTACGACCTGTGCTGTAACGGCACGACGCACCGTCGCATTGGACCCGAACCCGGAGTTATTCCAAACACGATGACGACTGATGGAAATCTGACACCCGAACTCCCTCCCGGGCAGGCGAGTGTCGCTATGGTGAATAACAAAACGGCAGGAAATAGCAGCTGGTGCTCGCATCGGGACTATGCAACTGACACACTCACGTCTCCGGCACCGCTGGACGAGAGCGGGGGCGACAAAGGGTATCTGGTGCGCGGCAAAGCCATCATCGACCGTCGCGGCTCGAAAAAATTCGCAGCGAAGTTGATGTTACTGTGAGGCGAAGTGGGTGCCAGCGAGCTTACTGCGCTCTGACTTGTGGCGATCATCATTTTGATTTCCGGCAGAACCGAATAGAGCTGACGAACGAGATCCACAAGCACCGGACGGTACCGTTGGGGACGCCGCTGAGTGGGACGTTGTTGGCGGTCGTGAAGGAAGACAGTCGAGCCGCGGCGCTGATCGACTCGCGCAACGCGGGGCCTAAGGACGGCGGCAGGTGGGAAGTATACACCCACACGTGCCCCGCTCGCCCTCCCCCCACGGATCCCGTAAGCAAAGAGATTACCCATGTCCCCCACTAACAGCCACCCTCGCTGCTCGTTCCGTGGTCGCAGTAACATTGGCGAGTCGCGAGTTTGGTTGGCCGACGACGTGGATTGTACCACGGCGGCTGAGTACCGCCACATGTGTTCCCTCTGCCACCTCTACGGCGTCCAACCTCCACCTCCAGGACGCAAGCACTTCAGGTGCGAATGAATGTGCGGCAGGTTCCGGCCCGGTCGTGCAGTGCCCTCTCCATTGTCACAACGACAACCTCCCCAACGTAAAATTCGCAATTGCCATTCGAAAATTTAATTGCCTGTACCCGTGTCCTCATGTCCCCTTCCTCCTCTCGGCCGTCGTTGTCGAGCAGCACAACCTTCGGACCAATGAAATTCATTTACGAGGACCACGAAGAATTTTGCACCTTTTCTTTCTTCCGGTGAGTGACCCTCTCGTCCGTCCTTGAAGCGCCAAGGAAGGATAACATCGTCGGTGTCAGCGTGGGACTGCTGTCGTGTCGCAGGGAGTCCGACGAAAATGCGGAGGATGCACTGAGCAGCCCGCCAATTGGGTGAAACCCTAAAGCCCTTATCCCGTCCTTGAGCACGCCGAATAAGTGATGGACGTTTCACCCCGTCAGCTGCGCGTGAAACTCGGTCTGCTTAGTGGGGATGTGCGTGTGCTGCAGACTCGTCCCCTCGGAGTGGTTGAGCGCCATGCCCGGCCGAGTGGTGCTCGCGGTGAATTTGGTGGCGGAGGACTCTGGTGCGACGATACAAACCCAACAACGAACCCTAATGCCTACCTCACAAAAAATACCCACTACTTACGCATCGTCCTACTTCAGATTCCTGTAACCGCTCCTCCCATTTTCTCGTGCGCAACTGCCACGATTGGCGGCAGACATCGATGCGGGGGCGAGCACGGCGCACCTGAGCCGAATGTTCAACTTCAACTCTGTCATGGCCGCCACAATGAATTCGCGCATGTTTACAATGTTCACAGACTACCGCATCCATCAGGTAAGGCTCCCGCAGTGCGCAAAGTGTGCCTCACAGTCTAACAGTCTGTGGTACTGTTTGCGTGTGTGTGCGTGTGTGCGTGTGTGTGTGTGTGTGTGTGTGTGTGTGTGTGTGTGTGTGTGTGTGTGTGTGTGTGTGTGTGTGTGTGTGTGTGTGTGTGTGTGTGTTTGCGTGTGTGTGTTTGTGTGTGTTATTTGCGTGTGTGTGTGTGTGTGTGTGTGTGTGTGTGTGTGTGCGTGTGTGTTATTTATGTGTGTGCGTGTGTGTGTGTGTGTGTGTGTTATTTATGTGTGTGTGTGTGTGTGTGTGTTTTATTTATGTGTGTGTGTGTGCAAATTCGTGTTTATGTACTTCAACTTTGTCAAAACGTGATTTTCTGGTTGTGCGTATGAGTATACGTGTTGTGATGTGTAACCGTAGTGGTTATGTTAACGCCGGCGTATGTATGAGAGAGATGCAGCGTTTGGGTGTATATGTTTGTGCATTTGTTTGTTCTGAGATTAAAAGGGATTAAAAGGGTTTGCGTTGACATGTTTCAGGACGGTTTCACCCGCATTGTGCTCCAAAGCCACCGCAGCGAGGCGCACACCAACAGCTCTTCGGGGCGTGAGAAGACGGGGCGCATCATCAAACGCATGCTGGACGTGGAGTGCTACCGCCTGCTGGCGCTGCTCGCTCTCCCGCTCGCGCTGCAGATGAAGGCCCCGATGCATCAGCTGGAGACGCGCATGCGCGAGCTGGTGAGGGACCTTGACGCGATGGGCGCCGTGAGCGGCAGACCTGCGGACGTTACACAGGACCGCCGCATGCTGGAGGAAATTATTCAGCTGTCCTCTGAGGCGGAGAAGATCTCTGCTGCCATCTCCCCGCGGTGCCCACCCCCCCCCCCCCCACTCCCCTTTCGACCCCGTCCAATGCTTTGTGTTTTTTTGTTGTATTATGTTTTGCATGTACTGTAAAATGGTTTTGCATTTTGTTCAATGTATTGTATTGTGCCTTATTTTTGTAATCAACATTTCGACATAATTTATACTTGGTGTAATTGCTGAGCTGGATGGGCGGGGAACTTGCAGAATGTGTAGGTTTATTACAAGCTAATGCGACATTATCCCGATGGCGAATAGAGCGCAGTTCAATGTTCTAATTCTAACCCTAAAATGGAGCAATTGTACTGAGATTCAATTCATTATGAATGCGCTGGAATGAATTAGTAGTGAACGGCATTGGACATTATGGAATGGGCGAAGTAATCGCGACATAGCAAAACTGAATGCATGTGAATTTCCAGATGTTCAATGCAGTTTACAATAAATTGATTTGACACTGAGCTTTAACGCCGCACCCTGGAATGATTGGCAATGTGTCTCTCCTAAACAATTTACTGCTTGACACAAAGTTAACAAATAATCATGCCAGGCACCGGGAGTCAACGAAAAGTTGTGAAGTGCTGAAAGTAATTCTTACGCAAAATATGCCAGAAAATGTGAAAAATTACGTGTGACTGCATTATCGTGCACAACTTAATTGAATTGGGTTCAGTCTGCGCGCAATAGGCAGTATGGCAAAGCCAGGCAGGGGATGCACAGCCATGTGTCGTTGACACAACACGGAAGCTGCGATGGTGGCTGTAAATGCCCAGCGAGCTTCCGTCCCGCGTTTGTTGATGATGTGACATGTTTCAGGTTTTATCCAACATATTGATAACAAAGGGAGGGTGCATGCGTGAGCTCTCTGGGGCGTTTGTATGTAGGTTCTCCGCGGCGCAGGCTTACTTCAACATCGTGCAGGACCGCATCGAGTTTCTGGGCCTGGGGCAGCGCGAGCCCTTCCCCCGCTGCGACCAGTTCATCCTGCAGCGGCTGAAGCCCGCGATGGTGACGCTGCAGAGCACCGCGGCGCGGTTGGAGACGTGCATGGTGTCGTTGCAGCGCGCGGCGGACCTGCTGCGCACGCGGGTGGAGATCAACCAGGAGCAGCAGAACGTGCAGCTGCTGGAGCAGATGGCGCGGCGGTCGGAGATGCAGGTGAAGCTGCAACAGACGGTGGAGGGGCTGTCCGTGGGGCCGGTCACCTACTACACGCTCGGCGTGCTGGGCTACGGGCTCAAGGGGATGGCGAGTCAGGGGTGGATGCCGGTGAGCGTGGAGGCGGCGCTGGGGGTGGCCATGCCCGCCGTCGCACTCGCGGTGTGGTTCGGACTGCAGCGAATGCATAAAAAGCTGCACAACGACACCCACTGACCCCGCTACCCTCGCTTCCTTTTTCTATCGCATTCACGAGCCGATCGCACAGTGACACCTTTCCTCCCAAACAATCCCCCTTCACGAAGGCCTTCAGTGATGAAGCCGTGTAACAAAAGCATGCCATTTCATGCCGACAGGACGTGGCATGATCTTACGCGGAACCCGCCGTGAGTTAGCAGTCTGTGTTAGAGTGGCGGTGTCTGCTCGCGGGTCCGCCGGTCTTCTCTATGTTCAAGTGATTTCTATCGGGGGCTGGGGGATACAGAGGGAAGGAGCGGAAGAGCGTGTTGGTATAAGTGTGCGAGAGTGTGTATGTATGTGTGGGGTTTCTCCTGCTCTACCTAATTTGCTGTGGATGGACAGATCAGCGAGTGTGCGGGCGTTTCCTCTGAGTTCAGTTGTGGTCGTAGAAAAAGTTCACGGGAGGGGTGCTTGTAACCCGGCTGTGCACTCTGTGTGCAGACTTTCCGAGTGTGTTTTCCCTGGTCTGGTAAGAAGGAATGTGTGCGTGTGGCTATGCGTTTTCTGCCTCAGAGTGAACGGGTTCTCTGGGTGTGCTCTCTTTGAGAGGGCTTGCGTGTGTTCGTTTGCTTGCGAATGTGAGTGCGTTTTGTTTTCGTCGAGGTGATTGACGGGGGAGGGGGGGGGGGGATATGATTGCCCGCCCGAGCGATAACGTGTTAGGAAGACAGTGGATGCCCCCCCCCGCCCTTGCGTTTGTGCACATGTGAGCACTTGTTTCTACTCTTGCACTTCATAGGTCTCTTCCCTCTGACAGGGTGGGCGGGTGAGGGGTGCTTTGGTTTCAGGTATGTGCAAGTACGTGGCGCTCAGCTCCTCCCCCACCCCCCTTCCCTCGATCAATTGTCGGCATGGCTTGCACTCCGCCCCCGCTGTGCGTGCTTTTACAGTCAGAATGAACGCTAGACGTAGACAGGATTTCATTCTTTATGAGCAAAAATAGATGTGACGTATGTCCAAGGAGGAAATATAGGTGAGGATGGCTGTCTAGGAAAGTTAGCCTTCATAACTGTGTGTGTGTGTGTGTGTGTGTGTGTGTGTGTGCGTGTGTGTGTGTGTGTGTGTGTGTGCGTGCGCCAGTGAAGTGCATGGAATTCGTTGTGAAGGGGAGAAGAAGAGAAAGGGTAAGTAGGGTAGATTACAAAACATTATAGACGCCTGACATCGAAGTCCTTCTGACCTCCTCTCCGTCTTAGCGCGGAATCCTGCGTGTGAAATAGATTGCGAGCGGGTGAGGTAAAGGGGGGGGGGGCGGCAATCTTCAGAGCTGACGCTAGCTGACACACCACAGGTACGCCACCACGACCGCGAATGACAGTTGATTCCAATAGAGAATGAGGAGGGGGGGCACCTGCTCATTTTCGGTACTCCATGAGTCGACCCCTGAGGTAGGCGCTGCTGAAGAGGAGCTCGAGCGTGCAGGGGAAGGCGTTGAAGATGGTGAAAATAACGATGAGGGCGTCCACGTTCCAGCGCTATGGCAGAAGCAACCAAGAGGAAAGTATGGGGCTCACGTGACGAGCACGGCCATGGGGGAAGGTGATAACGGAAGGGGAGAAGGGTGGTTTTTGTGTGTGTGTGTGTGTGTGTGTGTGTGTGAACGTGTATGTATGTGTCTGTGCGTGTGCCTACGTGTGCGTGTGTGTGTATGTGTGTATCTATGTATATATGTATGTGTGTGTGTGTTCGTGTGTATGTGTGTGCGTGTTTATGTATATCTGTGGGCGTGTGTGTGTCCGCGCGCGCGCGCGTGTGTGTGTGTGTGTGTGTGTGTGTGTGTGTGTGTGCGCGCGAGGGAGGGGAGGTGGTGTGATGCACCTGCTCCACAAACAGCCCAGTGAGGATTGCGCCGATGAAATGGAAAAGGATGTAAATGCAGGCGAGGCCGCGGTTGAAGATAGTGGCGCCCGCAAACAGCCCCACCACCTCCACCAGCAGCGTCGCCATAGCGGTGTAGGCTAGCGGCTCCAGCCTGTGGCACAGCTGTGCTGTGAACCTCCCCTCACCTCCAAAAGTAAATAACATAAAATAACATGGGAACATAACGACTTCATTGGCAAAGCCTCTGCCGCGGCGCTCACACTTCCGATATCTCCGATATTTCGCTCTCCGTCTCCGCTATCCGCGCCGCTGTCCTGTCCTGCGGAACCGACCCACAACAGCGCTAAGGCCCATCCTTCTCTGCTTTAAGTTCGAGGAGCTGTGACCACTGGTTGCGTACCAGGTCCAGAACGATGCATAGCACGGCCACCAGGTGCGCCGTGAGTGTGAGGAAGCGCAGCGGCAGAGTGAACTGCGCCGGCACACAGTCGACAGGCAGTGTTGGTCAGACTTTCCGGCAGGATGGGGCAACTCCGGTCCCCCGCTCTCTCCCCCTTACCCTCCTTCTCACCCCCTTTCTCACTCTTTCGCCCCAACCCTACACCCCCCCCACCCCCCCCCCCCCCCCCCCCCCCCCGTCGCACCTCCTCCGCCTGTCGGAACCCCATCGCGCCTCCGCTCCTCGACCCAGCGACCGGTTGCGCACTTGTTTACAAGTCAGACGGGATGCGGCCGGAGGTGGGAAACAGGAAAAGCCACTTCGGGAGGGTGTCAAGCGTCAGCAGTTTGTGTGTGGTGTCCAGGTAAGGATTAGCGAGAGTAAAGTAGAGCGAGCAAAGGTGTTCAGTCTTTACTGGTATCGCTACTAGTGGAGGAGTGGGCGGTAGTCTTCAGTCGCTACTAGTGGAGGAGTGGGCGGTAGTCTTCAGTCGCTACTAGTCGAGCAGTGGGCGGTAGTCTTCAGTCGCTACTAGCTAGTGGAGGAGCGGGCGACGGTCGTTCTCTGACGTGGGATGCCGCGGACGGCGAGACGGTCAAAGAAGGTGGTGCAATGATTCAGACTCTTTTTACTTGATTACAACGCCATATAACAACACTTAACTACTCAAGTGAATGGAAGAAAACCGTAGAAGGAACAAAACAAATAAGAACAGACGACCTTCGCTCGATTTAAAAGTCACTTATATTTAGAAATATAGTCCTGAATTTGAAAACATTTGGTGGAAACCGCCCATCTATTCATGGAGCAACGAAAACGCATGAACTAATTAGTCTACAAAAGAACGAAGACAATTGAAATTGAAACGGGTCCAACACCACACATAGTTGGTCCGGGTGTTGTCTCACGGTCATAAGAAGCTATGCCATCTAGAACATGTAGCGGTAGGAGCAACGATTGGACCGGGTACGTCTTCGCCGAGGTACACCTATCGATACACCTATCTTCAATGTGTGCCGATGTTCCTTGCTTGGGGGTTAAAGATTGTAAGGAACCACAACAATTGCCACAACCCCCCGCCTAAGAAGTAAGAACAAAAATATCTTGAAATGAAGGAAAACTACATTTAAACATGAATCCACTTGTCAAGAACGCAACAGGAAATGTGGAAGTTTGCTTGAGAGCAAACTTCGCAACAATTAGTTAAGGCTACTAACCACAATGAATGCGCTAGAGTGTAAATATTCTGTCAAGTAGCCGATGTACGTTAAAGAAAGGAATAAAACTAACTTGTCTCCTCCCTATTTTGCAATGGCTCAACTGTCCTAGTCTGGCCCGCCTTCAGTTTTGAAGCGTCACGCGACCCTCGGAAGACCGTCGCATGAGACGCGTAGGTGTCGCCTCGGACAAACGTGATCCAACGCGCCTTGCCGGTTTGTCACTCACCGCTAAGTACGCTAGTACCTAGCTAGAGACGTGAGCTAATTACCGTGGCCGTACAGCTGCGGGTGTCCAATTCCTTGGAAAGTGTGGAATGTTAGTAGTAGTGAGAACGCACGAGTCCTACAGACAAATTGTTTTGAATTGGGATTGTACTCGCCACAAGAAGTTGTTGCTAGACCTTCATGATGCACGGCTCGCTCCCGCCGAACCGGGGTGCCGATGAGTCTTGGCTGGCCGGCGGTCGAAAGGGGCGATGATACAACCTGAAATAGCTCCTACGCGACTCCGGTCTCGCCCAAACATTCGAGGGGAAAAGGTGACGAGAAAAACCATGTCGCGTAGTCGCTTGTCGACCCTGCCGTCGCATTCCGTACGCTCCGCCCCAAGAAAGGTCCGCTCCTTCCGTCGCGTCGTTTTGCCTCGTCGAGGTCACCCCTTCACCTCGAGGCCAGGTTAGTAGGGGGACCCATACAAACATGCAAGGGAAACTAACGCTCCCTCTTCCGTGCAAATTTGACTGTCCATCTTGTCCATGGCTTTTGATGTTTGGTACCCGGGTACATGTTTTGCAACCAACCAACGAACGTACCCTCCTCCCACCGCTCGCGCGCCCGTCGAGCACCTTTGTATGGAATGCGAGCCTCCACGTCCACCCGGGCTCGCAATCTTTTATATTAGGTGTGCCAAGCGATAGTGGGTATCGGAATTGGCAATGTCACCGTTGACAGATCTAGCAAGCTACGGGGTATGGACAATATTGTCTATTTGCGCGTGGAAGGGGTCACATGTGACCCCTCCCATTCGGTTTCCCCCATCCGGTGCGAGCACATGTAGATAATCTCTGAATTCACCCATTCTATAGTATGTTGCTCCTCTAGGCATGTCTGATCTGTGGTAGAAGACGGAGGTCGGTTGTGAGCAGCACGCATGCCATGCTGATGACATGTAATCATGGGTCTTAGCCACTTCCGACGGCAAAAAGTAGCGCTAGGCAGAATCTTTCACGGAATTGATTGTAACTACATCCATCGGCCTCAAAATAGGCTTAAGCTGGTTCACACACATTCAAACTTTTCAATAAACATCTTACTGAGAAATGGTGGCAAATTTCAGTGATTTCATATGGTTGGTGGCGGGTTTCGTAGTGAGTCACATGTGACCCCTCCCATTTTTCAACATTAGGGGGTCATCTCATGCATAAGTGTGCCCCATGAGTGGTACAGAATGACTCCAAAATGCGTATACAGGTATACCATAATGCAAGATACACGATATAACAACGTGGTGCAAAACATAGAGAAGATTCGCCATCATTTAGTTACGATTTTTTCCTGTTGCTGTCCGTGCTTGATTTTGCTACCTGAGCTGAGCTCTTGCCACCTAAAGCTGAGCTAGATCCAAAACTACCTTTCAAGTCTCCTTTGCAGTCTTCCTTGTCACCCACTGCTGTGCCACGGCAAGAGACCGCTTGTTGGGGGGGCGGATGCCAACATTGTGCTTGGCAAAGCACTCAGGATTCTGCGCATGGCTACATATGAACATGCACAACTGTCCCTCCACCCAAGGGCCACCTGTGCAATGGTGCTGCGCCTTTTTTGAGCAATACATGCACCTGCGGCGCTTGCAGCGGCCCCGCAAAGTCTCTCCAACCGGGTGTAACAACAAGTGGTGGGAGTCAACGGTGCGGTGGGACCGGAGGGCATGGCGCTCACCAATCTCGCGCATGCGAATGGGGTGATACATCATTTTATGTACCAACATTCTCCGGAAGAAGTCGGGGCTGCATTGATGTTAGCCATGCTTGAAGCGCTTCCACAGTAAGAGGAGAAAGCTGCCGGCAATCCGTCGATTCCACGACTCGATTAACCGGCGCACATGGTCGAATGGGTCCGTGATGTCCCCGTAGGTGGGGAGCGCAAACGCCCGCACAATGCGGCAGAACCTTGCGCACGTGACGCTGTATTGCCTAAGGTCGGGCGCAGTGTGGAATGCACTCTTCATTGCCAGGAGGGAGCCACATGTCCTCCTTTGGCCCTCCGGTGTGGCATATCAGCATCGCCATGTTGTAAGCGAAAATTTGCCACACCTCCCCATGGGTGACCTCCCATCCTGCGCCGAGCCCGAGCTCCAGCCCACGCCGAGTCATCTCCGTGGCGGTTGTCTTCAACAGATTTGTAGGAAAAGTGCTCGAAGAAAACTCAAGGGGGGACTTTTCTGTAGAGTTGTGGAGCTTTAAAGTAGCCGGGCGTTGGTGACCGTTGCGGGTCGATGTTGCGGCCCTGCCGCCTTTTCAATACTTGGCTCCGTACTGGGCTCTCCGGGTCGGGCTCTTCCTCCGGCTCAGATTCGGCCTCCGGCTCCGAGACGTCCTCGCTCGTGTCACTGTTACCGAGAATAATCACACCTTGGACGGGCAGCGAGTCGGTTGCACGTCCACGACCACGGCCACGCCCTCTCCCACGAGCGGAAGCGCGGCCGCGCAATGACATGCCGCTACCACGACGGCGGCCTCGGCCACCGCAGCTCCCACGACCCCGACCTCGCTCCTCCGACTCGGACTCGTGGCTGGTGCCGATGTCAAGGGAAGCATTGTTGTCCTGTGAGTCGTCGTTGGGGACCTGTGGCGACGCGACGCCGAAATGCTGACGACGAAATGTCGGTGAGGTGGTGCTAATTGCCCCGGTTTTTCTTCCCGCGTACGTAAAAAGCGGCTCCTCCTCCGACTCCGGTTCTACCTCAGCAGGGCCGCTTGTGGCACCGTCCACCGTACTTTTTTGGTCCGGCTTCTTGTTTGGGGCTTAGACTGCTCAATCAAGGCGGTTTGGGCTCTTCGGAGGGTGTCGCCGTTAAGTTCTATGTCCTCGAGTTGAACCTCCACCTCATCACCATCCTCCCATCGCACTAGTGCGGAAGCGTCCGTTATAGTGCTAACGACTCCCGTGAATGTAGCAGTGGCCCTATGCTCACCGAAAGTGGCCCTAGACCATCCATGGGCATCACCATCGTCGAGAAGGGTGGCCAAGGCCACCACTTCCACGCTAGGAACGCAGAACGGGTAAAGTTCGGCTCGCATGGTGAGTATAGCTGAAAAGTGACTGTGCGCCGCGATCGGAGTAACTGGAAGCCCCCGACTAGCGCATGTTCCGATACGCACTACTTCACTAAACTACCACCGATTTCAATAAATGTTTTTGCACTGAATCGAGATGGCCTTGTAGATGAACTTTTCGAGGAGGGGCACAGCATCAAGTCAAAAGATACATATGAAAAAAGCGTTTTCTGTAAGGGGTCACATGTGACCCCTTGCACAAATAGACAATATTCCGAAACCCTTCGTACATGGTTTTCCGGTGGCCAAGATCTTGAGGATCGCCGCGACTAGACCTTGCCGCCCCACCCGCTGCGAGTGATATCCTCATTGTTGGTGTCATGCTTCTCCCCTTGGGGAGATAGACTCGACGTTAGCATGATGATCGATGTAATATCCTAGCCCATTTGTCCAAGTGGTAAGTATCTAAGTATCTAACATTGCTATGTCTTCTTAAATTGGTACCCGTAGCTTCATCTTAGCGAAATTCATATTAACTATATTGATGTCAAAACGTATCCTACCGTCACTAAAGACAGGAAACAGATCCAAAGTACTACTAAAGTACTACTGAACCACGAAACACGGGGATGGATCGGTAGCTCGGATGAGCAACGCCGATCGTCTTCGCTCTGGGCCTGGCCTCCCATCGAGCGCAAGACTGGTGGACAGGGCTGCCGGACGGCGTGCACCATCCACCTCTCCCCACCCGAGCCTAGCTCACAATGGTCAGTGGATCCGTAGCGACACCAGACGGTACACGCTCAAAGGCGCAGCTTCCAGGGATTTGAATTTTATCCTCCCGACAGCTACCGCGCCATCCACTTCAAAATGTACACCAGTACCCGTCAAAGTACTACGTCACACCCAGACAACTCATCGCTTACAAAAAGCTTCTTCACCGGTCGGCAGCGCGCCTCATCGCGCCCCTCCGAGCGTCCGGACGTCCCTGTCCGCCGCCAACATCCAACAAACCCAGGTCCCATCAGGCCTGGTCGCGTGCAGCCAACACGTGAACGACTCTCAAAAACCAACTACAAAAGCCAAACATAACTCCTACACCCCTCTCCATCACTCGAAATCCTACTCGACCGCTATGTCTACGCCCCCTACCCCCCCCCCCACCTACAGGCAGGCCCTTCTGAAGGACCCCCCGCCGCATGGCCGCTTCATGGACCTCTACCAACCCCGGAACGCACTCGCGGGACACCCCCTGACCCCGTTTCTCACCGCACCCCAGCTCATCCACCCCCAGCAACTCCTGGGCACGCCACTGGACCCCCTTCCTCTCCGTCGTGGCTTACAGACCCCTCTGATCCTGTCCCCCCCACGGTCAACCGAAACCACGGGACAGGCCGACGACCTCTCCACCCGGACTGTCGACTCCCTCCTCCTCACAGGCCAGTACTCCACCACCCCCCCCCACCTCGCTCGGTTCTGGATCCACGGAGTCTTCCTCCCGGACCCATCTCACCCCGACCCGATCGTGTCGGCATGCTCGTTGGCCCGCCGCTGGCTACTCGAAAGCCTACACGGCCTTACCGATCTCCCCAACCGCATCCGAAATATAATAGGCAGAGAAATCGCCCAACACACACGGTGGACCGCGAACGCTACACGAACCCTCCACCCCACCTCCCCGAAATGCAACGATGTCACACCCCTGCCAGTCGAGCTCCACACGAGCTTCCAAGAGATCCACCTGACGATTCCTACCTCCTGTATAGCGGTGGGGCTCCTATACCAACTGACTTCACGCCAGCGTGAATTCAGTTCAGCCGGTCCAGTGCCCCCCTTCATACTCTCATCCCCTCCGCTCCTGGAAAAACTAAGTCAGCAGAAAATTCGCTTTCTCCGGGCTGCCTCAGCTCCAGGAGTTTCAGGCCGCAGGATGAAGATCCGCTCCCCGATATTCACTGGTATCACCGGCCAAGAAACAGTCGCCCTACTACAGGATCTCCTCACCTCCGACCTCGCGACAGCTCTCACCTCCACAGGTTTAACCCCCCCATCCCACAACCTGTGCAAACTCGAAGACCTACCCGAGCAAGCCCAGTTCACCCTCCAGTTCGCGGACGCACTCCAGCCGCTGGACACTCCCGTCCCGATCGAGTCCGACCCGTCCTCCTTCTGGGTAAATATCCTCCACCTGCCCAATAATCCCATTCATTCACAGTCTGGACCTGTATCCCTTCACATTTTCCCCCGTTCACCCTATGAACCAGTACCCCCTGACCACCACCTTCACACCATCACCATCACACCACCCCCCGTCACAGGACACGTCCCCGGCTTATCCTGGGCTGACACCTGCCTCACCACTGTCCTAGTCCAATCCCGCCACTCACTCTCCCTACCATGCATCAACTCCGACGGTACCATTCCACCCACACACTGGTTATACACCCTCCTATCCCAAACTGCAACAGAATACCTCACACAAAATACCCCCAACCCCACCCACCCTCCCCAACACCCCCTCAGCCTCTACCACTACACAACCCTGAAAAAATTCCCTGATGGCTCGTACTTTCGCTCCCACCCCTCCAACTCACCCACTATCACCACCAGCATCCAAGTCTCACTCAGTGCTGAAATGTACTGCATACTCATCTCCACCAACGGCACAGTCACCATCCCTCTCACCCACACATACACCCACAGAGGCACACGCATTCCATCCACCTGCACACTCAATGTCAACCCCCACCACTACTCCACCTTCGGCAAAGCCCGACTCCAGGACCCCATCTTCACCACCTCTCCCTCTCCGCCGCCCCTCACCATCACAAAAAAATTCACACTCCACCGCAACCCCCCAGCCCTCCTCCTCCAATGGACCAGACACCTCGCAGATACCCATGTCACCAGCCAGTGGCACCTGGAGCCCTCCGACTTCCAACTACAGGAAGACGAGGACCTCCCTCTCGACCTCTCCTCCCTCCCGGAGATTCAACTTTCCAACACCCCGGCCCTCCCAACCCAAAACACATGGCCACTACACCAACCCGCGACCTCACACCCCACCTCAACCTCCTCCTACCACGCCCATCCCTCCCCCCATCCTCCCGCCCCCCCCCCGGTCCCACACCCTTCCACACACCCTTCCCCTCTCCCCATAATCACTGAAGACTCCTCCGAACCCATGGACTCCTCCGCCTCACCCCCCCACCCCGCCCCCCACACACAACCCCCCTCCCACCTTCCCGTCCCCCCAAACCCCATTCAAAACCTAACCACACCTCCCACCCTCTCCCAACACCCCACCCCCTCCCTCTCCACTCCGCCCTCATCAGCAGACTCCCCTCCCCACACACGCCCCCCCACAGACCCCTCACTCAAACCCGCACCCCCAGTAGGGGTTACCAAACCCTCACGCCCCTCCCGCAAGCAACCCTCCCCAACCCCCCCAACTCGTGTCCCCCCACACCCCTCCCTCACACCCCCCCGTGCCCCTACTCCTCCTCCACACCCTCTCAACCCCAATCCCCCCTTACCCGCGGCCACCCAACCTCCCCCATCCGCCCCAACACACCATTCCCTCCCATCCGGCTCCCCTGAAGACGAGGAACTCGACCTCGACGGCTACTCCAACCTGTCGGAGGACAACGAGGTGACCCCAGGAACCCCACCGACCGCCGCTAACTCCCCCAATGCCAATCAACCCACCATGTCACCCCCGGCCGAGCAGGCCGACTATCATCATTAGGTCCCCCCAGGACGAAACGGAGGTTAGACCCCACACCCCTTCCCCCACCTCCCAACCAGACATCCGCGCTCATACTGTAACCACCGTACCTCGCTTCACTCTACCGGCCCACTTCAGCCCCCGCACCTGCCGCACAACTATGCATCAATTTTTAATCGACTTAAACCTGGACTCTGGTCTTCCCACCCCTATCGGCTACCTTGATTCCTCTGCTGCCCTCTCCTTCCAATGGGGACAGTACCATGACCTCTCTAACCTGTACTGCCTCGCGTCCGAAATAACCAAACTCCATTCAACTCCCTCCGCCTCGTACACAGTTATTACCAACACCGAAGTCGATAACCACCACCGTACCTCCCAATACCCCAGCCACTGGACCAACCTAGCCAATCGAGGCCACCCCCCACGTCCGGGGACGCCTAACCACTCTCTCCTCGTCCTCACATGGCAACACTCGCACTTCGGCCTCCTCCACCTTACTCACTCCTCTGCTACATGGATAGACTCTTTACATTACTCCCCTCCTTCCGACCTCCTCGCCCGCTCTCTCAACCTCCTCTCAGCCTGGAACTCCTCCCCCCCCCCTCCCATCAGCGCCCTACACTCCCTCAACCCACCTCGCCAAAACGACTCCGACAGGGCGTGGTCGTGCGGCACCCACGTCCTCTTACACACATACTTCATTGCCACAGCTCCCCCGGACCAACCTTACACTCCCCCCTCTTTCGACCCCCGGTCCTCAGTGTACTCCCTACACACTCTGCTCTGGAACCACACCTTCCGCTCCGCCCCCCTCCCACAGGGACGTCGCCACCTCCTAGACGCTTTATGTCCCCCCACATCCCCCTCACCCCCCCAACTCCCTCCCCCTACCCACCCCGCCCCCCCCCCACCCTCCTCGCCCCCCCCCTCTCCTCGCAACCCCACCCACAGAACGACCCCTCCCAGAACCCCCTGCAACTCCCCTACCCTCCCCTCCCCCGTTCCACCTCACCACACACACCACCCACTACATCCCCCCTCTCCTCCCCCCCTCCACCCACCTCCCAGACCCCCACCCGTCGAGAACCCCCCAGTCGCCCCCCCCTGCTCCACCCCCCCCACCCCTAACCCCATCCTCCCACACCACACATCCCAGCCACTACACTTCATCACCCTCAACACCCGCGGCCTACACACCTCCATTTTGGATGTCGAACACCTCTCCACCTCCCACCACCCGGACGTCTTCATTCTCACTGAAACCCAACACGACACCCACAAGTCTCGCTGGCGCGTAGCCCTCCCCCAATACCACCTCAAAAGCTCCCGACCTTGCTACTCACCTGTGCCCCTACCCAACGCAGGCGTCCTCTTCGCGGTCCGCAGAACCTCATTCCAGTCTGCCACTGTCCTAACCCCGCCCTCCCACCTCATCCCCCATATCGCCGGACTGAAAATCATCCCCCACTCAGGCACCCCCTACCTCCTCATAGGTACTTATATGCCCCAGCTCTCCGCCCCCCACCTGACCCGCCTCTACGCAGAAGTTGCAGCCTGGGGCCTCAGACTAGCAGACGAACACCCGCAACACCGCACCCTCTGGGGAGGGGACTTCCAATCGACCACCCACACAGGTACAGGACACCCGGCCTTCACCTCCCTACTCCAATACCACCTCCAACCCCTCCACGACCCCATCCCTACCTTCCCCCGCAGCGGGGGCTGCCTTGACCACTGGCTCACCACGCCTCCCTCTCCCACCACCCTCACACCACCCTCCTGCTCCATATTCCCCTCCCCCTCCCACTTCACTGACCACTCGGCTATTCACCTCGTCATTCCCGCCCCTCTCTCTCTCACAGCACACCCCCCCCCCCCACATACCCACCCCCACACACATCACACGACGCGCAAACTCACCTTTCGCCTTCCCCTCACACCCGACCACATCAAAACGTACCAATCCAGCACCCCAGACCTCATCACCCGCCACTCAAATACTTAAGCTCCGTAAATGTAGCAAACATAACGGCCCCCTCCCCATCGCCCAGGCCCTCTTAAACACAACCGACTATCTCTCCCCTGACGCCATCAAACAACAATGCCAAGCACGCATCCGCCAACTTCTTCGCGCCACCACCCTGGATAAGGTTAATAAAATAAAAACACGAGCCAACACGGCCTACGACACCTGCCCCAAACGCTCCCACCGCCAATTGAAAATTAAAAGCGGCCTTCTACCCCCCGCCGGCACCACCTCCACCCTCCACCGCATTACCAACCCCGATAACACCACTGCATCCTCCCCCTCAGCCGTCATTGACGCGGTGCACTCTCACTTCGCTCGCGAACTCGACCGCGCCACCCCCCCTGAACTTCCCACCCCCCCATGGGAACTCCCTGACAACCCCGACAATTTTACCATCGAACCCCGCGGTGAACCCTCTCTCACCCTTGCCGACATGATTACCCGCGACACCTTCGATAAAACCCTCAACTCCCTAGGCACCGGCAAAGCCCCTGGCCCCGACGGTATCCCCAATGAAATCCTCAAATTCCTACCCCCGGCGACCCGCTCCGCTCTCTTCTCTCTGCTCTCCCTCCTCGCCCACAAATCCTACACCCCTCCTGATTGGTGCCACAGCACAACCTGCCTCCTACATAAAAAAGGCGACCCCTCCCTCCTCGATAACTACCGCCCTATCGCCCTCATGAACAACCTCCTTAAACTCTGGACAGCACTAATCAAAGAAGCAGGCTCGAAGTACGCCGAATCCCACGGCATTCTCAGCGACCAACAGGACGGCTTCCGACAACACCGCAGCATCCACGACGCCCTTTCCTCCCTCATTACGACGATGGAAGATGCGAAACTCCACAGCAAAGACATCTACGTCATGTACGCGGACTTCAAAGGTGCCTTCAACGCCGCGGACCACCGAATCATGTTCAAACACATGCGTCAACTCGGTATGCCTCCCACCTTTGTCGACACATGCGAACAACTATACGGGGTCTCAACCACAGCATATATCACTCCTCACGGCCCCACCCCTTCCATCGACATCAATCGCGGAACCCTCCAGGGTGACACCCTCTCCCCCTTCCTATTCACCCTCTTCCTTGAACCCTTCCTTCGCTGGCTCACGGTGGGAAGCCGGGGCTACCGCCCAGGCCCCCCCGCCACTAACGCTGACCCCACAGCACCCACAGCCACCTACCCAGGACACGCCTTCGCAGACGACCTCAGCCTCGCCACGGGCTCGACCCCCAACTTGACCATCCAGCTAAGAAAACTCTCCCTCTTCAGCGCCTACACCGGCATGACGGTCAATATCCGCAAATGCTGCATCACCGGCGCCCTCTGGCGTACAGGCAACGCCCTCACCCGCGCCAACACTACCCTCCTCGCATCCCGCCTGCAAACACAGTTCATCTCCATAAACTCCATACCGGCCCCCATCCCCTCCATTGGCCCCAAGGACACATACAGAGTGCTAGGGGTCGAACTGAACACCTCTCTCAACTTCACCAAACATTGGCATGAACTCAAACGTACCACCGCATCCCTCATCACCGCCCTCTCCACCTCCCCACTAACTCAATCCCGCAGAATCAGGGTCATCCGTGGACTCCTCATCGGCTAGGATACGGTCTCCCCTCCCTCAAAGCCCACGCCGCACAACTCACAGTCTGTCACCTTCATAAAACCATGAACACCTCAGGCTACAGAGGCCACATGACACGCGCGCATATACGCACCCTATCCACAATGTACTCCCACTGGCCCTCGGAATCCATCATGTCAACCTGCACCACCCCACCCACACTAAAGTGCTTAGTCCGCGCCCAACGGGATGCGGGCACCCTATTCCACAACATCCCCCCACTCTCCCTCACCAACCCTATCGCCTCCACTCTCCGCACCCACTTCACCACCCAAGACAACGCCCTCCTCACCTCCCTCAGAGACAAAGCCACACACATCACCGACCCTCACACATACAAACAAGCCTACTGCGATTTCTCCCCCCGCAAAACACACGCCTCCCTCCTACCCCGCCTTACCCCCCTCTGGAAAAATAACATCACCAAGTGGCCACAGGTCCTCCTCCGAGCCACCTCATCCTCCTTCCTCCTCAAATCCTGTAAATCCATCACCACACTCACGGGCTCCACCAACTCACTCTCAGTTCCCATCCGTCTCCTCGCCGCAATCCTCACCGAACCCCTCGATACCATCCACAACCGCCTCCCCATTACAAACCTCACTACCAACCAGGCATCCCCCCCCACCACTATACATCCCTCGTGGATCCCCCTCCTCTCCCCTCACCTCCCCCGCTCAACCCCCACCCTCCAATCCGGCATCTACACCTCCCGCACCACTCACCCCACCCCCATAGCGCCCATCACACACCTAGAAACAGAATACCTCACCCCCTCCGACCACCACTACCCCCCCTGCGACGTAACACGCATCATTTCCAAACACAAAGACACGGACTACGGCCAAACGCAATACATGGTTGAATGGGCCCCGGAACACCTCACGGAATGGGACATTCAGCTACAACTCGACGACGGCTTCCGCCTCATCTCCTCCACTCCTACATCGGTATGCCTCCCCACCCCCTCCCCCTCTGCCTGCTCCATCTGTCATGAACCCCTACACACAGAACCCTCCTCCGCATGCTGCACATGCCCGCACTTTGCCATACACTCCCAGTGTCGCCCAGCTCAGGGCCCCGACACGTGGCAGTGCGACTGGTGTGCTCGCGGCCAACAACACGACCTCACCCATCTCCACGAAGTGCAGTGGGCCCCGTGCCTTCAACTCCACGACACCATCAGTGAGACCCCCTCCGGCCCCACCGCCCTCACCGCATTCAACTCCGGCTATGTCCCCTCCACCACACCCATTTTGCCGGACCCCGGACCCCCTCCGTGGTCACACCCCCTCATCACATTCAACCATGACCCCATCAACCCCGACCTTGACATGCTCCCTACCGGTAAATTCGCTATCCACGCACACCCCACACTTCACGATACCACTATACTTTGCACCCCCGACGGCCGCGCGTTCACCACCCTTAACGGCCCCCGCGTCCGCCACCTTTACCAACTCTTCCGCCCCGACCTCTCTCATCATACGTTCGAAGAAGAGGTCTACCGCCTCCTCACACGTCTAGGTTCACGTTCAGAAATCCACTCACCCACGCCCGCCACCACCACCCGCAACAGATGGGCCACCAGAGAAGACCTCCTTACAGCTCTCCGTCACACATTCCGCATCCAGACTGAACTCTACTCCGACCCCCTCAATAAATCCCTTCACTCCCACACCTACCACTCCCTCTACCCCGAAGATATAGTCTTCTCATCTAGCGGTAGCAATGCCCCGCACACCTGGCAAGGCACCAACATAGCTAACCCCGAATACGACCACGAATGCATGAGAAGAGCCATGGAACACGCAATCACCAGCGCACACCTCACAGCCCCTCACACACCCAGCGCAACCATCCTCATCCTCCCCCGATGGGAACACACACCCTACCGCCACTCCAAATACATCAACTCCCCATACACCCACCACCTTTACACCCTCCCCAATGACGCAAACACATTCCTACCCCCCGACCAACACACTGGCAACCCCACCCCTACCCCATTCGGCACACGATGGATGGTCGACATATACCTCGTCGCTAACCCCCTCGCACTCTCCACCCTCCCATCACCCACAGCCATGACCGCACTTCACAACACTCTCGAATCTATCTACGACACTCACCTCCCCAACCCCGTCATCACCCCCCCTCCTCCCCACCTCTTTGTCACCTACTCACCCCACTCAGCAGGTATATACCACCGCCCCCCAAACCCAACTCACCCCCTCACATACCCCCTCCCGGACCGCATGCATCTAACGTACCCCCCTACCAGAGGCACCCTTGCTTGGAACTGGCAGGACTTTGTATACACAGACGGCTCGAAAAAAGGCAGCTCGACCCCCCTCGGAGCAGCAGCTACCCACCCCGCCTCGGACACCAAAATCAAAATCATGGTGACCTCTACCCCTCCCTCACATACAATAAATCGTGCTGAATTAGCTGGCATAGATATAGGCCTCCACCTTGGCCGCACCTACCTCCTCACAGACAGTGCGTGCTCCCTCCGCCTCATACAAGGTTACCTCAACTGCCCTTCCGCTTACCGCCACAACATTCACCGCGACACCCTCTTATCTATCACACACACCCTTAAAACCCGCTGCGAAGCAGGCATCCGTACTCACCTCGGCAAAATCAAAGCCCACAACCATTCCATCGGCAACGACCTCGCAGACACCCTCGCCAACCAAGTCGCGGATGGTCACCCACCCGATACTACATACACCACAGGCTCAGAGGTCACGATAGGCCACTGGACATGGCCATACACCCTCATCCCACAAACCCTAGGGGACCCCATACCCTACAGATACACCAACCTCAAACCCGACGCACACAACTGCAGCACAAAACACACACACACTCCTCTCTCGCAAACAACCAAACACGGAGCCCTCCTCGCCCGCGCCGAGAAAGACGGCGCCGATTTTTCTTACCACAAAAAACACTCAACTCTCACAAATATCCAGTTCACACACAAACAAGAATTCATGTGGGGCGTCCACAACACCCGCCTACTTACTCACAACCCCACCCTGCGCTGCCCCCTATGTGGCCAATTCACTAGCAACGGCCACATGGCCGGTAACTGCCCCTCTATGTCTGGTCTAAGATAGGACCGCCACAACAGCGCTCTGCAACTCCTACTCTCCCTACTGGAACGCCACAACGGAGGACGCTGGGAAACCATCACCGCCGACTTCGGTAACAAACCCATAAAATCGTTTGATTCCCCCACCCCTGCCCACACCCCACTTGACTGCCACCCACCTCACCCCACCCACATGCCCACCCGCCTTGTTGCTGCTGACGAAGGTCTCTCGCATGACTCCCTAACCTCATGCCCCGCCGTCCTCCCCCCTGAGATTCTCCCCCCCCTGCTTCGTCCCATTGCACACAAACCTGACTTCATCCGCATCCTCAAACCCAGATTCGTTGGTCACTCCAACGGTCGCCGACGTTACGCATCCATAAGAAAGATTCAGATAGGAGAATGGAAGTACTGCACAGACAACAACCTCTCTCACACAGCCGACCTCATACGTGCCAAATACACACCCCTTGCGAACACCATCAGAAACCACTGGCCAGGCACAGTGGTCGACATCCTCCCCATAGTCATGAGCCGCACAGGTACACCGCACACCTCCACCATCACGAGTCTCACCTCCCTTCTCACCGCCCGCACAGACCCTCCTGATAAACTCGTCTCCAAAGCACGCCTCGACACTTCTCGCATTCTTACACAACTCCATACGCATACTGTCCAATGGCTGCATCACCTACTACGCATATACCGCATCAAATCCCGCACGACCTCCCGCCGCGCATCCGCACATTGCACCCACGCACGACCCTGATTGCACACATCCTTCACCTCTACTTGCATCCTCCCCGGGGGGGAGTAAAACCCCCGAACACCCTTGGAGAGGTTGGACTAGGTGGTTAACGGTCTAGCCCTGACTTGTAAGTTCCCTGTATGGCATAGTTGGGAGGGCCCAGAGACAGCAGCCGACGCATCCGGCTTTTGGTGAAAAACCGGCGCATACGGTACATGTTGTAAACAATTTCAGTTTCAATTTCATAATGGCCTAGCGAACGATGCGCTCAAGAGACTGGCTAAGTCACACCGAGCTCGGCAAGGATACCAGACTACGCTAGTGGAGCTGCAAAACTTTTTGAATGACGTCGTGACAGATTCGCCGGAACTGGGCAATACAAAGTCTGTTGCTGGACCATCTGCCCAACCCTCACGCAAGCGCAACCTTGATGACCCTTTCGAGGAAGCCTCTAATGTCTGGAAACGTAACAAAGGTGGCCGTGGACGTGGCCGCGGACGTGGACGTGGAGGTGGCAACAATGGTGGACGTGGTCAGACATCTGGCCGCGAAGATTTTAATTCACTCGCAAATGCAATGACAGCTGAGCAGCGTAAGCGACACATGGACGAAGGACTCTGCTTCAAGTGCCACAAGAAGGGACACCGTTTGTTCCAATGTCCGGAGTTCAAAGGCAAGGCACCGATGCAACCTAAGAAGCAATGATGGTGGCAAGGCTGTTCTGCAAATGAACTGGAGCAGCCGGCTACATCTACTGTTCATTCTGAGACACTGTTAGCAACAGAGTTCGTCGAAACACCTTCGACATCTCCATCGACTACAGTTGCGACACATGTAACGCAAGTAGCAGGTCGTCGTCGTCAGACTAAGCTGAGACAGAGTCGTAAACATGTAGCCAGACGTTCAGTTGATTGGAAACTGGTTGACTCAGTCTTTGACCCTCTGCATGCACGATTCAACTTCACGTTGGAGGGATGTGCTGATGATGAAGGTCTTAACTCGCACGGTGACTTACCTCACTGTTCGCCGAGTGACTCGATTCTAGACAAAGATTTGTCAGGAGAGCGGGTGTTCATCAATCCACCCTGGGAGTTAGCTGAGCAGATTGCGCAGCATTTTGAGGTCAGTCACTGGAGAACCCAGCGCAACATGAGGTGGTTGCTCCAGCCCCTTGGCCTGTACAGCTGTGGTTAGTCGACGCAGATTGTGCGTTTAACGACTCACCAGAACCTACAGCACCTGATCAACCCGACTCGGTACCTGTACCTTCAGACAACGCGGAACCTTCCATCGCTACGCTGCGACAATTTTCTTCGCCAGCTACAGCACTACTGACTGACCTCACGGAAGCTCGCCCGTTAATTCGAACTGAGCTGACTGTGAAAACTCCTGATGGCGGACACCAAATTTCTGGATTAGTGGACTGCGCTGCGACACTTGATTTTGTGTCAGAGGACTTTGTACGACGCTTTGCTTTACAGACTCGGAAGTCTGCAAGTAAGACTCCAGTTCGACTCGCTAACGGACAACGAGTGACTTCTACGACAGTCTGTGACGTCACTTTTGAGCTGGCTCGACACGAGTTTCAACGGACTTTCAACGTCTTACGTGATTTACACACAGCTGATTTAATCCTGGGTTTACCATGGCTTGATGACGAACATGCCTCTTTACAATTTGGTACAACCAGAATTTTTACACTAATGGACGGCACAGCAGTGGAGACTACACTTGAGGAACGACGCCCTGAGTGTCTACTCCTGTCGTCTACGAAAGTTCAGAAGCTTATGCGCAAGACGCGCCGCAGCAGGGGACGTCATGCTGATTTTTACGTCATTGAACTTACGTCAGCCGCCGAACAATTGACAGACTTCCACACTGGAGAGGAACTAACAGCAGAACAACGTGACAACTTCCGGTCTTTACTCTTCGATGACTTCCCGGAGTTACTGCAACCTGTCAACTCTCCACATGTAAGCCGACAGTGGGATCATCCCATTGAAACAACTGGTCCAATGCGACGTCAACGTCTGAACAGATTGTCACCCGCAGAGCGCGCTGAGCTTAATCGACAGCTTAAAGACGCAGTGGAAGCTGGTTTGATACGCCCCAGCTACAGTGAGTTCGGCTCGCCAATTCTTTTTGTGCGAAAAGCTGATGGCTCGCTACGTCTGTGCATTGACTACCGTGGTCTTAACGAGGTTACGCGTAAAGATGCTTACCCGCTACCGCGTGTGGACGACACTCTGGACGAACTTAAGGACGCGAATTTTTACACACACCTCGACCTCGCTTCTGGATTCTGGCAAGTTCGAGTGCGTGATCAGGACGTTCACAAGACGGCTTTTCAGACCCCTGATGGCTTAATGGAATGGGTCGCCATGCCGTTTGGGCTGTGCAATGCACCAGCTACATTTCAGAGGATGATGAACGACATTCTTCGCGACTTTTTACATAAGTTCGTGACAGTCTACCTGGATGACGTCTGTATCTACAGTCGAACTCTGGAAGAGCACCTGGAGCACCTACGTCTAGTGCTACAGCGATTCAAGGAGGAAGGGCTGAAATTACGCCTTAAGAAATGCTTCTTCGGATTGCAAGAAATGGAGTATCTGGGCTACACTGTGTCAGCCGGTAAAATTTCGGTTTCCACAAAGAAAGTCGAGGCCGTTGCAGACTGGCCAGTGCCCAAGACGCAGAAGGAGGTTCGCAGTTTCGTACAGTTCTGCAACTTCTATGCGAGATTTATACACCATTTTAGCGACCTTACGGCTCCACTGACGGACTTACTGCGGAAGTCCCAGCCACAGAAGGTTACGCTGACGCCTGCCTGTTTGGAAGCCTTCGAGACTCTCAAGTTACGGCTCATTTCCGCGCCATGCCTGATCCTTCCGGAGGTCGGCTCGGACGCGACGTTCACCGTGGCTACAGATGCTTCAACAGTGGGGATTGCAGCAGTCCTGTTGCAAGACCAAGGAGGCGGTCTTCAACCAGTCTCTTACTGGGCGCGTAAGCTGAATCCAGCTGAGCGTGGTAACACTTACTCTGCGTACGACTTAGAAGCTTTGGCCGTATGCGAAGCTGTCAAGCATTGGAGGTGCTATCTTGAAGGCTGTTCTAAGTTCCTTGTCGTAACAGACCACGACACACTGCGACATCTGCTCAGGCAACCGAACAATAGGCTGAACAAGCGGCAAGCAAGATACCTGCGGGATTTGCAACCGTTTGTGGGCTCGATGACACTTGCATATCGCAAGGGAGCTCTGAACGAAGCCGACCCGTTAAGCCGGCGTCCAGACTTCGTACCTCAGGCCACAGTACCCTTGTTTTGGGATGGCGAGGTTCCGTCAGATCGAGAATTACGACGGAAGTCCCAGCTGCTGTTTGAAGACGCACAGTTAAATTCACTGACTGTTGAAGCGTTGCAGCTGAGCCCTGAGTTCGCTGATCTCATTCGCGAGGGGTTCTCACGAGATTCGTTTTATGGGGACGATGGTGAGTGGACAAGAGACAGCCGGATAGAAGCCAGAGACGGGTACTTTTGGCGTCTCAATCGCCTCTGTATTCCACAGAACTCTGAGCTCCGACTGAGATTGATCACAGAGCTGCACGAAAGTTCGTCAGCTGGTCACAGAGGAGTTGCTAGCACTCTTGCTAAAGCACTCGACAGATTCTGGTGGAAACGAATCCGCCAAGACGTGAAAGATTTTTGTGAACGCTGCGTCGTGTGCCGACGAGCGAAGATTCGACCGCAAATGGCTGCGACTCTTTACCCATTGCCTGTTCCACCCAGACCGTGGCACACAGTTGGTCTTGACTACCTGACACACTTGCCTGAGAGCAACGGCTTTAACAGTGTGCTGATTGTAGTAGACCATCTAACTCGAATGGCCCATTTTCTGCCATGTACAGAGTCGATTACTGCCGAAGAAACTGCCACTTTGTTTTTACAGGGAGTCTACCGCTTACATGGACTGCCCCGTGTGCTGATCAGCGACCGCGACCCAAAATTTGTCAGCGCTTTCTGGCAGACACTATGGAGACGCCTTGGAACGCGTCTGAACATGTCTTCCAGCCGACACCCAGAAACAGACGGACTGACAGAGCGCGTGAACAGCACGTTTCAGCAGCTTCTTCGTTGCTTCTGTTGCTATGATGGCTCTGACTGGTCGACACTTTTACCGCAAGTGGAGTTTGCGTACAACGCTTCGCGTGCACTCGGAATTGAGCACACACCGTTCGAGGCTAACTTTGGTTTTTCTCCTGAGGAGCCTCCTGACCTACTCTTCAGCATGCGACCGTCGATTCCAATTTCGCAAGACGCAACAGAACGGTTGAGATTGTTACAGGAAGTACACACCATGGTACGCTCTGTGTTACAGCTACATAAGGACGAGATGCAGGCGCGCACAGAACCGTCTAGAGCGCCACACTTCGCTAAGGGAGACAAGGTGTCAGTCGTCACTGCAAATCTTTTTCTGCGAGGACAACCGAACAGGAAACTCAGGGACAGACAGCTCGGCCCTTTTTCAGTGGAGGAGCAGATTGGAAAACACAGTTACAGATTGAAACTACCAGCGACAGTACGCTTACATCCTGTGTTCCATGTTAACAACTTACGACCCTGCTCTACCGCTCCGCTACGACCAGCTGTTCCAGTAACTGTACCTGAAGGAGACGATGAGGAGTTTGACGTGTCGCACATCTCTGTTGTGTGCATCAAGTCGCTACCTGGGCGACGAGGCAAATATTTGCTCTTCATGACGCACTTCAGTGATGACGACATTCCACCTGTCTGGCACCGTTTGAACGAGGTGCATCGAACAATTGCGTTACAAGAATTCTTGGAGACGCCCCAATGGCGCAAGTTCGCCAAGACTCAGGCGTACATTGACTTCATGCACGCTCACCCAGCGCGCATTCCTGAGTCCCAGTAACTGCTTCAGTAAAGGAGCCAAGAACCACGGAGGTCTGCCTCGCGGCGGCCTCATTGATCTGTCAAGAGGGGGAGGGTACGAGTGTGACGAGTACAGTCCTGCAACAGTACATTGCATGACATTGTACAGGTACTCGTTACGGATATCAATTCGTGCTTTTCCACAGGACGGACGTATACTCGTGGGTACGTCGCTACTGCAATATTGTAATGGTGCTGATGCTACAGTACGACCAGTACCTCCCGGTACGTACAGATATGCATAATTAATCTAACCAGTCAGATGACGCGCCATAACGAGCTCTTCCATGCAGAAGGAGCCGCGTCGTGAAATCCAATGGTAGGCAGGCCGTGTCTCGAGGACAGATGGCGACGGTTGAGCAGCACTAATGCCTGACACGTAAGCAAAGCTTGCAGGCGTAACTAGTCTGGGCTGAAACCTATTTAAGCCCAGTGCAGTAGAGGGAGGTGACAGAACCTTTTAACAATTCCTTTGTTCACTTACAACATCTACTGCCTAAGTACAGCAGTGAAACATCTCTCAACAATCGCCTCTCGACAACATCTTCTTTGCAATCTTTCAACAACAGAACTAGACATACTAGAACAGATTTGTGCTAGCGTTTAGCTTTCAGAGGCTAACCGCCACATTTGTATGAGCGCTTGAGTAATGCCCAAGCGTGGCGCTCCAAACGACGTGTGTAGTTAAGACAATTTCCCGGAATTTAGGGGCTTAATTCGACAAACTCCACCGACAACACCCGCTTTAAGCTGAGGTCTAACCACCCAGGATGACGGCTTACTACTTCTTGCTTCCCGGCTCTCCTACAATTGGGTAGTGCTCGGGTGTCGTCGTGCTTGACGTGGTGAGAGGGGAGCGTGTTCTTGACTTGATTATGTTTAACATAATGCATGTCCGGAATTTTGCGGAGGAGTGTAGAATGATAGTCGGTTGGCGCCGGCAGGATCGGGAAGGTCATAAGTGATGCCGCGGGACCGTGTGCCGTTGTGGTACCGGAGAAGGCGCTTCACTTGCTTCACGTGGAAGATTTTAGTGTGCGGAGGTTTGATGGCGGTTGGTGACGCTGATGGCGAAGGCGATGTCTGGTCTGGTGTACATGCACAAGAAATTGACTGAGTCCAAAATGGCTCGAATAGAGGTGCTGAGTTGAGATGCATGTCGTGCTTGGTTTCGGAGCCAACGGAAGGCTCCGATAAGACACCGACCGCCATCACGCGGTGCTGAGTACGGGTACCCGTACTGGTAGTAGAAGTTGAGAATAACACAAGTCCTTTAATAGTACATAGTACCCGTATAGGTAACCAAAGCGGCGCAGCGCCGGTGAAAGGACAGACGCTGATCACTGTCGTCGTCCAGCCTTACCTGTACCTGGCGACCCCGCACAGAAAGAAAGCAGGCTTGAAAAGCGTCAGCAGTCGTCCGGACCCACCATCCTTTATCCGCTTGGGATTCAAGTTTTCATCTTGGGCGTGACGGTGAGTTTGCTGATGCACTGAAGCCCCCCGCGCTATAAGCGCCCCGGGCCCTAGGCAACGTTTCTCGTCCGCTTTTACCTCTCGCTATTATCAGATGAGACGCCGTCCGCTGTTCTCTCACAGTTTAAAACCACTCACACCAGTGTAGGATTTGGAGGTCATTACTACCCTCCTTCGCATACTGGAGATCCCCCTCTCGTTTGACCCCTTTCTTCTTCCAGTCGTGGGGGCATCCGGGCGGTAGCTCAGCAGGTCGCTCGGGAAATCTAGCAGCAGGGGTGACCACCGATGTACAGCATGTCGAGGGATATTCCGCCCATCGCATGGTGGGCCTCCTGTGACCCAGGCTACATAACGCTAGCGTATCCTATAATTTATGGTCCTAATGATCCGTCCCTGGCTTAATTCCGTAACCATGATTGTTAGTATTCTCGCCTGCTATGCGCCGGATCCGTTTCATCATTCGCTCGGTTCCCTTCTTCCCGTGCGCACAGTCCCGGCGGTTCGGCGAACCCTTCCCTGCGCGATTACGCGCCAACACCGGAAAATCCCTTTGCTTGGCGTTGTGCCTGTTTATGTAGTATCACAGGGTTCTTACGCATTGCTACTGCTGCGACCTGTGCAGGGCGTGTGGTGCGGTGGTGCCTGCCTTGAGGGGTGAGTGCTGTTGGGGTGTTGGGGCACCATGAGCTCCAGTTCTAGCAGCAACGTGCCAGTGAAGAAGGAGTGTAGTGTCCCTGGTAAGGCATGCTACGCAATCTGGCGCACAAACTTTGAGATCGATGAGAAGTACCACCCCATCAAGGCCATCGGGAAGGGCGCCTACGGTGTGGTGTGCTCGGCGAAGGTGGCGGAGACCAATGAGAAGATAGCCATTAAAAAGATAGGGAATGCCTTTGAGAACCTCACCGACGCGCGGCGCACATTGCGCGAGATCCGACTGCTGCGCTACCTGAAGCACGAGAACATCATCGCGGTGAAGGACATCATGAAGCCCCCCAGCCGTGACAAGTACAACGATGTGTACATCGTGTATGAGCTGATGGATACCGACCTGCATCAGATCATCCGCTCCTCACAGCCGCTCACCGATGACCACTTTCAGTACTTCATCTACCAGGTAAGTGTGTGTACAACACAGGATGGGGTGGGTGGACTGCGGGGGGGAGGAGGGGGGGGAGAGGGGTTGTGAAGCTTGGGGAGGGTTGGGCTGAGGCGTGGTGTGGTCGCTGTGCTGCCAGATCCTGCGCGGACTGAAGTATGTTCATTCAGCCAATGTGCTGCACCGCGATTTGAAGCCCAGCAACTTGCTGCTCAACGCAACGTGTGACCTGAAGATCTGTGACTTCGGGCTGGCGCGCACAGGGTATGTTTCCACTGCCATCCATTGACATGTCTCTCATTACATCGCATGACGCGCCTCCTGGAGTGTTTCATTCGCTGTGTTCCTGATTTGCCGCGCCTTAACAGGTCAGAGAAGAACTTTATGACTGAGTACGTCGTGACGCGGTGGTACCGCGCCCCCGAGCTGCTTCTCTCGTGTGACAACTACACAAGTGCCATTGACGTCTGGTCCGTTGGCTGCATCCTCGCGGAGCTGCTGCAACGCAAGGCGTTCTTTCCGGGGAAGGACTACATCGACCAGCTGAAGCTGATCATCCGGAAGCTGGGATCCCCCGCGGACGATGATCTTACATTCATCAACAGCCAGAAGGCCCGCACCTACATCAAGGCACTTCCACACTCTGAGGTAACAGCAATGGGTGCCCTTTCACACGTTATTCACTTATTGCATATGCGTGTGCTTTCTATTTTTGGGGAGCTGGTGACATAGGCTTTGTATGGGGGTTGATGAAGTCGAGAGAGACGGAAAAAGCACCGAAATATGCTGTGTCGGAAATGTTTTTCGTAGGGGCTCAACTTCAAGGAGGTGTTTCCCGAGGCCAGCGCGCAGGCGATTGATCTTCTCAAGAAGATGCTGCAGTTCGACCCCCGCAAGCGCATCACCGTGGAGCAGGCGCTCACCCACCCTTACCTCGCCTCCTTGCACGACCCCTCGGCGGAGCCCGCTGCTCCTGGCGTGTTTGAGTTTGACTTTGAGGAGGAGGAGATGTCGGAGGCGCAGGTGCGCGACAAGGTGTGGG
Source organism: Tetraselmis chui (assembly GCA_026401115.1). Taxonomy (NCBI): domain Eukaryota; kingdom Viridiplantae; phylum Chlorophyta; class Chlorodendrophyceae; order Chlorodendrales; family Chlorodendraceae; genus Tetraselmis; species Tetraselmis chui. The sequence continues at coordinate 298,249 of JAPMLY010000120.1, forward strand.
AGGAGATGCTGTACTTTCATCCGTAGGGCTTCCATACGCGCACGTTTGCGTGGCTTAATCAGCCCAAGCGGGGGTGTTTTTGTTTTACATCAAGTCGATTGTAACCCAGTTTCCCATTCTAGAGGCTTGGGATGTTTGGAAGGGGGGCAGGGGGGTTAAAGGTGCTGGGTTCAAATTCCCTCTGTGAGGGCGGAGCCGTCAGCGGGTGATCGCGGCCTGAGGGCGGGGCCTGAAAAGTTAATGCCGCTCCAGCCGTGCTTCATGAACGCGCGGATGTTGGCGTGGCTATCTCCATCGGGCGTCTGCAGCACGTCCTCATAGTGCTCACAGAATAGCCTGCGGGACGAGTAGGACGAAGCGGGGTGGTTCAGGGTCTGGAAAAGAAACCAGTGGTGGAGACAGTACCGAAAGGGAGGGGAGGTGGGAGGGTGGTGCATTTCACCTGAGAGTGTCGGCTGTTGGCAGACTGTGCAGCTGAGCAAAGTAGAAAATCTTGCAAGAGCCGGTGTTTGTTCCTGCCGGATTCACAACCTACCAGCAGGTACGCCCTGGTGTGAGTAGATGTGGCTGCTTGACTACCTGCTAAGTAGGTCTGGAATGAACAGAAAGGGGGGGCTATGCGCGTTGGTGGGAAATTCACAGTGCACACCTCGTCGCTCGTCCCTGCTCCACTCTTGTATTCTACGGGGGTCTCAGCATACGCCTCGTTAACCATTGCGAGGACATCCGAGAAAGGGACCCCGGTGAGGCCATACTCCTGGCTTGCTAGATGAACGAGGGCCTTTACCTAAGGAATTACAAGACGAAAGTCGGACGACTGGGTTAAGAAAATCAGGGTTTGTTGTTTTAGGGCTTGCCGCCCTCCTCGGCATGCATCGCATTATATCGTTGGGCCTCTACGCACCTTCACTTCCGAAGTTGGGTCAAGTTCCCCGGAAGCAACCTTTTGCATTTCTGAAAGCTGACCCTCGGACGGTCCACCTGCAGCGCTGCAACGTCGCAAGCTCCTGCGGACACTTGCTGCCGACTGGTTGACGGATTTCACGCACATGGATCGCACCGTACTAGTACGTCCTTTCGGCGCGGCGCCCGCCCGACGTGTGGGGGCCACGACGGGGAGTGCAACGCATGAAGCAGCCATTGAGAGCACCATCGCGATTAATGTGAGGAGGGATGGTCTTCGCAGAAGAACACGGTGTACAGTTGGCCGCTGCCTTAGGTGGTCGAGCGGATGAACTCGATGAGCGTGCGCCTATATTTTATCACCATCGGCGATGTTCCTGCGATGCACTGACTGCTGATAAATACATCGTCACTATTTTCAGGTGATGTACTTTCATGACGTACCGTACTGGTACTAGTCTTTGTACGTACCACGCGGCGGCGTTTACTGTTTTTTTTTATCTGCCCCCCCGGCATGTGGGTCTGGCAGGTAACCCGCACCAGCACCCTCTATAGAGGCGGCGAGAAATGTATACAGGCGGCGTTTACTGTACTTCAGTACCAATGGCAGCATTAGTACAGGAACTTTATTACATGAATGCTGCTGCGGCCGCCGCTGATATGATTTTTTTTTGCGCCCCCGGCATATGGGACTGGCAGGGAAATTCGCACCGGCACCCTCTACAGGCGCGGCGTTTTACAAGAACGACTGAGAGCAAAAGTTAAAAACAGACCTCAAACTCATCATCGATCATGCTCCCGGGTAGGCGACGCTCGTGTGAGTGCATTACACATCATTGTGCGAGAACCGTCCCGTACTACTACGCTAACCCCACACGAGGTAAGTGTTGGAGTTTCACCGACTAAAACCTTCCAATGACATGCAAACAAAAATGAATGCATTCCCGGCATTGACCAAGACATGTCTGCCCTACCCGTCCGGGCGTTGGCCCATTCGAGTAATGCGAGCAGGACCAAGGCCCATCTCACGGAGCAAAACATTTCGGGAGTGCGATACATGAACTACAAAGAAAGCAATATGAGGGAGGGCTTGGCGCCATAATTGGAAAAAGGTCCCATTTCTTGTAAGATGAATGGCGCCATGAAGGGAAGGGGGAACACCGCCTAAAAGTAAGGCATTTATATCTTCGGGGGAGGTAGCGAATTGACGTACAAAACCATTAAACTATGGGGCTAGTGTCCCAAAATTACGAAGGTGGCACTCTCAACGTGGGCATTCAAGGATGATATGTTCTATAGATTCATGCACATCCCCGCCGCATGCATGACAATGATGGGAAAAATGTTCATGCATGGCATGAATGCGAGCTAGACGACGGGCAGTGGAAAATACACGCGTACGAAATTGAATTATAATGTGGAACCATGCAACGGCCCCCGTGGGAATGCCCGTGCCGTATTGTGGCAATTGGTTTCCCAACATATGAAGCATTGGGAATAAATACTCCGCATATTACTGATATTAGTACATGCAGAAGATGATGTATCGAATCGACCCCATACCGCGTGGTTGCAAAGACCTCCATGCATATGGGACGTGTACGTTTTGGGCGAATTCATCCGTGCTTCCCCTAGCAAACGATCCAACCCACGCACGGTCCTAGACGTCCAAGTATTTGGGCACCCGTCGGCGGCGCACCGGCGGCAGTCCCGGAGGGGTGTGCGCTCGCAGGCCCGTCGGCACCTACCTCTACCTCCACGCGGTGGGCGCTAGTAACCCCGTAGCCGTGCCATGCTTGGCACGGTATGGGGCTAAACGAGGTACCGGCAGCTGCGATGCGCGCGATCAACAGCTCTCGGGAGACATGTACGGAGGGTGTTGGAAATGATAATATCCGTACACCGGCACCGGGATCTCCCGCTCGGCATGCCCGATATGTCTTTCACGACTAAATACTCTCAGATACTCCCCTAATAAGGAGGCGGGTCCAGAATTTGTGAAATATAATTTTTTGGCGCAAAGGGTACGGGAGGATTAGCGGTAGATGGAGAGTGTTGGAGCTGTCGGCGGATAGCCGGGAAGAAGCGCCGGGGAAGGGCGCTCGGTGTTCGCTGACTAGCTTGCTGCGGTCGAGCCGAACCAAGGGGGGGCATTCCGACACCAATAGAGAGGAGGAATGTCGCGACGGGAGGAGCGGCGTGGTCCGGCGGCAGCGATTCTCATGATTAACCGCCGCCGGAAAACTGTATGCGGAGGGTTTTGCTATAATGTCCGTACCCCGGCGGTCTTTTTGGATCCAGCAATGGTGACCATGCCCTACCCCACCGCTACCCACCATCGACATGAACACCTAATATTAGAGAGTACGAGCCCGGGTCAGCGCAGAGGCTCGCACTCGAAACAAGGGTGCTCGACGGAAGCGCGATCGGTGGGCGGAGGGTACGGCCGCTGGTTGATTTTCAGACTGGTACCATGGTACTACACAGAAAAAGCCGGGGAATTGGCCGGGAAAACTTTTCAGCGCGGCGACATGAGCGCTAGCTTTTTTATGTGTGGTATTCTTGGTTCCCCCCACCTACCCTCGAGGTGACGGGGGACCTCGACTAGGAGGAAAGCCGCGACGGGAGGAGCGGCTACCACCTTAGGGCGGGGCTTGCGGGATGCGACGGCGGGATCGACGAGCGACCGCATGAGGAGGGGTCTTTCGCTAGCCTTCCCCCTCCTTTCTCCGGCAAGACCGAAGTCACGCGGGAGCTAGATTTGGCTGGCCCGTCGCCCCTCTCGAACGCCGATCGGCCTAGGCCGGTCGGCACCCCAGTTCGGTGGGAGCGGGCCGTGCATCGTGAAGGTCGAGCAGCAGCTTCATTTTGCATTTCGTGACAAGTGGCTCTGTTTTTTTTGTAGATCTGATTCCTTGATTAGAAAATTATTAATGTTCTTGCTGCTTATGCGAGGGGACTGTGGGAATTACTGCGGTTGCTTACAGTTTTTAACCCCCGAGGAACGTCGGCACACATAGCATATAGGTTTGTCGATTGGTGTACCTGGTCGAGGAGTACCCGGCCCAATCTTTGCTCTAAAGTGTCTTAAATTGCTAAGCAACTGATGGCCGTTAGAAAGCCGCCGGTCCAGTTTGCTCGTATTGTTGTAAATCATTTTCATTTTCCAAGTATTTGGGCGCATACGACGAGGTTGGCCCACGAAGTCGCTTATGCATGTATATAGGGTGGGCGCTTTAAGGAATGCCCTAGTCCTAGCCGCTTTTGCCATTGCTTCTATGGGCGCTATTCCTAGCTCCCGTAGTAGCGGCATTGTGGCCATCCCACGGGCCTTTGCACCCACCCCAACTAGGCGCCTCAAACATTATTCAATATAGTTTGTCATTTATTGACGCCGCTAGTCAAATCTACCCTCGATACTTCACACCCGTAAGTAAGGACCGGCAATATGCAGGTCTTAAGCACCGAGGTACGTACATTAATAGGGAAGTCCCGCCCTCCAAACACCGAGTCGAGCGCTTCAACGGCGCGCCTACTTTTTTCAACCCTTTCGTTCACGATGTTTCGCATACTTAAATCCGAATTTATCTATACTCATATACAATCGATGCGCGTCCACCCCCCGAGCTCCCAACGGTCAGCTTGTTCGCATACTGCGACTGCGTCGGAGTGGCGGCCTAGCGCCATTACCCCCCATTGTTTTACTCCGAATCCCATTTAGTGGTCCTCCGCCCCTTGGAAAAAGTGGGTGATCATGGCATGCGAGTTAGCGAGCGACGGCGCAAGGCCCACAGTGTCGTCGGCGAATAATTGGCCCAGCACCCCTAACGAAGGCCTAGTGTCAAGCATGTCAACGCAACCCAGCATCTCGCACCCCGATCCTTCTATCCCGTGAAATAAATCATTAATAAACATGTTAACGAGGATTTGGGACACTCGTGTTCGCGCGAGCACTTGTGACCGTCACATCAATAACAAGATGACGGTGTGGAGCCGTGAAGTATAAACACACCACATCCCCATGTCGATCTCGAGAAGCCCCTTAGTAGCCCCGCTTCAAGTATGAGCTCTTCAAACACGTGGACAACCCGATCGAGGAGTTGTGTGACATACCAAGAGTATGGGCACCGGGGTATATGGTCCATAAGCATAGCAAATGTCGAGAGCTCACCCGACATAGAGGTACCCGATACCGTTAACACAGATCCAAACAAAAGAGACTGTGGGGGAGCCTCATTGCACCGTGGGCACTTCCGAACATGAGAGGTGCGCTCAAGAGTAAGGCCCAACACATAATGCGCTGCCATTGTGTAGCAATCGGACCGCGCCTTAGAGCTTTACTCATATGAAGAAGAAAATTTGCCAAAGCACCGCGAACCGTACCGAAAGTAATTCGCATATAATCCAGTGGGGAAGGTCTTCAAAACGCCAAGAATTTAAGGTAGGCACGAGCACGAGGGATGCGCGAAATGCCCCGCTGACTGTGGCCCCCATAATCACCCAAGTGGGTGAGAGCGTCGGGAGTCGGAAGTTGTCATCAAGTCAATTGGGCAGCGGACGCCGCCGCATTGTCAACCAAAGATGCCAGTAGCTCGACATCGGGGCCAGCATAATCGGAAAAATCTTGATTTAGTTTGTTAGTCAACACCGCGAGATCGGATTCCGGTAACCCGCCCATATTGGAGATCGCATCATGCGAATTGCGCAATTGGACCACCCACATTAAAGTAGAAGTAGCAACACGTAGTAGTTCCTGACGGATAAGACCGTACATATGACCTAGCGTATGGGACTAGTAATCAGAAATCATGCTGGCGAGGGTCGGAGTGAATAAAGCATAGTGAGCATGTTCAATATCGAGCTCAAAGGACGGTGCATTAACTAAGACGATAACGAAAGCACCTCCATGGACTCCCTCACATCATGTCCCGCTATCATCCCAAAGGACCTCCGCCCCTCCCCACTCCAACCTCATGGCTCACAAATCCTGACTTCATTAACCTCTTAAAACCTACATTCGTTGGACACTCGAATGCTCGCCGCCGCAACTCCTCGATTGAAAATATTCAGATAGGGAAATGGAATTACTGTACAAACCACAACCTCTCCCACACCGCAAAACTCATTCGCAACAAATATACCACCCTCACAAACGCCCTCCACCACCACTGGCCCGGTACCGAAATAGACACCCTCCCCGTCGTCACGAGTCGCACCGGCACCCCTCATATATCCAAGACGACCAGCCTCACATCGCCACTCAACCTCCGCACCAACCCTCATGATATAATCATCTTGGAAAAACGCTCCGAAACCACTCACATCCTCCTTACTTCATATACACTATGTCCAATGGCTTCATCACCTACAACTCATCTATCGCATCAAAACACGCAAGCAACTCACTAAACCGCACGCACACACATAATCCAACCACGAAGCCGCCAACAAGCCGCACCGCATTTCTCCGGAGAGGGACTAAAATCCCCCAACATATCCGGAGAGGTTGGACTCATGCGATAAATGGTGTAGCCTCAACTTGTAAGTTTCCTAGATGGCATACGGGAGTGGGTCCATAGACAACAAGTGGTCGGCGACCGGTACATGTTGCAATAATGTATTTCCGGTCATTGTGGTCTTCATAGCGATTCTAGGTAAGTGGAAACGCGTGAGTTGAGCTGCCAGTCGCCCTTGTCTATTCCTCGGCTGAGCTTGTCGGCCCAAACATTCGCCGTTGATCGGGTGTGCCCCGTGCGAATACTGATGTTGTTGGTGTCGATTAGCTCCTAAAGTTGTCGAAGCTCGTCCATCATAGCCGGGGATCTTGACGTGAGGTGGATAAGCACTGCTACCATTGCTTGGTTGTCCTAATTTAGGAATACTTTCCGGCCGCAGAGGACCGGCATGAGTGAAATGACGGCGAGTTGCACGGCCTTTATCGTCTTCGAAGTGATGTCTTGCAGCATGTTAAGTTGCGGTAAAAGACCCAGTGCTTCCATGTGCTCGTCATGTACAACTCCCTAGCCGTAACATGGGCTTTTACAATACAAGTAGGCACTCTCCATCGCGGAGAAGATGGAGCGACCGCTGTTGGTGGAGGGAACTTGTGTCCACTACTTGTGGGTTTCGCCCAACTGACATGGGAGTTTCACCCGTCCTCCCCCCGTCAAGTCCGCGTTATGAGTACGTTGTGCAATTTGCGGAGGGAAATGGGTGATGCGGAATAGCGAGGTACATGTACGGTGCCTTTCCATCGAGCACAACGAGTCGTCGGGTGGGCAGCCAACGGGCGTCTCGGGTAGCGCGCTGCAAAGCGGTTAGTATGAGACATGCTTGCGATGGCGTCAAGTTTCTTAGTAGGGGCTCGGAAGGTGGAGGTGGTGGTGTCGGTCTCAAGGCCGAGGTGCTCACAGATCTGCGTGGGCTTTTATTATCCTTTATTGGGGTCGCGCCATAGTCCTTGGCGGTTGAGGAGTGAAGTAACTCGCGCGAGGAGCTATAGGGCTGTGTCTCGGCTGTCGACGGAGATATATAAGCCGTCAATGTACGGGAGTAGCCGAACGCCTCTCCATGTCGAGTTGCGCAAGTAGCGTCGGGATGGCTTGTGTCGCGTCACCGGCTGGTTCGTGGGCATGCGGGTAGTGTTCGCTGTGGGGCTCGAGAGTGGCTCGTGGGCCTGACGAATACTTGTGCTAGGCGAGTGAAATATCAGTTGTGGCAACGCCATCCCATCGGAAGACCGGCCAATGGATAGAGCGTTCCGTGGTTGTTCACCGTGAAGGAGTTTCGGTCTTCCTCATCTACATAATTGTCGTGCATTAGCCGTAGGTGAGATCGAGGATAGTGTCAAGTCACCGGCGCGCGTAATATGCTTGAGGTGCTTTCATGTCTCGTAGGATAGCATGTGCTCTTTGCAGTCTTGTTGAGTCGGCGCATGTCGATGATGAGCCACCTTTTGTTCTCGCCCGGTTTGGGAACTAAAAACACAATGGAAACCCACATGCTTCATCTCCAATGATCCGAGGCGCATGATTCTAGAAATCTTGGGAGCTTGGATTTCAAGATGTCGAGTTGTTGCAGTGTTGCGTCGAGCATGGTGATGCCGCTCTTGAGAGGAGATAGGTTGGTGTCGGCCGCCCATAAAATGTTTGCGCACCCCTTGACAAATCCACCCTAGAATATGCTCGCTCGCACCTAGACCTTTCCACTCGAATGCTCTTCTCCGCACTCGGTGAGGCATGGATTTGGAACGGTCGTTGTAGGACGTGCCGCGGCGGGTCACACCATCAAGCGTTACTGTCGGGGTTCTTGGGCTTAGTGTCTTTAAAGCCCGTAGGGTCTCTTGGTTGTGGCTTGGGTTTGAGCTGGGGTCTTGGGTTCGGGTTAGGACTGTCGGGGGTAGGACCGTCGGGTGTAGGCTTGTCCGGTGACTTGCGTGCGATGCTTGCTCCGGTTGTTGCCTTGGTGATGGCCACCATGAACATTGAAGGGTCTTGTCGATGAAGGCTCAATGTGGGTTGCCGTGTTCGGAGGAGCCGACGTCCGGCTGCGACTTGAAGAAACGTTTGCAGGCGAGCTCCGCGAAGACGCTACCCATATCGCTCGTCTCCCCTCCGTCCTTGGTGTGTCGGATGTTGGATACCCGCACACGGGCGACCTCCTCGAGCGCACTAGGAGCGTGGTTGCTTTGACGCAGGGTGATGACCGCGACCTTGAGTTCCGTTGAGTCCTTTGGGTAATTTTGTTTGTCTTCTAGAGCTTATGTGCTCGCCGTGTTAGCACACGCGAGGTGAGCTGAGGACGCGAGGCGAGATGAGCTTCCATATATGTGGGCCATCGAGATGTCGGGGAGGTAACTCGAGGGCAGGGGCAATTGAGGGTCCCCGTAGTTCTATTTCGATGTGATAGTCCGCATCCTACATATCTACTCGGATTACCGTCGACGTTGGGGCCGGGGCCATGGGTCGCACGGTAGGGGTGATAGAGAGTCATTTGATTAATCGTCAGCTATGCGCTACGGGCGTCGCGGGCTCCGTAATTCCACCCTCCAGTGTGTCGTCTATGCCGACGGGAAGGACATGCTTGCTTGTCTTGTTGCTGCTAGTTGAGTTCCGAGTGTCAAACTGAACGTGGTCGTTAGTTCACTAAAGGCATGGTTAAAGCGACCATTCATGCGCTCTTTCGATGTCGATGGGTTATTAGTAGCTAGTAAGCGTTTCTCTTGTTGGTTAAATTTTACAAATGTGTCAAATTCCGGAGCGTCGACAATTTCGCCTTCAACTCGCCCATATCTAGCTAGCGCGTTAGAGCACGGTAAAGAGTCTTGGTTGTATAAGACGCAATCCGAGTGTAAGTTGTTACCTCGTGCAACTTCGAGAGCTACGATGCCCTTGCGCGAGCCGATTGGCGAGGTACCTTCCACCTAGAGGAGTCGCTCTAGAGGAATAAAGCACGTGGGCGTCCGCGGCGAACTGTTTTCTGCGCTTGTGACACTTTGTTACCACGATTTGCTTCAAGCGCACTCAACATGGCATGTTAACTAACAATAAAACCCCATCAAGGCGCCCGCCGGCGGCGCAGCGGCGGCGGCCCCGGAGAGGGGTGCGCTCGCAGGCCCGTCGGCACCTACCTCTACCTCCACGCGGTGGGCGTTGGTAACCCCATAGCCGTGCCAGGCCTGGCACGGTAGGGGGCTGAACGAGGTACCGACAGCTGCGATCCGCGGGATCAACAGCTGTCGGGAAGCCTTGCACGGAGGGTTTTGGAAAAAACATAATATCCGTACACCGGCACATGGATCTCCCGCTCGGCCAGTCCGATATGTCTTTTCCGCGACTAAGCACTCGCAGATACTCTCCCAACGATGGGGCGGGGGCGGCGTTTGCGAAATATTTTTGGCGAAGAAGGGTACGGACGGATCAGCGGAGGGACGAGGGTGTTGGAGATGGCGGCGGAGAGCTGGGAAGCAGCGCTAGGGCACGGCGCTCGCTAGCATTCGCTAGCCCTGCGAGAGCCTTAAGTCTCCCCTAGGGGCGAGGCATGATGCTACGCAGGTCGGAGGTGTGTCGCAGCCGGACGAGCGGCACGGTTTGGCGGCGGCGGTCATTAGGATCGCCCGCCGCCGGAAAAGCCCGGTACGGGGGGTTTTTGGAAAAATTCCCGTACCCACCATCTTTTGAGGACCGGCGACTCGATCACTGTGTTCTTCCAACCACTTCCCTAGTCGGTACCCGGTTATCGATAGGCTGCCTCAGGCAGTGTGCCTAGGATTATCGTAACGGCACAGTGCTCGTAAAGGCGGCCCCGTAACAACGAAAACCACCGGGGGAGGGTACGGACGGCCACAGCGCGATCAGATAGGTGTTGGAAACAGACGGGAAAAGGACAGGGGACATGAGAAAATCTGGCTCGGGGGCAGGAGAGCCAGCCGGACACCGTCTGCAGCCTAGTTCTTTTCTCTTCTCAGCCCCCGAAGGAGGAGAGAAGACTCGGTTAGGTGGCGAGCTGCGTCGGGAGGAGCGGCTAATACCTCGGGCGGAGTTGAGCACGGATCGAGGCGAGACCGACGACGACCTTTGCGAGGGGGTTTTTCATCTGTCTTTCCCCCTAGCTCCGGCACGACCGGAGTCGCACAGGAGCCGAGGTCATGCAGGTTCGCCTCGACCAACTCAAGCCGAATAGCCTTGCTGATCAGCGACCCCGCAACGGTTGGAGCAGGCCGCGTATCGTGGAGACTAGCGACATTTTATATTTCATACATGTATGCAGACAGTACTTGTTTACGGGTATGTTTTAGACGGTATCGTTACTGCCATTGGAGAGGTTGGGATTAGTGGTTCACAGTCTAGCCCCACGCTTCTAAGTCCAGCTCGGCGTAGCATAAGGGGGGCCCAAAGACAACAGCCGGTTTTTACTGGTATTGTTGTGTTTAATTTCAAATTTCAAATTAAAACCCCATCAAAATTAATTTGTCAATATGTAATTACAATATATGGACATGTACAGGTACTGCCCGTCCCAAGTACAAGCTATTGGTATTGCTACTACAAGCAACGAACGACGACGAAACAAATAACGGCTTCAAGTTGGAGGGTTACATATTATGATTCAATTTCGTACGCATTTATTTCCCACTGCCTGTCGTCTAGCCACCATTCATGCTATGCCTGAACGTTTTCTCCATAATTTTTTTGCATGCGGCGGGGATGTGCAAGAATCTATAGAACATATTTTGCTTGAATGCCCACGTTGGGAGTGCCACCGTCGTAGTCTTGGGACACTAGCCCCATAGTTGAATGTTTTTGTACGTCAGTTCGCTAACTCCCCCGAAGATATAAATGCCTTACTTATAGACGGTGTCTTCCCTTCCCTTCATGGCGCCATTCATTTTACAAGAAATGCGAGGCTTTTCTAGTTATGGCGCCAAGCCCTCCCTCATATTGCTTTCTTTGTAGTTCATGTATCGCACTCCCGAAATGTTTTGCTCCGTGAGATGGGCCTTGGTCCTTCTCGCATTACTCGAATGGGCCAACGCCCGGAGCCGCCCCGTACGGGTAGGGCAGACCTTTCTTGGTCAATGCCGGGAATGCATTAACGTTTGTTTGCATGTCATTGGAAGGTTTTAGTTGGTGAAACTCCAACACTTACCTCGTGTGGGGTTAGCGCAGTACGGTACGGTTCTCGTACAATGGTACGTAATGCACTCACACGAGCGTCGCCCACTACCCGCGAGCATGATCGATGATGAGTTTGAGGTTTGTTTCGAACTTCTGGCAGTCATGCTTACAAAACGCCGCCTGTAGAGAGTACAGGTGCGGGTTACCTGCCAGTCCCTTATCCCGGGGGCGCCATTAAAAAAGCAACTAAAATAAACACAGCTTCAAATACGGGTATCTTCTATACAGGTATAAAGACAGGCGGGGGACCACCCGAAACGCCGTGCCCGGAGTCATCATCGCCTACGCTCAGCGACAGCACCATATTAGCGGTAACAGGCAGTGACCATCAGCCCTGTAAGCGTCTTTGTCAAACATTATTCTCACACGTCGGAGTGATATCGATTGTAGAGCACAGTATTTTGCCGTCTGACGCCGTCTTGGTGTGATTATCCAGTATCCAGCTACCTGATGGTGATGAACTCCTCGTTGGGTGTTTCAGCTCACCGGTCTCCTGGGCGGCCGGTGCTATGGCAACCTAGGGCGATACCAAGCATGGCGGGGCGATCTGCCAGCGCTCGCTACCGTCTGACAGCAATCCGAAGAGACCCCTTCGAGGTGCTCGGCCTGCCGTCTGGGCAGGTCACAAAAGCGGAGGTTCGTGCCGCATACATTCAAAAGATAAAATTGTCTCACCCGGATGTCAGCACCGACGAGGAGGACGCCACCAACGCCGCAACTGTCCTCAACTTAGCGTACGAGGAAGCGCTGACAAAGCTCGAGTCCCGCGCGACGAGCACCACCGGTCGAGCTGGGTTTCAGGGCGGGGACGAGTTTGATAGAACTAGCGGCCCGCCAGATATTCTGTTTATCAACCCCTTTGCCTGTAACGTGGACCCGTTTCTATGGCGCGAGCTGCAAGAGGCGGCCCGGCAAGGGAAGACGCCGGAGGAGGGACTCCTGGCTCGTGGGGTGGCTGGCTGGCGGGGCGGCGGGGTGTATACAGCAACCGGAGCGATTCAGTACGTCACGCGGGAGCAGTTGGAAATACTGTACGTGCAGCTCCAGGCGATGGAGCTGTCCTTCGACCTGGAAGTGACGGCGTATTTGATAGATGACATGCTGATACGAGCCTTCCGTGTGAACTCGAGGCGATCGTGAGGCTGAGACAGCCTACATAGCTGAAACCTACTCCTCGCCCTCAAGTGAAGGTGAAGCTCAGCCACACAGGTCAGAGCGCAGTTATTTGTTCGGTGCTTCAGACCGAGGCTATCTGTCAGTTTGGGTGCAGACTTGATTGTGACAAGGCTCGCACACACGGAGACAGGATATACCGTTTATGGCTTAGGCAGTTGCTTACTTTTGTGAGTACGCAGGTATGTAGAGTTGTAGACTGCTTACTCTGTGTGGACAGTTCTGCACACTCGTCACACTTTCCTGTTGCAATGATGCATCAAACAAACACTGTAGCGGGGGAAAGAGAGATTGACATACTATGGTTGCAATGTATATAATCGGAAGACATCATACCTGCCTTGCAGCTTACGTTAGAATGAAGCTGCTGAGGCATTGGCAATGACTGCAGCATGTACACAGTATGTACACAGCATGAGTGCATGACGAGATGCATTTGGTTGAGCTGAATTTGTTGGTAAGACTGAGAAAGCACAACAACCTTACCGTGCCAGATTATCGATGTTTTGATTCAGAATAACTTTCTGGTCATATTAGTGGACGGAAGGGGCACGAATTGATGGAACATGGCCTCCGCTTGGTCATGATTGATGTAGGTTGCGTGGCGCTCGCCAAACATCTGGAGGAATGACAAGCACCAACCGTCATGTGCACGTCAATTGTCGCCCCCTGGCCTCCTGAAGATGCACACCCTACGAGACAAAAACAAAGGGAAACCACAGAGCAGCTGTCCGTAGCAGGGGCCACCCGTCCCATCATTTCAAGGCCACACACAAGAGGATAGTCTGTGCCATGCGCACCGCTACCCAGGTTTAGTTCATTCTTGGGGAGTGGTGAGTCGTGTGTCATATTGACTGTTAAAACAACGTTTCGGATATATGCACGTGGCGGAAGCACTATTATCATATATAAGCTGAATGTAAATACGGCTAAGAGAATGATAACGATTTGGCCACCACCCTCCGTTGGGCTATGCGTAAGAGAATAATTTTTCGTCGTCACCGCTCTTCGTCGATTCACCTCCGTCAGCATATGTCGATTGAGTAGCAATAACCCCTTTGAATTTTTTGACTGAATTCGAGGACTATCGGAAGCACATCCACGTCGTGAGCTTGTGCGACGGATCAACGACCGATCGAGTCATTAATGTTAGTGTAAATCAATACCTTACCGGTTGGGAATGGTTGGGAATTTTGACGAGACAAATCAATTTGAGGTATATTCTAATTGAAATTGAAATTGTTTACAACATGTACCGGGTGAAACCGGCTGCTGTCTCTGGGCCCTCCCAACTATGCCATGTAGGAAACTTACAAGTCGGGGCTAGACCGTGAACCGCCTAAGTCCAACATCGCCAAAGGGTGTTGGGGGCTTTTACTTCCCCCCCGGGGAGTGTGACGTGTGTGAGGGTGGTAGCTTTGAGTTAGGGGCGTGTGTGGGTGCGGGGAGTGGAAGTGCGGCGTACGGTCGTGCCAGATTTGATGCGGTAGACGAGATGATGCAACCATTGGACAGTGTGCAAGTGGAGTTGTGTTGGGATGCGGGTCGTGTCAAGTCGTGTTTTTGAGATGAGTTTGTCATAAGGGTCAATGCGGAGGGTGAGAAGGGTGGTGAGACTAGTAATGGTGGATGCGTGAGGTGTACATGTGCGGCTCATGGGAAGCTCTGTGTACATGGGAAGAATGTCGACTTCGGTACCTGGCATGTGTTGGCGAATGGCATTGTCGAGGGGGGTGTATTTATCGCGTATCATTTGTGCGGTGTGGAATAGGTTGTGGTCCGTGCAGTATTTCCATTCCCCTATCTAAGTCTTTTCAATTGATGAGTAACGTCGGCGACCGTTTGTGTGCCCGCCGAATCTAGGTTCGAGAAGCCGGATGAAGTCGGGTTTGTGTGCCGGGGGTGTCAACGCGGAGGGGAGAATCTCGGCATGAAGGATGGCATGGCATGAGGTGAGGGAGTCGGGCGAGAGGCCTTCGTCCGTAGGAACTAGACGGGTGGGCATGTGGGTGGGGTGAGGGGGGTGATAGTCAAGGGGGGTATGGATGGGTGTGGGGGATGTGAAAGTTTTAATGGGTTTGTTACAAAACTTTGCCGTGATGGTCTCCCATCGGCCTCCGTTGTGGCGTTCCATGAGGGAGAGAAGGAGTTGTATTGCGCCGTTGTAGCGGTCATGTCTAAGGCCAGACATGGTGGGCGAGTTACCGGCCATGTGGCCATTGCTGGTGAATTGACCACACATGGGGCAGCGCACATGGTTGTGTGATAGGAGGCGGGTGTTGTGCACTCCCCACATGAGTTCCGAGTTGTGTGTGAATTCGACATTGGTGAGTGGTGTGTGTTGTTTGTGAAAGGTGAAGTCCGCCCCGTCCGCCGCGACGCGGGCGAGGAGGGCGCTGTTTTTGGTGGTTTGTGAGAGGGGTGCATGTGTGTGTTTGGTGTTGTACGTGTGGCGGTTAGCCTCTGAAAGCTAAACGCTAGCACAAATCTGTTCTAGTCTGTCTAGTTCTGTTGTTGCAAGATTGCAGAATGATGTTGTCGAGAGGCAATTGTTGAGAGATGTTTCACTGCTGTACTTAGGCAGTAGATGTTGTAAGTGAACAAAGGAATTGTTAAAAGGTTCTGTCACCTCCCTCTATTGCACTGGGCTTAAATAGGTTTCAGCCCAGACTAGTTACGCCTGCAAGCTTCGCTTACGTGTCAGGCATTAGTGCTGCTCAACCGTCGTCATCTGTCCTCGAGACACGGCCTCCCTAGCATTGGGTTTCACGACGCGGCTCCTTTTGCATCGAAGAGCTCGTTCTGGCGCGTCATTTGGCTGGTTAGATTAATTATGCATATTTGTACGTACCGGGAGGTACTGGTCGTACTGTAGCATCAGCACCATTACAATATTGCAGTAGCGACGTACCCACGAGTATACGTCCGTCCTGTGGAAAAGCACGATTTGGTATCCGTAACGAGTACCTGTACAATGTCCTGCAATGTACTGTTGCAGGACTGTACTCGTCACACTCGTACCCTCCCCCTCTTGACAGATCAATGAGGCCGCCGCGAGGCAGACCTCCGTGGTTCTTGGCTCCTTTACTGAAGCAGTTACTGGGACTCAGGAATGCGCGTTGGGTGAGCGTGCATGAAGTCAATGTACGCCTGAGTCTTGGCGAACTTGCGCCATTGGGGCGTCTCCAAGAATTCTTGTAACGCAATTGTTCGATGCACCTCGTTCAAACGGTGCCAGACATGTGGAATGTCGTCATCACTGAAGTGTGTCATGAAGAGCAAATATTTGCCTCGTCGCCCAGGTAGCGACTTGATGCACACAGCAGAGATGTGTGAGACGTCAAACTCCTCATCATCTCCTTCAGGTACAGTTACTGGAACAGCTGGTCGTAGCGGAGCGGTAGAGCAGGGTCGTAAGTTGTTAACATGGAACACAGGATGTAAGCGTACTGTCGCTGGTAGTTTCAATCTGTAACTGTGTTTTCCAATCTGCTCCTCCACTGAAAAAGGGCCGAGCTGTCTGTCCCTGAGTTTCCTGTTCGGTTGTCCTCGCAGAAAAAGATTTGTTGTGACGATTGACACCTTGTCTCCCTTAGCGAAGTGTGGCGTTGTAGACGGTTCTGTGCGCGCCTGCATCTCGTCCTTATGTAGCTGTAATACAGAGCGTACCAGGGTGTGTACTTCCTGTAACAATCTCAACCGTTCTGTTGCGTCTTGCGAAATTGGAATCGATGGTCGCATGCTGAAGAGTAGGTCAGGAGGCTCCTCAGGAGAAAAGCCAAAGTTAGCCTCAAACGGCGTGTGCTCAATTCCGAGTGCACGCGAAGCGTTGTACGCAAACTCCACTTGCGGTAAAAGTGTCGTCCAATCAGAGCCATCATAGCAACAGAAGCAACGAAGAAGCTGCTGAAACGTGTTGTTCACGCGCTCTGTCAGTCCATCTGTTTCTGGGTGTCGGCTGGTAGACATGTTCAGTCGCGTTCCTAGGCGTCTCCATAGTGTCTGCCAGAAAGCGCTGACAAATTTTGGGTCGCGGTCGCTGATCAGCACACGGGGCAGTCCATGTAAACGGTAGACTCCCTGTAAAAACAAAGTGGCAGTTTCTTCGGCAGTAATCGACTCTGTACATGGCAGAAAATGGGCCATTCGAGTTAGATGGTCTACTACAATCAGCACACTGTTAAAGCCGCTGCTCTCAGGCAAGTGTGTCAGGTAGTCAAGACCAGCTGTGTGCCACGGTCTGGGTGGAACAGGCAATGGGTAAAGAGTCGCAGCCATTTGCGGTCGAATCTTCGCTCGTCGGCACACGACGCAGCGTTCACAAAAATCTTTCACGTCTTGGCGGATTCGTTTCCACCAGAATCTGTCGAGTGCTTTAGCAAGAGTGCTAGCAACTCTTCTGTGACCAGCTGACGAACTTTCGTGCAGCTCTGTGATCAATCTCAGTCGGAGCTCAGAGTTCTGTGGAATACAGAGGCGATTGAGACGCCAAAAGTACCCGTCTCTGGCTTCTATCCGGCTGTGTCTTGTCCACTCACCATCGTCCCCATAAAACGAATCTCGTGAGAACCCCTCGCGAATAAGATCAGCGAACTCAGGGCTCAGCTGCAACGCTTCAACAGTCAGTAAATTCAACTGTGCGTCTTCAAACAGCAGCTGGGACTTCCGTCGTAATTCTCGATCTGACGGAACCTCGCCATCCCAAAACAAGGGTACTGTGGCTTGAGGTACGAAGTCTGGACGCCGGCTTAACGGGTCGGCTTCGTTCAGAGCTCCCTTGCGATATGCAAGTGTCATCGAGCCCACAAACGGTTGCAAATCCCGCAGGTATCTTGCTTGCCGCTTGTTCAGCCTGTTGTTCGGTTGCCTGAGCAGATGTCGCAGTGTGTCGTGGTCTGTTACGACAAGGAACTTAGAACAGCCTTCAAGATAGCACCTCCAATGCTTGACAGCTTCGCATACGGCCAAAGCTTCTAAGTCGTACGCAGAGTAAGTGTTACCACGCTCAGCTGGATTTAGCTTACGCGCCCAGTAAGAGACTGGTTGAAGACCGCCTCCTTGGTCTTGCAACAGGACTGCTGCAATCCCCACTGTTGAAGCATCTGTAGCCACGGTGAACGTCGCGTCCGAGCTGACCTCCGGAAGGATCAGGCATGGCGCGGAAATGAGCCGTAACTTGAGAGTCTCGAAGGCTTCCAAACAGGCAGGCGTCAGCGTAACCTTCTGTGGCTTGGACTTCCGCAGTAAGTCCGTCAGTGGAGCCGTAAGGTCGCTAAAATGGTGTATAAATCTCGCATAGAAGTTGCAGAACTGTACGAAACTGCGAACCTCCTTCTGCGTCTTGGGCACTGGCCAGTCTGCAACGGCCTCGACTTTCTTTGTGGAAACCGAAATTTTACCGGCTGACACAGTGTAGCCCAAATACTCCATTTCTTGCAATCCGAAGAAGCATTTCTTAAGGCGTAATTTCAGCCCTTCCTCCTTCAATCGCTGTAGCACTAGACGTAGGTGTTTCAGGTGCTCTTCAAGAGTTCGACTGTAGATACAGACGTCGTCCAGGTAGACTGTCACGAACTTATGTAAAAAGTCGCGAAGAATGTCGTTCATCATCCTCTGAAATGTAGCTGGTGCATTGCACAGCCCAAACGGCATGGCGACCCATTCCATTAAGCCATCAGGGGTCTGAAAAGCCGTCTTGTGAACGTCCTGATCACGTACTCGAACTTGCCAGAATCCAGAAGCGAGGTCGAGGTGTGTGTAAAAATTCGCGTCCTTAAGTTCGTCCAGAGTGTCGTCCACACGCGGTAGCGGGTAAGCATCTTTACGCGTAACCTCGTTAAGACCGCGGTAGTCAATGCACAGACGTAGCGAGCCATCAGCTTTTCGCACAAAAAGAATTGGCGAGCCGAACTCACTGTAGCTGGGTCGTATTAAACCAGCTTCCACTGCGTCTTTAAGCTGTCGATTAAGCTCAGTGCGCTCTCCGGGTGACAATCTGTTCAGACGTTGACGTCGCATCGGGCCAGTTGTGTCAATGGGATGATCCCACTGTCGGCTTACTGGCGGAGAGTCGACATGTTGCAGTAACTCCGGGAAGTCTTCAAAAAGTAACGACCGGAAGTTGTCACGTTGTTTTGCTGTTAGTTCCTCTCCAGTGTGAAAGTCTGATGATTGTTCGGCAGCTGACGTAAGTTCAATGACGTAAAAATCAGCATGACGTCCTCTGCTGCGGCGCGTCTTGCGCATAAGCTTCTGAACTTTCGTAGACGACAGGAGTAGACACTCAGGGCGTCGTTCTTCAAGTGTAGTCTCCACAGCTGTGCCGTCCATTAGTGTAAAAATTCTGGTTGTACCAAATTGTAAAGAGGCATGTTCGTCATCAAGCCATGGTAAACCCAGGATTAAATCAGCTGTACGTAAATCACGTAAGACGTAGAAAGTCCGTTGAAACTCGTGTCGAGCCAGCTCAAAAGTGACGTCGCAGACTGTCGTAGAAGTCACTCGTTGTCCATAAGCGAGTCGAACTGGAGTTTTACTTGCAGACTTCCGAGTCTGTAAAGCAAAGCGTCGTACAAAGTCTTCTGACACAAAATCAAGTGTCGCAGCGCAGTCCACTAATCCAGAAATTTGGTGTCCGCCATCAGGAGTTTTCACAGTCAGCTCAGTTCGAATTAACGGGCGAGCTTCCGTGAGGTCAGTCAGTAGTGCTGTAGCTGGCGAAGAAGATTGTTGCAGCGTAGCGATGGACTGTTCCGAGTCGTCTGCTGGTACAGGTACCGAGTCGGGTTGATCAGGTGCTGTAGGTTCTGGTGAGTCGTGAAACGCACAATCTGCGTCGACTAACCACAGCTGTACAGGCCAAGGGGCTGGAGCAACCACCTCCTGTTGAGCTGGGTTCTCCATTGACTGACGTGTAAAAAGCTGTGTCCTTGCTGGGAATTCTTGATAGAGTTTCCAGTGCTTAGTCACCTGAGTAAATTTCGCCCACTTTGGTAGTACAAATACAGCCATCGTAGATGTCGGAGATGTTCGACGACAATTCTCAAAATGCTGCGCAATCTGCTCAGCTAACTCCCAGGGTGGATTGATGAACACCCGTTCTCCTGTCAAATCTCTGTCTAGAATCGAGTCACTCGGCGAACAGTGAGGTAAGTCACCGTGCGAGTTAAGACCTTCATCATCAGCACATCCCTCCAACGTGAAGTTGAATCGTGCATGCAGAGGGTCAAAGACTGAGTCAACCAGTTTCCAATCAACTGAACGTCTGGTTACAGGTTTACGACTCTGTCTCTGCTTAATCTGACGACGACGACCTGCTACTTGCGTTACAGGTGTCGCAACTGTAGTCGATGGAGATGTCGAAAGTGTGTCGACGACCTCTGTCGCTAACAGTGTCTCAAAATGAACAGTAGATGTAGCCGGCAACTCCAGTTCATTTGTAGAACAGCCTTGCCACCATCATTGCTTCTTAGGTTGCATTGGTGCCTTGCCTTTGAACTCCGGGCATTGGAACAAACGGTGTCCCTTCTTGTGGCACTTGAAGCAAAGTCCTTCGTCCATGTGTCGCTTACGCTCCTCAGCTGTCATTGGGTTTGCGAGTGAATTAAAGTCTTCGCGACCAGATGTGTGACCGCGTCCACCATTGTTACCACCTCCACGTCCACGTCCGCGGCCACGTCCACGGCCTCCTTTGTTACGTTTCCAGATGTTAGAGGCTTCCTCGAAAGGGTCATCAAGGTTGCGCTTGCGTGAAGGCTGGGCAGATGGTCCAGCAGCAGACTTCGTATTGCCCAGTTCCGGCGAGTCTGTCACGATGTTATTCAAAAAGTTTTGCAGCTCCACTAGCGTAGTCTGGTAGCCTTGCTGAGCTCGGTGTGACTTAGCCAGTCTCTTGAGCGTATCGTTCGCTAGGCCATTAATGAAGCGTACACATTGTACCTCAGCTGTTAGGTTTTGACGAGATCGACGTAAGTAGTCGTTGTACTGTTTAGTGAAAACCGCGTAACTCATCGTGTTGCTCTGCGTAAAGCTTAGCAAAGCGTTAATTGCGTCGTCCTGAATGTTGGGAAGAAACGTCGACTTGCGTAACTCCTCAACAAGCTCGTTGTACGTAGATGGAATTGGAGGCTGATTTTTCCGGTTCAACCACCACCCACCTAGGTGTCCAGAAAACTGTGAAGTAACCCAGAACACTGCATCGTACGAGTCAGCCGCAATTCCAAGCATTATAAAACGCTGAGGCTGAGCTTCGAGCCAATCCTCCAGTACTTGAGGCACTCGACCATCCTGGTACGGTGATGTAATAGCAGCCTTACGCTGAGTCTCCGTGAGGGTCACAGAAAGTCCAGCCAAGTTGTGGGTAGGCATCTGCGTTCCCACTCGTAAATCCGTAGGTCCTTCACCAGTCAGTCGATTAATGTGTCCACGAATCAGTAGCCATACAGAGCCAGAGTCGACCGTCGTAAACCGGGTGTACATGTGGAACTGTCTCGGGATAGACGTGTCGTCCTGCATGACTGGAACATGTTGTGTGATTGCTCGATAAAAATATTCCCACTGAGCCACGTAACCAAAGTGAAGTAATTCACTCTTGTGCTTCTTAGCACGAAGTAAACCCTTCTGTGCGGGCGTAAGTGTCAGACCGTCAATGTTGATGGTTTCCGGTACGACGTAAGTATCATCCGGATTAACTGTCGACTGTGCCAAAACAGCCTGCTCGACCTGAGCAGGTGTACGTAAGTTGTTCGTAGCAAACAGAACAGGAATAGAAGCCGAGTACACGTAGACAAGCTGTCGTCCTTGAGGTAGTGTAACATTAACAGGTTCACCACTCAACAGCGTCAAATCATCCGGTGTCAAAACAAGACCGGTCTCCTCATGTAACTCGCGAATAGCAGCGTCGACAGGCTCTTCGTTAGGTAAGACAGAGCCAGCTGGGAACCAAGTTTTACCAGAACGAGGCTCACGCTGAAACACCAACTTCAAGTCCGACGATTTAGTTCCTCCAACGAGAATTACCAAAACCACGTAATGTCCCGCTCCTAGAGAAGCCATCTCAACTCAATCAAACAAGGTCGAGCAGATCAACGAGCAACGAAAGCGTGCGTCGACCAAGGTGCTCCGAAACCACTGTGGCGGTTAGCCTCTGAAAGCTAAACGCTAGCACAAATCTGTTCTAGTCTGTCTAGTTATGTTGTTGAAAGATTGCATAGAAGATGTTGTCGAGAGGCGATTGTTGAAAGATGTCTCACTGCTGTACTTAGGCAGTAGATGTTGTAAGTGAACAAAGGAATTGTTAAAAGGTTCTGTCACCTCCCTCTACTGCACTGGGCTTAAATAGGTTTCAGCCCAGACTAGTTACGCCTGCAAGCTTTGCTTACGTGTCAGGCATTAGTGCTGCTCAACCGTCGCCATTTGTCCTCGAGACACGGCCTCCCTAGCATTGGATTTCACGACGCGGCTCCTTTTGCATGGAAGAGCTCGTTATGGCGCGTCATCTGACTGGTTAGATTAATTATGCATATCTGTACGTACCGGGAGGTACTGGTCGTACTGTAGCATCAGCACCATTACAATATTGCAGTAGCGACGTACCCACGAGTATACGTCCGTCCTGTGGAAAAGCACGAATTGATATCCGTAACGAGTACTTGTACAATGTCCTGCAATGTACTGTTGCAGGACTGTACTCGTCACACAAAATTGTATACTTCTCCGTATTCCACATACCCGTATTTTGGGGGACATTCACGAGGGGGTTTGGAGGCGTGGGTGCCGTGTGCAATGCGCGAGGTTTGGTTTGCGGGTGTGTGAATAGAGCACGGAAGTTCACGCCGCTGGCACGGGTGATTTTTTGGAAAGCAAGCCTGCAAAAACGCACGTGACGCTGGTTTGGATAAACCATTCACGCTGTAAACATACGAGGGCGATTGGCGTAAGGGAGGGGCGGGATCTAACTCGACCGTTAGGGACGCATCACGTTGACGGTGGTGTTTGGAATGCTTGAGTATGTGCTTGTGCCAACCACACCCGCCCCACGCGTGGTACGCGTCGGGAATTAGGCTCGGAAGTCGGAAGACAGTAGGAATGAAGAATTGGTTAAGATATATCGACAAACCCCGCACAAATCGACTCATGAGGTGAGCCGAATTCGATGGGTGTTGCTTGGCACTGCGGCCCAGCTTTGCCGGAATAATTCGCAAATTGAAATAATTCACAGAAAATCGATTTGTGGGTGTTTGAAGTCCGGAGTAAGTGAGTTTGACGCGCATCGAAAAGACATGTTCAACGGTATCTGTTACAAAAGTTTTGACCATATCTTAGTAAGTTATGATCGTTTGAGCATTGCGGCCGAAAGCGGCTTGCCCTTGGGTTGTGGGCATATCGGAGGTAAGTCTACATACGCAATTTCGTGCGTTTCCCCCACAGCGGCATGCCCAACACCTCCTCTCTCCGTCGCCCATGCATTGTATATGCGCGATCGTCGCATCAACATTCATATTGCGGCGTTGTGCGCCCGTTACTCTTTTCGTCTAACCAACACGGCGGTTGTTTAAAGGAGCGTGCCGCGCAAGTGCGGGCGCGATAACCCCAAGTACACAAGCCCGGCAGAGCTCGAATTCGACCCTTGTAGTTGTCGGCGCATTCCATTTTGGGCGCAAAACCATTGCCTAGGATTTCAGGAGATCGGTCAATAAAACCGACGCCTGATTACATTTTTTTGGCGAAGGTGCGAAATCTTGTCCTCCGGTTTTGTGGAGGAGTGTATTTTGTTATGAAAACTTGCTTTACGGGGGAGGGTCGTAGATCGCAGCTCGCCGAAACAAGTTGTCGCGTGTGAGTGACTTGAGGCGGGGGCCCATAACATGTTGAACCGTGCATACACGTTAAGTATGGAAGGTAACTAACGCACATGTAGTTACTACATTCACATTCACACAAAAGACAAGCACTAGACAACCGGCCCTAGCCCGGTGTGGGGACTTAGGAAGTGGAGAGCTGTAGCCTAGCGACAGCTGTGTATCGATTCCCACAGTGTTGTATATGGTTTAGACGTGTACTAAGCATATCTAGAACAACTTACAATAGATATTTACAAGTGATAGCTAGGAAGTAATTTTACAACACACACCTACGCCGGCGTTCTTATCGCGATTAAGAGACACTCGTTCCAATCCGCCACCGTTATTCCCTCATCCCTACACCTCATTCCATATATCGCCGGCCATTTCGTAACACCACACTCCGGAACTCTCTCCTGAATAATAGGCGCCTGCATGCCTCAACGCAACTCCACAAAGCCGACATGCCTATATGCCGAAGCAGCGGCATACGCCCTTCGCCTCACCGACGATCACCCCACATACCTTATCGTGTGGGGCAGTGGCCTCCAAACCACTAGACAGTTCGACTATGGACACCCGGCACTCACATCCCTTCTCAAATCTCACCTTCGATCCCTTCACTAGCATATCCCGACCTTCCCTCATAGCGCGGCTCTTGCCCCGATCATTGCCTCTCTCCTCCATTTCCATGTTGTCTAGGCATCTCATGTTACGGTGTCTCAGTCAACCCTACTCTATCCTACTTCACCGACCATTGGGCCGTTCACCTCATCATTCCCGCGTCCTCCTCACTCATCGCTCACCCCCGTCCGACCGAAGCCCCCACCACCTCACACTCGTCCACTCGTAAGCACAGCTTCAAGGTCCCTCTCATCCCGCAACACATCCAATCAAACCAAGCCATCACACCGAACTTGTCAACCGCACCGCCTCCCTCCACGCCTCCATCCTTGACACCACACCCGCTACTGCGACTTGACACCACACCCGCTACATCCTTGACATCACACCCGCTACTCGATCTCGACACCCTCGCTAAATAGTTTACGGACCTCCTCTCTTAACGCATGGACCATGCTGCCATTATTTTTCCCGTCTTTACCCAAGACCCTGAGCTCAGTTAACCAAACAAGCCCCTTCAACTCAACTTGGCTCCCAAAAACAACTCGCATACTAGTTTAAGCCCTCAGACGCTATATTAGGAAACAAGGCCCCCTCCCCCTCGCGCAATGCCTTCTCCATACAACCGAAGCCATGTTCCCGGACTCCATCAAGGAAATGTCATGAATGGAGCAGCCAACACCTACACAACGCCACCACCGATAAACTCTGCAAACTCAAACAGTGCGCTAAAGCCACATACGACGACCCAAAATCGCACCACCGGCTTATTAAAACACAAGGTAGTCTCTTGGCCAAAAAAACCGCGTCTCCAAGCCTCTATAATGTCACTCTCGCAGACAACCACGTTGTGGACTCCCACGCGGCAGTCCAGGACGCTATTCACGAACATTACGATGAAGAACTCTCCCGCCCTAAACCAACCGACCCCCCCCTCCCGCTTAGGGAAGGCTTCGACAACCCCGACACATTAGTCATCACCTCTCCCGGCAACACCTACTATAACACTCGCTGATATGATAGCTAGAGAAGTGTTTGACAACACCTTTCTTTCGCTAGGAGCCGACAAAGACCATGACCATGATGATATTCCTAAAAAGATCATCAAGTTTCTCCCTCATGCCACCCACACGGCCCTCTACTCTTTCCTCTAATTTCTCGCCCACGAAGCGGACACCCCTCCGGACTGGTGCCAAAGCACCGCCCGCCTTCTCCGCAAAAAGTGTGACCTATCTCTCATTGACAACTAACGTCAGTTGCTCCCATGACTAGTCTTCTAAAACTATGGACCGCCATGATACGATACACCTACTCCAATTACGCAGAACCGCACGGAATCGTCAGCGAACAACAAAACGGAATCCGCCTCCTCCGTTGCATCCACGAAGCCCTAGCCTCCCTCATCATGATGATTGCAGACGCCAGAATATAAAACAAATGCATCTACATAATGTGCTCGGACTTGAATACCTACACGCCGTCTCCAATACCAACAGCCTCACACCCCACAGACCCACCCCGTTTACAAATATTATCCACGGTACACTCTAGAGTAATACCCTCTATCCTTTCATATTTACTCTCTTCCTCGAACCCTTCCGCCGTTGTCGTGGCTACACACTGGGAACCTCCAAGACAAACGCCGACCCCACCGACCCCACGAAAACGTAACCCGGCCATGGTTTCGCTAATGATCTTTTCATCGCCGCAGACTCCCCCACCAACATATATGTCAAAATGCGAAAATTCTCCCTCTTTAGCGAATACACCGGTATGATCGTCAACTTTACGACATGTTGCATCGCGTGCCTGTTAGCACTAGCATCCCGTTGCATAGTGCTTATGTACAAGGCAGCTAAATGTCATCTTAGTATAGCGTGTTATGCTCTTAGCGGTACTCTATTTTCCCATTAGTGGCGGTCGGACGGCCCTGCCGGTGCCTTCGTTGGTTGCCATCTCACTCCTATCAGTTCTCCAGTCTCTACACCCGGTCTCCTTGCGGGGCCGGCACGACCTACGTGTAATTATCATTTTCCTTATCCAAGAAGGTCCCCTCCATAGCAAGGGTAACGCCCTCTCCCCAGCTAATCGCTACCTCCTCGCTTCCCGCCTCCTCTCCCAACACGTTCCAGTTAACGGTTCAAATCCACCATCCCCTCCATTTACCCTTCCGACACCTATTGCGTCCTCGGGATCGATATCAACACCCCATTGTCCTTCACCAAACACTAACGCAAATTTAGAAGGCTCACTACCGCACTCATTAACTCTCTCTCGACCTCGCTTCTCACCGAGTCCCGCAGAAGTCGCGTTATGCGAGGCCTTTTCATCGGCAAGCACTTCATCTTCCAACTGGGCCTCGTTAGTGACACACATCTCGACAAACTCGACGGCCAAACTTTCAGAGCGCTTCGCTCAGCGGTCTCCTTTGTCCGTAACCTTCTCCGAGCGGCCCTACACCATCCGACTAAGGAGCTAGGATACGGCCTTCCCTCCTTCAAAGCGCGAGCCGCCCAACTCACCGTCTATCACCTTCATAAAGTCATAAACCCACCCGGATACATAGGTTACATGACCGACTCTGTTGTAAGTAATACCTTCTAGTTATTAGTTGCAGATAGCTACTGTAAGCTATTCTAGATATGATTAGTACATGTCTAGATCGGACATACCGATAACCTGTTTGTACTGGTACAGAGCTGTCGCTAGGCTTCTGCTCTAACACTTCTGTTGTCCCGACACCACGCCTCGGGCTGGTTGTCTCTGTGACTGTCCCTTTGCGTGATTGTGACTGTAACTACGTATGCGTTAGTTACCTTCCTTACTGATCGTGTGTGCACGGTTTAACAGGTTATGGGCCCCCGCCTCACGTCACTCACGCGCGACAACTTGGTTCGGCGAGCTGCCATCGCCACCTCTCCCGAAGAAGGCAAGTTTTCATAGATACCTAGTACTTTCATCATGTAGTCGGCGGTATCGCCAGTATAACCAGCGTTTAAAAAACATCCATCCCACCTAAGTCAGCCGCTCGAGGACGCCAGACAGCCACCCACACCGACGCACTCGTCGTGTGTGGACAGGGTGCATACAGGTCCAAGCTGGAGACCGGGGGGGGGGCGCACTATCGGGTGACTATACATATACAGAGTGCACGACAGCCTTAGATTACTGTTTTAATTAATATATTATCGTAGCGACTCAGCCGCCGCCGCATCGTCCCACCTGCACTGGCCGTGGCCCCGACTTGTGCCCCACACTGGGTGGAGGACACAGAAAAGGTGCTTTGAGACACCCCGGGGCATCAGGCCGAGGGGTCGGCGGGCATCAGGCCGTCTCTCTGCATACCGCTGTTAGGCACACGTCCGGCTAGCGGTTTTTACCGCTGCCTGTTTTTTCGGCTCTTTTCCTTTTCTCGCCCTGTGTCGAAATGGCGCCAAAAACTCGCTCTGTCGACAACCCACCTGATTCGCCTCCTGCTTCCCCTGACCTCGACTCTCCACAGAGCTCTGTCAGTCCCACCCCTGCTACCCTCGCACTCGTCCTGCAACAAATGGCGCTCATAAACGCCCGCCTGGACGCTCAGTCTGCTGCTGCTGCTGCGGCTGTTGCTGCTGGTCCTGTAGCTGCCCCTGCGGACCCCTCTTTCGCTGTGCGTCGTCACGACGCGCAGCTCGACCCCCATCGCGACAACCACTCTCTGAACCTCCTTTCCTCCGACCCCCCAACACACGCATCTCCCTTTCCCGGCACTCGGCTGGACGCGCAGCCGGCTCACGATGCTGCTTTCGCTGCAGCGTCGGTTGGCGACCCCCATGTCGCACTCCGCCGCCACGATGCGCACACCGCCCCACAGCCTCACCTACCCGCGGAACGCCTACCACCACCCCCTCCGTACCCTCTTGCAGGGTATGCCCTCCCGGATCCCGGACCTTTTTTCCCGGAGGCACCGCCGCCCCGCGTCCCCGCCTCCCGTGGCCACCCGCACCCGTACGGCCCCCCGCGTTCAATGGCCGGCCACTCTCCTTTCCCCGGCGGCCCACCTTCTCCCTTCCCCGGTGGACCACCGCCTCCCTTTCCTGGCTGGCATTCGCATCCTCCACAGCGAGGTGGGCACACCACCCGTGGCGGGCGTCGCCCCACCATTGACCCGGTGGTCATCGGCCGCGCCGCCCACGAGGCCACCGGTTTCGACAAGGACGCCCTCAACCGGTCCATGAAGATGTCGGTCCCTACCATGGGGCCCACCACGGACTTCAAGCAGTGGAAGAGGAACTTCCTTAATTTCCTCTCCATCAAGGCCACTTACCTCATCCCACAGCTGGCCATCCGCGACTCGGGCGTCGTGTTAGACGAACCGGCGCAACACTACGCCTACACCCTGCTCCTCCATGCAGCTAGCGCGAACCCACGCGCCGACCAAGCGATGAAGTGCGTCTCCCCAGCACGTCCTGACTGCGCAGCGGCAGCGTGGGACCTTCTGTGTGAACGTCTCGACAGTCGGTCCTTTGCTCGCTCATTGTCGCTGCTGGACAACTTGATGGTCAGACAACGCCCCGGACAGTCACTCAGTGATTATGTCCACTACATGAGACAGACGTTCGACGACTACAACGAGACATGTCAGATGGTCGATGGTTCCGCTGCCATTCACCCCCACAACCTCGGTCTCCTCATGCTGCGCGGTATTTCCAGCAACGGCCCACACGGTCAGGCCAAACAGTGCGTCATCAACGCGTTCGACACAGACTACCTGTTGTCCGCTGATGACGTGATGGCCAGCATCCTCCACCTGGCGCACAATATGGACGAGGACGACGCCCCGGCCGCAACAGCTCCCCACACCTCACCGCCTCCCATCTCCGCGTTTGTCGCTGCTGGCCGCGGATCACACAGCGGTCGAGGCCACCCTCCACGTGTCCCTCGCGGTGGTCGCGTCCTGCCCACCAAGTGTTCCGCTTGCGGCAGCCCGGACCACATCTTGTCCTCTTGCAATGCCCCGGATGACGCCCTCTTGCGGTGGACACTCGCGAAGCGCAAAATGATCATTCAGAAGTACGGCACCCCTGCTGGTGGCTCTCACTCTGCGCACGCCGCTGTGCTGAGCGACGTCCCCGCCGATGACTTTGACAGTTTGCCTACCCTCGAAGAATGCACGGATGATTACGATGACACCGAGGTGAGTGTGCCTTTCAGCTCCGTAGCCTTCTCCTCCTCCCTCACCCCCGGTCGTAACCTCTCACAGTATTGGGTAGTCGATTCCGCCTGCTCGATCAACCTCACCGCGTTTAAAGGCGACTTCGTACGATTCACACCCCCCTCCGCTCCCTCGCGCGTTGGCGGGGTTGGTGTTGACGTCAAGGGCAGTGGCTCCGTCCGAATTTCAGTCCGACTTGACACAGGCGTACTTATTCATCGCACTGTCCATGCGTTGTACACCCCTGACTTGTCCTCTCGCTCTGCTCAACGCATCGGCCGGTTACTTAGTGTCAGCTGGATGCAGACCCACAGCGGTTGTGAATTCATCTTCCCCTCTAACTCTGACACTGGTTTACTTGTGGTGCCCACAGGAATGGGTGTGCTAGAGCCCTCCGGAAACGGCCTCTACCTCCTCCCCCACAAGCCAGAGCCCCCCCCCAGTACCTCCACGATGAGAGTGACTTCTCCCTCCCCTAGTGTTGCCCTTGCTGCCCAGTGCGACCCTACACTGTGGCACCGTCGGTTTGGACACCTGAACATGCAAAGCCTGCGGGCCCAGCACACGCACGGTGTCCCGACTAGCCCTGCATTAGCCAGCTCTGTAACCGATGTCTCTTGCGACTCATGCTTGTTACACAAGGCCACAGCTGCACCGCGCAACACCAGTGCATGCGCGAAACCTTCTCGTCCCCTCCTCAACCTCTCCTCTGACCTGTGGGGACCGGTCAACGTCCCCTCCCCACATGGCCTCCGCTACTGCTTGCTCGTCATTGACCACCACACCCATTACATGTGGGTGCGGTTCCTCAAGTCAAAAGACGATGCGTGCTCGGAGTTGGAAAACATCCTCCTCGACATCAAGCACATGCATGCACGTTACCACTCCCAATCGGGTGCGTTTGCCCCAATCATCAAATTTGACTCGGACTCTGTCTTTGAGGCTGCAACAACCCGCCAGATGTGCGCACAGCTCGGCGTTGGGGTCCAGTTCTCTGCCCCATACGCCCACCACATGCTCGGCAAAGCCGAACGTCCTTGGCGCACTATCCGGGACAATGCGTCAGCGATGCTCCACAGTATGGCCGTTCCCAACTCCATGTGGTCATGCGCTGTCAGCACTGTTGTGTACCTCCGCAACCGCACGTACAGTCGCTCAGTCGGCCCCACCGGTGGCATCCCACTTACCCTCCTCACGTCGTCTGTGCCTGACGCCTCCAAGTTTCGCGTCTTCGGGTGCACCGTCTTCGCCAAGGTGCCTGACAAACTGCGTCGAAAACTCAGTGAAAAGGCGTTTCGTGGCGTCATGGTCGGCTACCCCAATGACGCACCCGGGTACCGCGTTTACAACCCGGAAACCCGCCGAATCACCACTTCCGTCCATGTTGTCTTTCAAGAAGACACCCCGGGCTTCGGCGCACAACTCTCCGTCGACTCCACCATCACCAACCCTTCGGATGACGCACCGGCCACCTCACTCCAATCCCACCCCATCGACATACCATTGCCAGACCCCATGCCCCCTCATGCCGCCCCTCGCCAAACTCGGCTCCGTTCTCATCCCCTACGCTACGGCGAAATGGTTGCCCACGTGGCCGACTTCCCCCCGACCCTCGTGACGGCGTGTTGTGACCCTGAACAGGGCAAAGCCAAAGAGGACATCTTCACACGCCCTCACGTTCCCAACCTTATCACTGGTCCCCCTCACACACCTGCCGGCACATCGCCTACTGCCGTCGCCCTCCTGTCCGCCCGGGAGTGTGTGGAGCCGAAATCGTACCGAGCTGCCTTGGACAGCGCCCAGGCCCCTCAGTGGCAAGCCGCTATGCAGCAGGAGTACTCATCCCTCATGGACAACGGCACTTGGGAACTCGTTGACCTTCCCCCGGGTCGCATGGTAGTTAACAGCATGTGGATCTACAAAGTTAAGTCTGACACCGCCGGTGACGTCTCCCGCTTCAAAGCGCGGTTCGTCGCCAAAGGGTGCAGCCAACGCGCTGGACTAGATTACACTGAGACATTCTCTCCTGTCATCCGCATGGCCAGCCTGCGTCTCTTCCTGACCATCGCAGCCGCCCGTGACCTTGAGCTCTGCCAACTTGACATCGACACTGCGTTTCTCTACGCACCCATTAAGGAAGACGTGTACATCCGCCAGCCCCTCGGCTTCAGCGATGGCACGTCCAAAGTGTGTCACCTCAGGCGCTGCCTTTACGGCCTTAAGCAGTCCCCCCGCGAGTTCAACATGCTACTCCGTGCCTGGCTCGTCGACAATGGGTGGCAACAGTGCGTTTCTGACCCTTGCATCTACATCTTCCGCACCGGCCACGTCTTCGCCATGATCGCGCTGTACGTCGATGACATTCCTGCGGCCTGCAATGATACCGCATGGCTTGCATCGTTCAAGGCCAAGCTCGGAGAACGGTTCAAGATCAAGGACCTCGGCGACCTCTCCCAATTACTCGGCATGCACATCACCCGTGACCGCTCGGCACGCACCGTCTCCTTGGACCAATCCAAGTACTTGCGCGATGTCCTCGCCAAGTACAACATGACCGACGCTCGACCGTCGTCCCTTCCCATGGACCCTGGCTTCCTCGCCGGCCTCGCGCACATGTCCTCGCCCCATCTCACCGGCGTGGCCAAGGATGTTTACCCAAGCCTCTTGGGCAGTCTCCAGTACGCGGCCGTCTGCACGCGCCCCGATGTCTCCACGGCGTTGAGCATCCTCGGCTCAGCCCAAGCTTCCCCCACGGAAGCCCACCTTCAGGCCCTGAAGAAGGTCCTTCGATACCTCCATGGCACCATCGACATGCGCCTGACGTTGGGGGGGGGCACGGACCACAGTCTCCAACTCACAGGCTTTGCCGACGCTGATTGGGCCAACGACAGCAGCACCCGCAAGTCTCGCTCCGGCTATCTCTTCACCCTCGGACGCGGGCCAGTAAGTTACAAGTCCAAACAACAGACTTGTGTGGCTCAATCCACGTGTGAAGCCGAGTACTACTCTGCGGCCGACGCCACCAAGGAGGGACTCCACCTCCGACAACTCCTGGGGGAGATCTTTAACGCCCCCATCACCGAAACCACCACCATCTGGGAGGACAACCAAAGCGCCATCGCGTACTCCCAGAACGCCTTGGTCAGCGAGAAGACCAAACACATCGGTCTGAAATGGCACTTCCTCAAGGACCATGTGGAGCAGGGAACCATCAAGTTGAGGTACCTCCCCACTGACCAGATGGTGGCTGATATGTTCACCAAGCCCCTCCCAGGACCAGCACTCACAAGACACCGAAGTGCAATCCTTGGAGGACAAGACCCAATGCAACGCTTCATCCCGTAGCTACCTTCAGGGGGAGTGTTGTAAGTAATACCTTCTAGTTATTAGTTGCAGATAGCTACTGTAAGCTATTCTAGATATGATTAGTACATGTCTAGATCGGACATACCGATAACATGTTTGTACTGGTACAGAGCTGTCGCTAGGCTTCTGCTCCAACACTTCTGTTGTCCCGACACCACGCCTCGGGCTGGTTGTCTCTGTGACTGTCCCTTTGCGTGATTGTGACTGTAACTACGTATGCGTTAGTTACCTTCCTTACTGATCGTGTGTGCACGGTTTAACAGACTCCCATAATCACACGGTTCCCACTCAATTTCGACACTGGCCCACTGAATACATCTTCTCACGCGGGGCCGCACACCCTACTCTCGGCTGTATAAATCGAGCACATTGCGACGCCGGCACCATGTTCCACGGTCCAATATCCACGGTCTCATCCTCACCAACCCCATTGCCACCACCATCCGTAGTCACTTCAACCGACAAGACGATGGCCTTCTCAAGTCTGTCCGAGAGACCGAAATTGAAATTGAAATTGAAATTGTTTACAACATGTACCGTAAGCGCCGGTTTGTCACCAAAAGCCGGATGCGTCGGCTGCTGTCTCTGGGCCCTCCCAACTACGCCATACAGGGAACTTACAAGTCAGGGCTACCGTGAACCACCTAGTCCAACCTCTCCAAGGGTGTTCGGGGGTTTTACTCCCCCCCGGGGAGGATGCAAGTAGAGGTGAAGGATGTGTGCAATTAGGGTCGTGCGTGGGGGCAATGTGCGGATGCGCGGCGGGAGGTCGTGCGGGACTTGATGCGGTATATGCGTAGGAGGTGATGCAGCCATTGGACAGTATGCGTATGGAGTTGTGTAAGAATGCGAGAGGTGTCTAGGCGTGCTTTGGAGACGAGTTTATCAGGAGGGTCTGTGCGGGCGGTGAGAAGGGAGGTGAGACTCGTGATGGTGGAGGTGTGCGGTGTACCTGTGCGGCTCATGACGATGGGGAGGATGTCGACCACTGTGCCTGGCCAGTGGTTTCTGATGGCGTTCGCAAGGGGTGTGTATTTGGCACGTATGAGGTCGGCTGTGTGAGAGAGGTTGTTGTCTGTGCAGTACTTCCATTCTCCTATCTGAATCTTTTTTATGGATGCGTAACGTCGGCGACCGTTGGAGTGACCAACGAATCTGGGTTCGAGGATGCGGATGAAGTCAGGTTTGTGTGCAGGGGGACGAAGCAGGGGGGGGAGAATCTCAGGGGGGAGGACGGCGGGGCATGAGGTTAGGGAGTCATGCGAGAGACCTTCGTCAGCAGCAACAAGGCGGGTGGGCATGTGGGTGGGGTGAGGTGGGTGGCAGTCAAGTGGGGTGTGGGCAGGGGTGGGGGAATCAAACGATTTTATGGGTTTGTTACCGAAGTCGGCGGTGATGGTTTCCCAGCGTCCTCCGTTGTGGCGTTCCAGTAGGGAGAGTAGGAGTTGCAGAGCGCTGTTGTGTCGGTCCTGTCTTAGACCAGACATAGAGGGGCAGTTACCGGCCATGTGGCCGTTGCTAGTGAATTGGCCACATAGGGGGCAGCGCAGGGTGGGGTTGTGAGTAAGTAGGCGGGTGTTGTGGACGCCCCACATGAATTCTTGTTTGTGTGTGAACTGGATATTTGTGAGAGTTGAGTGTTTTTTGTGGTAAGAAAAATCGGCGCCGTCCTTCGCGGCGCGGGCGAGGAGGGCTCCGTGTTTGGTTGTTTGCGAGAGAGGAGTGTGTGTGTGTTTTGTGCTGCAGTTGTGTGCGTCGGGTTTGAGGTTGGTGTATCTGTAGGGTATGGGGTCCCCTAGGGTTTGTGGGATGAGGGTGTATGGCCATGTCCAGTGGCCTATCGTGACCTCTGAACCTGTGGTGTATGTAGTATCGGGTGGGTGACCATCCGCGACTTGGTTGGCGAGGGTGTCTGCGAGGTCGTTGCCGATGGAATGGTTGTGGGCTTTGATTTTGCCGAGGTGTGTACGGATGCCTGCTTCGCAGCGGGTTTTAAGGGTGTGTGTGATAGATAAGAGGGTGTCGCGGTGAATGTTGTGGCGGTAAGCGGAAGGGCAGTTTAAGTAACCTTGTATGAGGCGGAGGGAGCACGCACTGTCTGTGAGGAGGTGGGTGCGGCCAAGTTGGAGGCCTATATCTATGCCAGCTAATTCAGCACGATTTATTGTATGTGAGGGAGGGGTAGAGGTCACCATGATTTTGATTTTGGTGTCCGAGGCGGGGTGGGTAGCTGCTGCTCCGAGGGGGGTCGAGCTGCCTTTTTTCGAGCCGTCTGTGTATACAAAGTCCTGCCAGTTCCAAGCAGGGGTGCCTCTGGTGGGGGGGTACGTTAGATGCACGCGGTCCGGGAGGGGGTATGTGAGGGGGTGAGTTGGGTTTGGGGGGCGGTGGTATATACCTGCTGAGTGGGGTGAGTAGGTGACAAAGAGGTGTGGAGGAGGGGGGGTGATGATGGGGTTGGGGAGGTGAGTGTCGTAGATAGATTCGAGAGTGTTGTGAAGTGCGGTCATGGCTGTGGGTGATGGGAGGGTGGAGAGTGCGAGGGGGTTAGCGACGAGGTATATGTCGACCATCCATCGTGTGCCGAATGGGGTAGGGGTGGGGTTGCCAGTGTGTTGGTCGGGGGGTAGGAATGTGTTTGCGTCATTAAGAGTTGGTAAAGGTGGCGGACGCGGGGGCCGTTAAGGGTGGTGACCGCGCGGCCGTCGGGGGTGCAAAGTATGGTGGTATCGTGAAGTGTGGGGTGTGCGTGGATAGCGAATTTACCGGTAGGGAGCATGTCAAGGTCGGGGTTGATGGGGTCATGGTTGAATGTGATGAGGGGGTGTGACCACGGAGGGGGTCCGGGGTCTGGCAAAATGGGTGTGGTGGAGGGGACATAGCCGGAGTTGAATGCGGTGAGGGCGGTGGGGCCGGAGGGGGTCTCACTGATGGTGTCGTGGAGTTGAAGGCACGGGGCCCACTGCACTTCGTGGAGATGGGTGAGGTCGTGTTGTTGGCCGCGAGCACACCAGTCGCACTGCCACGTGTCGGGGCCCTGAGCTGGGCGACACTGGGAGTGTATGGCAAAGTGCGGGCATGTGCAGCATGCGGAGGAGGGTTCTGTGTGTAGGGGTTCATGACAGATGGAGCAGGCAGAGGGGGAGGGGGTGGGGAGGCATACCGATGTAGGAGTGGAGGAGATGAGGCGGAAGCCGTCGTCGAGTTGTAGCTGAATGTCCCATTCCGTGAGGTGTTCCGGGGCCCATTCAACCATGTATTGCGTTTGGCCGTAGTCCGTGTCTTTGTGTTTGGAGATGATGCGTGTTACGTCGCAGGGGGGGTAGTGGTGGTCTGAGGGGGTGAGGTATTCTGTTTCTAGGTGTGTGATGGGCGCTATGGGGGTGGGGTGAGTGGTGCGGGAGGTGTAGATGCCGGATTGGAGGGTGGGGGTTGAGCGGGGGAGGTGAGGGGAGAGGAGGGGGATCCACGAGGGATGTATAGTGGTGGGGGGGGATGCTTGGTTGGTAGTGAGTTTTGTAATGGGGAGGCGGTTGTGGATGGTATCGAGGGGTTCGGTGAGGATTGCGGCGAGGAGACGGATGGGAACTGAGAGTGAGTCGGTGGAGCCCGTGAGTGTGGTGATGGATTTACAGGATTTGAGGAGGAAGGAGGATGAGGTGGCTCGGAGGAGGACCTGTGGCCACTT
>JAPMLY010000121.1:0-77500 GCA_026401115.1 Tetraselmis chui
AGGTGGGTCTTGACCATTCTGGTACGGTGAAGTAATAGCAGCCTTACGCTGAGTCTCCGTAAGAGTCACAGATAGTCCTGCCAAGTTGTGGGTAGGCATCGGCATTCCCACTCGTAAATCTGTAGGCCCTACTCCAGTCAGTCGGTTGATGTGTCCGAGAATCAATAGCCATACAGCACCAGAGTCGGCCGTCGTAAACCGAGGGTACATGTGGAACTGTCTCGGGATAGACGTGTCGTCTTGCATGACTGGTACATGTTGTGTCATTGCTCGATAGAAAGATTCCCACTGAGTCACGTAACCAAAGTGAAGCAACTCACTCTTGTGCTTCTCAGCACGAAGTAACCCAGTCTGTGCAGGCGTAATTGTCAGACTGTCAATGTTGATGGTTTCCGGGACGACGTAAGTGCCATCCGGATTAACTGTCGACTGTGCCAAAACAACCTGCTCGACCTGAGCAGGTGTACGTAAGTTGTTCGTAGCAAACAGGACAGGAATAGACGCAGAGTACACGTAGACAAGCTGTCGTCCTTGAGGTAGCGTAACGTTAACAGGTTCACCACTCAACAGCGTCAAATCATCCGGTGTCAAAACAAGACCGGTCTCCTCGTGTAACTCGCGAATAGCATCGTCGACAGGCTCTTCGTTAGGTAAGACAGAGCCAGCAGGGAACCAAGTTCTACCAGAACGAGGCTCACGCTGAAACACCAACTTCAAATCCGACGATTTAGTTCCTCCAACGTGAATTACCAACACCACGTAATGACCAGCTCCAAGAGAAGCCATCTCAACTCAATCAAATACCGTCGAGCAGTTCAACGAGAGAACGAAAGCGTGCGTCGACCAAAGAGCTCCGAAACCAGTGTGGCGGTTAGCCTCTGAAAGCTAAACGCTAGCACAAATCTGTTCTAGTCTGTCTAGCTCTGTGTTGTTAGATTGCAAATGATGTTGTCGAGAGGCAATTGATGAAAGATGTTTCACTGCTGTACTTGGGCAGTAGATGTTGTAAATGAACAAAGGAATTGTTAAAAGGTTCTGTCACCTCCCTCTACTGCACTGGGCTTAAATAGGTTTCAGCCCAGACTAATCACGCCTGCAAGCTACGCTTACGTGTCAGGCGTTAGTGCTGCTCAACCGTCGTCATCCGCCTCGAGACGCGGCCTGCCTAGCATTGGGTCTCACGACGCGGCTCCTTCTGCATTGGAGAGCTCGCTCTGGCGCGTCATCTGGCTGGTTAGATTAATTATGCATATCTGTACGTACCGGGAGGTACTGGTCGTACTGTAGCATCAGCACCATTACAATATTGCAGTAGCGACGTACCCACGAGTATACGTCCATCCTGTGGAAAAGCACGAATTGATATCCGTAACGAGTACCTGTACAATGTCCTGCAATGTACTGTTGCAGGACTGTACTCGTCACACAACTATGCCATACAAGGAACTTACAAGTCAGGGCTAGACCGTTAACCACCTTAATCCAACCTCTCCAGGGGCTTTCGGGGGCTTTACTCCCCCCCGGGGAGTGTACAGTGCGGATTGAGGACAACGTGCATTCAGGGGCATACGAAGGTGCAGTGTGCGAAGGCGCGGCGAGAGGTCGTGCGGCATTTGATGCGGTATATGAGTAGGAGATGATGGAGCCATTGGACAGTATGCGTGTGGAGTTGTGCAAGGATGCAAGTCGTGTCGAGTCGTGCTTTGGAGATGAGTTTGTCGGGGGGGTCAGTGCGGGCGGTAAGTAGAGAGGTGAGACTTCCGATGGTGGATGAGTGCGGTGTACCCGTGCGGCTCATGACTATGGGAAGGATGTCGATCTCGGTACCTGGTCAGTGGTTGCGGATGGTATTTGCAAGGGATGTGTATTTGGCTCGAATCAAATGGGATGTATGGGATAAGTTGTAGTCTGTGCAGTACTTCCATTCCCCTATCTGAATTTTCTTATTAGATGAGTATCGGCGGCGACCGTTTGTGTGGCCGACGAATCGAGGTTCGAGGAGGCGGATGAAATCGGGTTTGTGTGCCGGGGGTCGTAGCGCATGGCGGAGAATCTCAGGGGGGAAGACGGCGGGGCATGAGGTTAGGGAGTCGGGCGAAAGACCTTCGTCAGCAGCAACAAGGCGGGTGGGAGGGTCGCTGCTCGGTGGACGCGCGATCAGAGGGGGGAGGGTACGGCCACAGGCTGGAAAACCGACAGGTACCCGGGTACCAGACAGAGAAAAAACCGGGGAAATGAGCGGGGGAAACTCAGGCGCGGAGGCATGAGCGCTAGTTTTTTCTATGCCTGTGTGTCTCGGTCCCCCCCACCTGTCCTCGAGGTGATGGGGGACCTCGACACGGAGGACCGCCGCGTCGGTGGACGCGGCAAGACCTTGGGGCGGGGTTTACGGGATGGAGCGGCGGGATCGACGAGCGACCGCGCGAGGAGGGTTTTTTTGCGAGCCTTTCCCCTCCTACCTTCGGCAAGACCGAAGTCACGCGGGAGCTAGATTAGGCTGGCCCGTCGTCCCTCCCGAACGCCGACCGGCCTAGGCCGGTCGACACCCCGGTTCGGCGGGAGCGGGCCGTGCATCGTGAAGGTCGAGCAGCAGTTTAGTTTTGCATTTCTAGACAAGTGGATTTATTTTCAGATCTGTTTTTCTTGATTACAAAATTATTACGTTGTTACTGCTAAGGTGGGGGGACTGTGGCAATTACTGCGGTTGCTTACAGTAATATAACTCCCGAGGAACGTCGACACACATCGCAGATAGGTGTGTCGATAAGAAATGTACCTGGTCGGAGAGACCCGGGCCCAACTTGCTAATAAGTCATGTATGGCGAAGTAGAGTGGCCCGTGAGACAGCACTCGGTCTTGTTTGCCGGGACATGTTGTAAACAATTTCAATTTCAATTTCAATTTCAATTGTGGGGGGGAGTGGGGGAATCGAATGGTTTGATGGGTTTGTTACCGAAGTCTGCAGTGATGGTTTCCCATCGTCCTCCGTTGTGGCGTTCCAAGAGGGATAGTAGGAGTTACAACGCGCTGTTGTGACGGTCCTATCTCATGCCAAACATGGTGGGGCAGTTACCGGCCATGTGGCCGTTGCTAGTGAACTGGCCACATAGGGGGCAGCGCAGGGTGGGGTTGTGTGTGAGAAGGCGGGTGTTGTGGACTCCCCACATGAATTCTTGCTTGTGGGTGAATTGGATATTTGTGAGGGTTGTGTGTTTGTTGTGGAAAGAAAAGTCGGCGCCGTTCTCCGCGGCGCGGGCGAGGATGGCACCGTGTTTGGATGTTTGCGAGAGGTGTGTGTGTGTGTGTGTGTGTGTGTGTGTGTGTGTGTGTGTGTGTTTGGTGCTGTAGGTGTGAGTGTCAGCTTTGAGGTTGGTGTATTTGTAGGGTATGGGTTCCCCTAGGGTTTGTGGAATGAGGGTGTATGGCCAGGTCCAATGGCCTATCGTGACCTCTGAACCTGTGGTGTATGTAGTGTCGGGTGGGTGACCATCCGTGACTTGGTTAGCTAGAGTGTCTGCGAGGTCGTTACCTAGGGAGTGGTTATGTGCTTCAATTTTGCCGAGGTGTGTGCGGATGCCTGCGTCGCAGCGGGTTTTGAGGGTGTGTGTGATGGATAGGAGTGTGTCGCGGTGGATGTTGTGGCGGTAAGCTGATGGGCAGTTCAAGTAGCCTTGTATGAGGCGGAGGGAGCACGCACTGTCTGTAAGGAGGTGGGTGCGGCCTAGTTGGAGGCCTATGTCTATTCCGGCCAATTCAGCGCGATTTATTGTGTGCGAGGGAGGGGTAGATGTCACCAGGATTTTTATGCGGGTGTCCGAGGCGGGGTGGGTGGTGGCTGCTCCTAGGGGGGACGAGCCTCCTTTTTTCGAGCCTTATGTGTATACAAAGTCCTGCCAGTTCCAAGCAAGAGTACCTCTGGTGGGGGGGTATGTTAGTTGCATGCGTTCCGGGAGGGGATATGTGATGGGGTGAGTTGGGTTTAGGGGGAGGTGGTAGATGCCTGCCGAGTGTGGTGAGTAGGTGTCGAAGAGGTGAGGAGGAGGGATGGTGATGGTGGGGTTGGGGAGGTGAGTGTCGTAGATAGACTCGAGAGTGTTGTGGAGTGCGGTCATGGCTGTGTGTGATGGGAGGGTGGAGAGTGCGAGGGGGTTTGCGACGAGGTAGATGTCGACCATCCAGCGTGTGCCGAATGGGGTAGGGGTGGGTATGCCTATGTCTTGGTCGGGGGGTAGGAAGGTGCTCGCGTCGTTGGGAAGGGTGTAGAGGTGGTGGGTGTATGGGGAGTCGATGTATTTGGAGTGGCGGTAGGGTGTGTGTTCCCATCGGGGGAGTATGAATATGGTTGCGCCGGGTGTGTGAGAGGCTGTGAGGTGTGCGCTGGTGATTGCGTGTTCCATGGCGCGGCGCATGCATTCGTCGTCGTATTCGGGGTTGGCGATGTTGGTGCCTTGCCATGTGTGTGGGGCATTGCTGCCGCTAGATGAGAAGACTATGTCTTCGGGGTATAGGGAGTGGTAGAGGTGAGAGTGGAGTGATTTATTGAGGGGGTCGGAGTAGAGTTCTGTTTAGATGTGGAACGTGTGGCGGAGAGCTGTGAGGAGGTCTTCTCTAGTGGCCCATCTATTACGGGTGGTGGTGGCGGGTGTGGGTAAGATGATTTCGGATCGGGAGCCTAGGCGAGTGAGGAGGTGGTAGACCTCTTCTTCGAACGTGTGCTACGAGAGGTCGGGGTGGAAGAGTTGGAATAGGTGGCGGACGCGGGGGCCGTTAAGGGTGGTGACCGCGCGTCCGTCGGGAGTGCATAGAACGGTGGTGTCGTGTAGTGATGGGTGTGTGTGGATGGCGAATTTACCGGTAGGGAGCATGTCGAGGTCGGGGTGGATGGGGTCGTGGTTGAATGTGATTAGAGGGTGTGACAAAGGAGGGGGTCCGGGTTCTGGCAGAAAGGGCGTGGTGGAGGGGACAAAGCCGGAGTTAAATGCGGTGAGGGCGGTGGGGCCGGAGGGGGTCTCACTGATGGTGTCGTTTAGTTGTAGGCATGGTGCCCACTGGACCTCGTGGAGGCGCGTGAGGTCATGTTGTTGTCCGCGGGCACACCAATCGCACTGCCATGAGGCGGGTCCTTGAGCTGGGCGGCATTGGGAGTGGACGGCAAAGTGCGGGCATGTGCCACAGGTGGAGGTGGGTTCTGTGTGCAGTGGGTCGTGGCACATGGAGCAAGCGGCGGCGGAGGGGGTGGGGAGGCATACCGATGTGGGGGTGGAGGAGATGAGGCGGAAGCCGTCGTCGAGTTGGAGTTGTGTGTCCCATTCCGTGAGGTGTTCCGGGGCCCATTCAACCATGTACTGAGTTTGGCCGTATTCTGTGTCCTTGTGTTTGGAAATGATGCGCGTAACGTCGCTTGGGGGGTAGTGGTGGTCTGAGGGGGTGAGGAATTCGGTGTCTATGTGTGTGGTGGGTGCAGTGGGGGTGGGGTGATTGGTGCGGGAGGTGTAGATGCCGGAGGAGAGGGTGGGGTAGGAGCGGGGAAGGTGTGGGGAGAGGAGGGGAATCCATGAGGGGTGGACGGTAGTGGGGGGGGATGCTTGCTTGGGGGTGAGGCATGTGATAGGGAGGTGGTTGTGGATAGTGTTGGAGGGTTCGGTGAGGATTGCGGCGAGGAGGCGAATGGTGACTGAAATTGGGGTGGTGGACCCCGTGAGTTTGGAGATGGATTTGCAGGATTTGAGTATGAAGGAGGAGGGGGTGGCGCGGAGGAGGACTTGTGGCCATGTGGTGATGTTATTTTTCCAGAGGGGGGTGAGGCGGGGGAGGCGTGTGTCTTGCGGGGAGAGAAATCGCAGTAGGCTTGCTTATATGTGTGAGGGTCGGTGATGTGTGTGGCTTTGTCTCGGAGTGAGGCAAGGATGGTGTTGTCTTGGGTGGTGAAGTGGGCGCGGAGTGTGGAGGCGATGGGGTTGGTGAGGGAGAGTGGAGGGATGTTGTGGAATAAGGTGCCCGCGTCGCGTTGAGCTCTTACTAAGCATTTGAGTGTGGGTGGGGTGTGTCGGCATCACGTGACATGATGGATTCGGTCGGCCAGTGGGAGTATGTGGTGAAGATGGTGCGGATGTGTGCTCGGGCCATGTGGCCTCGGTATCCTGAGTTGCTCGTGATTTTATGAAGGTGGCAAACAGTGAGTTGGGCTGCGTGGGTTTTAAGGGACGGGAGTCCGAATCCTAGGTCTGAGGTAGGGCGGTGGAGGGCGGTGCGGGGGAGGTTACGTACCGAGGAGACGGCGGAGCGGAGTGCTTGGCAGATTTGTCCTTCGAGGGTGTCTAGTTGGGAGTCGGTGAAGAGGCCGAGCTGGAGGGTGAAGTGTTTACTGATGAGGAGTCCGCGGATGACCCTGATTCTGCGGGACTGAGTTAGTGGGGAGGTGGATAGGGCGGTGATGAGGGATGCGGTAGTACGTTTTAGTTCGTTCTAGTGTTTGGTGAAGGTGAGTAAGGTGTTAAGTTCTACCCCGAGGACGTGATACGTGTCCGAGGGGGCTATGGATGGGATGGGGGCCGGGACGGAGTTGATGGTGATGAACTGAGTTTGGAGGTGGGATGCGAGGAGGGCAATGTTGGCAGGGGAGAGGGCGTTGCCTCGGCGCCAAAGGGCGCCGGTGATGCAGCATTTTCGGATGTTGACGGTCATACCTAAGTAGGCGCTGAAGAGGGAGCGTTTCTTGAGTTGGATGGCCATGTTGGGGGTCGAACCCGTGGCGAGGCTGAGGTCGTCCGCGAAGCCGTGTCTTGGGTATGTGGCTGTGGGTTCTGTGGGGTCGACGTTAGTGGGAGGAGGGCCTGGGCGATAGCCCCGGCTGCCCACCGTGAGCCAGCGGAGGAAGGGTTCAAGGAAGAGGGTGAATAGAAATGGGGATAGGGTGTCTCCCTGTAAGGTGCCTCGATTTATGTCGATGGAGGGGGTGGGGCCGTCTGGAGTAATGTAGTCGGTGGTTGAGACCAGGGTTGGACTGATCTTGGGATTTTTCAACATCAGCATGCATTGTTATTTATTAGGCTGATATGTGGGTCAGCCTGATAATATTAGTGCAGGCTGAAATATCAGCTGATATCATTCTGATATT
This sequence comes from Tetraselmis chui, assembly GCA_026401115.1. Classification (NCBI taxonomy): domain Eukaryota; kingdom Viridiplantae; phylum Chlorophyta; class Chlorodendrophyceae; order Chlorodendrales; family Chlorodendraceae; genus Tetraselmis; species Tetraselmis chui. The sequence continues at coordinate 7,118 of JAPMLY010000121.1, forward strand.
TCAGCCTGATGAAGACTGATATCAGGGAGACTGCACTATTATCAGGCTAATCTTTTACATATGTGCACTACAGTACTTGTTGCGCATCACTATAGAATCAGTTCCCAACTACTTAAATCTCTTCAAGTACATGCTTAGCCTCATTCAGCATGGATTGAACAGCACCCCAATCAATTGTCTCACTAGCTGAATCTACTTTTATAAGATCTATTGCATCGGCGGACTCAGGGCGTGGCTTGAATGTGTCAGCAACTGCATTGTAGAGCTCTAGACCATAATAGTTTCCTAGTAGGTCATTGATTTCTACCGCAAGATCCAAGTTTTCGCTAACGAATACCACATCAGCTAGCCGTTCTGGTGACATACGATTTCTTAGAGCTGATGTGAGTAAACCTGCAAGAGAGAATACCCGCTCGCATTCTATCTGAGAGCGAGGACAGCTAAAAACAATGCTAACTAAAGGAGCAAGCAGAGGGTAGAGCTTAGCATGTGCAGCCCACCACAAAGTCACACACACACACACACACACACACACACACACACACACACACACACATACACACACACACACACACACACTCACACACACACACACACACCACACACACACAGTCACACACACCGTCACACACACACCACACACACAGTCACACACACAGTCACACACAGTCACACACACACACACCACACACACAGTCACACACACAGTCACACACACAGTCACACACACAGTCGCACACATTGTCACACACACACACACACACACAGTCACACACACACACAGTCACACACACAAGAGCAAGATCAAGCCTACCTAAGTGCATGACAAACCAGACAAGTGATGGAGGAAGCCTTGGTGCGTTCGGGTCCGGTAAGGGTGGGATCAGACGGAACGAAAGACCCCCACACATGTGTAGCGGAACGCCGCGATCCTCGCCAAGTCCCAGCTAGATTCTTAGACAAGACACTGAAAAGAGTATGAAAAACATGATGAGTTTAATTATTGTCGTCCGAAGTTAGACTAAGCACGTCTCCGTCGTTAGCTAAGGTCGGGCTGGCGCCGATGGGGCAACGTCACGGTCGGGTTCGGCCATGGCGTACGCTTGAGGGTGCGAGGAGGCGAGGAATAAGACCACGAGCCCTTACCCCCCTAGCCTTTATATGATTTTAATCGCGCGCGAACACGTCAAAAACGAAGTACTTAAAATCGTATATCGGTCTGCAATATTAGTCCAGTCATGACATCAGTCAAATTTTAAAAACTTTCCGCGCGATAATTTATGGTGACCCAAAAGGAAATTATGTACATGTACTTGAAAGTCGTAATGGCAGGAGTGCCGTTTCACTTTCAAAATTAAAAACGGAGGTCATTTGAAAAATATCAGTTCAGGCATTTTGGGCACCTGTATCAGACTTAACTGATATTTGAAATATCAGCCTGATATCAGTACAGTCTTCACTGATCTCAAAATATCAGTCCAACCCTGGTTGAGACCCCGTAGAGGTGTTCGCATGTGTTGACAAAGGTGGAGGGCATACCGAGTTGACGCATGCGCCCGCGGCCCGCCGGATCCGGCTACGGTGACATGCCCCCCCCCCCTCTTCGACACCCACTACCCCGACAGACCTTCATACTCCTAGGGGTCCTTGAGCGTGGGCCCGGGTGAGCGCGGAGGCCCCCGCTCAGGAAAAGGCTGCTCGGTGGACGCGCGATCAGAGGGGGGAGGGTACGGCCACATGCCGGAAAACCGACAGGTACCCGGGTACCAGACAGAGAAAAAACCGGGGAAATGAGCGGGGAAAGTTCAGGCGCGGAGGCATGAGCGCTAGTTTTTTCTATGTCTGTGTGTCTCGGTCCCCCCCACCTGTCCTCGAGGTGATGGGGGACCTCGACACGGAGGACCGCCGCGTCGGTGGACGCGGCAAGACCTTGGGGCGGGGTTTACGGGATGGAGCGGCGGGATCGACGAGCGACCGCGCGAGGAGGGGTTTTTTGCCAGCCTTTCCCCTCCTACCTTCGGCAAGACCGAAGTCACGCGGGAGCTAGATTAGGCTGGCCCGTCGTCCCTCCCGAACGCCGACCGGCCTAGGCCGGTCGACACCCCGGTTCGGTGGGAGCGGGCCGTGCATCGTGAAGGTCGAGCAGCAGTTTAGTTTTGCATTTCTAGACAAGTGGATTTATTTTTAGATCTGATTTTCTTGATTACAAAATTATTACGCTGTTACTGCTAAGGTGGGGGGACTGTGGCAATTACTGCGGTTGCTTACAGTAATATAACTCCCGAGGAACGTCGACACACATTGCAGATAGGTGTGTCGATAAGAAATGTACCTGGTCGGGGAGACCCGGGCCCAACTTGCTAATAAGTCTTGTATGGCGAAGTAGAGTGGCCCGTGAGACAGCAGCCGGTCCAGTTTGCCGAGACATGTTGTAAACAATTTCAATTTCAATTTCAATTTTGACGCATGTGTTTGAACATGATGCGGTGGTCCGCGGCATTGAACGCGCCTTTGAAGTCCGCGTACATGACGTAGATGTCTTTGTCGTGCAGTTTCGCGTCCTCCATCGTCATGATGATGGAGGAAAGTGCGTCGTGGATGCTGCGGTGTTGTCGGAATCCGTCTTGTTGGTCGCTGAGAATGCCGTGGGTTTCGGCGTATTTCGAGCCTGCATCTTTGATTAGAGCGGTCCATAGCTTAAGGAGGTCATTCATGAGGGCGATGGGGCGGTAGTGGTCGAGGAGGGTGGGGTCACCTTTTTTATGTAGCAGGCATGTTGTGCTGTGGCACCATTCAGGAGGGGTGTAGGACTTATGGGCGAGTAGGGAGAGGAGAGAGAAGAGGGCGGAGCGGGTCGCCGGTGGCAAGAATTTGATTATTTCGTCGGGGATACCGTCGGGGCCGGGGGCTTTGCATGTGCCTAGTGAGTTCAGGGTTTTATCGAACGTGTCGCGGGTAATCATGTCGGCGAGGGTGAGAGAGGGGTCCCCGCGGGGTTCGATGGTGAAGTTGTCGGGGTTGTCTGGGAGTTCCCATTGGGGGGATGGGCAGGTCGTGAGGGGTGGCGCGGCTGAGTTCGGTGGCGAAGTGAGAGTGTACCGCTTCTAGGACGGCGGAGGGAGAGGTTGCGGTAGTTTTATCGGGTATAGTAATGCGGTGGAGGGTCGAGGAGGCGCTGTTGGGGGGAGGAGGCCGCTTTCAATTTTCAAAAGGCGGTGGGAGGATTTAGGGCAGGTGTCGTAGGCCGTATTGGCGCGAGTTTTTATTTTCCTCAATTTATTTGTGGTGGTGGCGCGCAGTAGGTGCCGTATGCGTGTTTGGCACTGTTGCTTCATGGCGTCATAGGTGAGATATTCGGTCGTGTTTAAGAGGGCTTGGGCTAAGGGGAGGGGGCCGTTGTTCGAACTACATTTGCAGAGTTTTAATATGTGTTTGCGTGTATTTTTAGTAAGCCAAGTAGGGTCGAGGGACGCCTGGGGTGGACGGGGTTTCTTGGCGGGGAGGAGAGGCCATACAGTGGCAGCGTGGTCCATGTGGAGAGAGAGGAGTGAAGTGAACTGCGAGGCGAGGGTGTCAAGGGTGTCGGGGGTGGCTGATGTATGTGGGGTGTTGATTATGTCCGCGTGGAGGGCGGCCGTTTGGTTGATTAGGTCGGGTGTGCTGGATTGATACGCTTGTATGTGGTCAGGTGTGAGGGGAAGTTTAAAGTTGAGCTTGCGCGTAGTGTGGTGCGTGTGGGGGTGGATATGGCGGGGGGGGGGGGTGTGCTATCAGAGAGAAGGGGGCAGGAATGACGAGGTGGATTGTAGAGAGGTCAGAGAAGTGGGAGGGGGAGGGGAATACCGAGCAAGAGGACGGTGGGAGGACGAGAGGCGTAGGGGGCGTGGTGAGTCAGTGGTCAAGGCAGCCTCCGCTGCGGGGGAAGATAGGGACGGGTATGTGGAGGGGATGGAGGTGGGATTCGAGTATGGAGGTGAAGGCGGGGTGACATGTACCTTTTGTGTTGGTCGACTGGAAGTCCCCTCCCCAGAGGACACGGTGGTTCGGGTGGTCATCGGCCAGGCGGAGGCCCCACGCTGCAACTTCAGCATATAATCGGTTTAGTTGGGTGGTGTGGAGCTGGGGCATGTATGCGCCTATGAGGAGGTAGGGGGTGCCTGAATGTGGGACGAGTTTTAGGCCGGCGATGTGGGGGATGAGGTGGGGGGGTGGGGTTAGGACACTTGCAGACTAGAACGAGGCTCTACGGACCGCGAAGAGAACGCATGCGTTGGACATGGGCACATGTGAGTAGTAGGGTCGAGAGCTTTTGAGAAGGTATTGGGGGAGGGCGATACGCCAGCGGGATTTGTGGGTGGCATGGTTGGTTTCGGTGAGGATGAGGACGTCCGGGCGGTGCGAGGTAGAGAGGTTTTCGACATTTGTAATGGAGGTGTGGAGGCCGCGGGTGTAAGAGGTGGAGTGGTAAGATGTGTGGTTAGGGAGGATGGGGGAGGGGAGGGAGGCGGAGGAGTTGGGAGGGTCGTCGGGGGGGCGGTCGACGTGAGGAGATCGGAAGGGAGGGTGGAGGGGAAGGGGAAGGGGGGAGGGGGATGGGAGGGGTAGGTGATGGGGTGAGGGTAATGAGGTGGAGTGGTTGGGATGTGTGGTTAGGGAGGATGGGGGAGGGGAGGGAGGCGGAGGAGTTGGGAGGGTCGTCGGGGGGGCGGTCGACGTGAGGAGATCGGAAGGGAGGGTGGAGGGGAAGGGGAAGGGGGGAGGGGGGTGGGAGGGGTAGGTGATGGGGTGAGGGTGGGGTGTGGGAGCTGAGGGGGGGAAGGGGGTTGGGGGGGGTGGAGGGCTGTGAGTATTGAAATTGAAACTGAAATTTTTTACTCCAATACCAGTAAAACCGGCTGGAGTCTCTGGGCCCCCACTTATGCTATGCCATGCTGGACTTAGAAGCGTGACGTAGACCGTGAACCAATAATCCCAACCTCTCCAATGGCAGTAACGACACCGTCTAAAACATACCCGTATCCAGGTACTTATTAGTTTTCTGATCTATACTTAATTTTTTTGGATACAGTATGAAAAAAAAAATGTCGCTATTCTCCACGATACGCGGCCTGCTCTAGCCGCGGCGGGGTCGCTGATCAGCAAGGCTGGTCAGCATGAGCGGGTCGAGTTGAACCTGACTGACCTCGGCTCCTGTGCGACTCCGGTCGTGCCGGAGGTAGGGGGAAAGGCAAGTGAAAATCCCCCCTCGCGCAGGTCGTCGTCGGACTCGTCTCGATCCGTCCTCGTCCCCGTCCGAGATATCGGAGATAGTAGTCGCTCTTCTCGGCGCGACTCTCCACCTAGTCTAGCCTTCTCCCCTCCTGCGGGGGCTGGGAAGAGAAAATAGCTAGGCTGCAGACGGTGTCTGGCTGGCTCTCCTGCCTCCGAGCCAGATGTCTCCTGTCCCCTGTCCGTTTGCCGTCTGTTTCCACCACCCATCTGATCGCGCTGTGCTGGCCGCACTTGCCTCCCCCGGTGATTTACGTTGTTAAGGGGCCGCCTATACGAGCAGTGTGCCGTTGCGATAACCCGGGGCACATTGCCTAAGGCAGCATGTCGATAACCGGGTACCGACTAGGGGAGGGGGGACGGATAATGCCCATGGATCGGCTATCCTCAAAAGATGGTGGGTACGGGAATATTTAACCGAAAACCCCCCGTACCGGGTTTTTCCGGCAGCGGATGATCCTCCTGACCTCCGCCGCCATACCTTGCCGCTCCTCCGGCTGCGACCCGCCTCCGTCCTGCGTCTCTTCGGGCCTCTCCCCCAAGGGAGACCAAAAGGTTTCGCAAGGCTGGCGGCTGCTAGCGAGCGCCGTGCCCTAGCGCTGCTTCCCAGCTGTCCGCCGCAAGCTCCAACACCCTCGTCCCACCGCTGATCCGTCCGTACCCTTCCTTGCCAAAAAACATTCCGCAGTCCTCGTTCCCGTCAGGGCGGGAGAGTATCTGTGAGTATTTAGTCGCTGAAAGAACAAATCGGACAGGCCGAGCGGGAGATCCTTGTGTTGGTGTACGGATATTATGTTTTCCAAAACCCTCCGTACCGGGCTTCCCGACAGCTGCTGATCCCGCGGATCGCAGCTGTCGGTACCTCGTTCAACCCCCTACCGTGCCAAGCCTGGCACGGCTACAGGGTTACTAGCGCCCACCGCGTGGAGGTAGAGGTAGGTGCCGACGGGCCTGCGAACGCACCTACCTCCGGGGCCGCCGCCGCCGCGCCGCCGGCGGGCACCGGCTGTGAGTAGTTGGGGTCGTCCCATTGGGAGGGGAGTGGAGCGGAAAGTGCGGTTCCATAGGAGTGTGTGGAGGGAGTATACAGTGGTTCGGGGGTCGAAAGAGGGGGGGTTGTACTCTTGGTCTGGGGGGATTGTGGTGATAAAGTAGGTGTGCAACAAGGCGTGGGTTCCGCACGACCATGCGTTGTCTCTGTCGTTTTGGCGAGGGGGGTTGAGTAAGCGAAGGTCACCGACGGGTGGGGGGGGGGGGAAGAGTTCCAATTGGAGAGGAGATTGAGAGAACGGGTGAGGAGGTCGGGCGGAGGGGGGTGGTGGAGAGAGTCAATCAAGGTAGCGGAGGAGTGGGTTAGGTGAAGTGAGAGTGTTGCCATGCAAGGACTAGGAGAGCGTGGTTGGGCGTACCCGGGTGGGGGGGGAGAGCCTCGATAAGAGAGGTTAGTCAATTGGCAAGGGTATTGTGAGTTGTGGTAGTAATTGTCGACTTCGTTATTGGTGATGACTGTATAGGAAGCTGTGGGAGTGGAGTGGAGTTTTGTTAATGAGGTAGCAATGCAATAGAGGTTGGAGAGGTCTTGGTACCGCCCCCATTGGAAGGAGAGGACCGCAGAGGAATCGAGGTATCCGATGGGTGTAGGTAGGCCGTTTTATAGGTTTAGGTCGAATAGGTAGTTATGTAATGCGATGCATCAAGTGCGGGGAATAAAGTGGGCCGGGGAGAGTTGACTAAAGCACGGTGTTTACAGTGTGGCGTCGGATATCGGGCTGGGGGGTGTGGGGGTGGTTGTTGGGTCTGACCTCTGGGTTGTCATGTGGGGGACTAATGATGACATTCGGCCTTGTCGGCCGGGGGTGACCTTTGGGGGCTGTTGGGGCCGTTGGAGGGGAGGTGGCAAAGGGGAGGGTGCTGGTCTCCTCTAGGTCGTCCTCCAGCACGTCATCGAATTCATCGAGGGTGTAGTCATCGCCGTCCGGTGAGGAGGGGGGTAGGGGGAGGAGGGTGGGGTCGAGGGAGGGAGGGGGGGGCGGGAGGGGAGACCGGTGGGGGGTTGGGCGTGGGGGTATGGGGGGGGGGTAGTGTGGTTTTGTGTGGGGGTGAGGGAGGGGTACGGGGGGGCGCGAAGGGGGGGGGTGGGGAGGTTTTCTTGCGGGAGGGGCGGAAGTGCTTGGCGATGCCGGCCTGGGGTGTGGGTTTGAGTGATGGGTAGGTGGGGGGTCGAGGGTAGGGGGGGGTTCCGCATGGTCGGCTGGGGGGGAGGTGGGAGGGTGTGGGGAGGCTAGTAGGGTTGGATGGAGGGGGGAGTGGGCGGGTATGGGGGCGGGGGTAGTGGTGGAGGGGGGGTGGGGTTAGGTGTGGTTGTGGGGAGGGATAGGGGAGATAGAGGAGTCCATGGGGTCGGAAGAATCTTCAGTGATGACGGGAAGGGGGGTAGGGGCTGTGGTGGGGTGGGGGTTGTTGGGGGGAGCAGTAGGGGTGTGGGAGGGGTTGGCGTGGAAGGAAGAGGTGGAGGCAGGGTGGGAGGTGCGGGAGCGGTTGGGTGGCTTTGGGTGTGTAGGGGCGGGGGCCGGGGTGGTGGAAGAGAGCTGGATGTCGGGAAGGGAGGAGAGGTCGATGGGGAGGTCCTCGTCGGCGGCGTGCATGTGAAAGTCAGAGGGCTCGAGGGGCCACTGGTCGGAGACGTGGCAGTCATGTAGGTGGCGGGTCCATTGGAGAAGGAGGGCGGGGGGGTTGCGGTAGAGGGTGTAGTTTTTGGTGTGTGTGAGAGGAGGTGGGGAGGGGGTTTTGGTGAAGATAGGGTCCGAGAGACGGGCCCTACCAAAGGTTGAGTAGTGGTGGGGGGTGATGTTGAGGGTGCACGTAGATTGTGTGTGTGCTCCTCTGTGGATGAAATTGTGGTTGAGGGGGATAGTGGCTGTGCCGTTGGTTGAGATGAGGATGCAGTACATTTCTGTGCTTAGGGATATATGTATGCTGGTGGTGATGGTGGGGGAGGTGGAGGGGTGGGAGCGGAAGTATGAGCCATCTGGAAGTTTTTTCAGGGTTGTGTAGGGACAGAGGTTGAGGGGGTTGTGGGTTGGGAGGGTTGATGAGGGGGTATGATGTTGAGTGTATTCATTGGTTGTTTGGTATAGCAGTGTGTATAACCAGTGAGTGAGTGGAATGGCGCCGTCATGTTGATGCAAGGGAGGGAGAGTGATTGGCGGGACTAGATGAGGACAATAGTGAGGCAAGTGGCCGCCCAGGAAGTGCCTAGAACATGTCTTGTGATTGGGGGGGTGTGATGGTGATGGTGTGAAGGTGGTGATTGGGGGGTACGGGTTCGTGAAGTGAATATGAAAATCTGTTTAGTGAAACCGGGCCAGATTGTGAATAATGAATGGAGTTATTGGGCAAGTGGAGGATATTCACCCAAAGGGAGGAGGGGTCGTCCTCGATCGGGATGGGAACGTCCACGGGCTAGAGGGCGTCCGCGAATTGAAGGATGAAATGGGCATGCTCAAGGAGTTCCACAATCCGGCTTTGGGGGGGGTCGTGGGGGCAGATCCGGCAGAGGTGAGTGCGATCGCTAGGCTGGAGGTGAGAAGGTCCTGTAGGAGGGCGACTGTTTCTTGGCCGGTGATATCAGTGAATAGGGGGGAGCGAATCTTCACCCTTTGGCCTGAGACTGCAGGGGCTGAGGCATCTCGGAGGAATTGAATTTTCTGTTGTCGTAGTTTTCCCAGTAGGGAGGGGGAGGAGGCTGCGGAGGTTGGTGCCGGGCCGGCCGATCGGAGTTCACGCTGGCGTGAAGCGAGTTGGTACATGAGGCCGACCGCGACACAAGAGGTGGGAATGTCGAGGCGAATTTCCTGAAAGCCCAGAAGGAGGTCGGCAGGCATGGGTGTGGTGTCGTAGCTCGTCGGTACTATCGGGTGGTGAGTGCGGGCGGTATGCGCGGACCATCGCGAGTGGTGGGCGAGTTCCCGTCCGATTGTATTTTTGACGCGGTTGGTGAGGTCGTCGAGGCTGTCAAGGCTGTCGAGGAGCCAACGGCGGGCCACCGAGCAGGCCGAGTGTATCGGGTTCGAGGGTAGAGTCAATTCCGGCAAGAAGATACCGTGAATCCAGAAGCGAGCGAGGTGGGAGCGGGTGGTCGAGTAATGGCATGTGAGGAGGTAGGAGTCGATCATACGGGTAGAGAAGTCGTCGGCCGGCCCAAGGTCCGTGGTTGACCGGGGGGCTGCGAGGACCAGGGGGGTTTGGAGTCCACGACGGATGGGGAAGGGGTCCAGAGCGGTGCCCAGGTTCTGTTTGAATGGGGGCACTTGGGGGACAGTGAGGAATGGGGTCAGCGGGTGGCCCGCGAGTTGGTTTCTGGGTTCGCATGTGTATCGCCCTTGGTCCGGGGGTCCCTCAGGAGCGCTTGCCTGTAGGTGGGGGGAGGGTTAGAGGTCGAGGACATAGCGATCAAGCGTGGATCCGAGTAGGGGAAGGAGTCAAGGGGGTTGGTTGAGTGATTTCGAGTTGGTTTTCGAGTGGATTGCGTGTGTTGGCGGCACACGACAGGCCCGATGGGCCATGGGTTTGTTGGATGTTGGCGGCGGACGGTAACGTCCGGACGCTCGGTGGGGCGCGGTGTGGCGCGCCGCTCCCTTAGAGGGGAGCTTTTTGTAAGCGAGGGTTGTGATTGTTCATTCGTAGTACCATGGTGGGTACATGTTTGAATTTCGAAGTGGGTGGCGCGATAGCTGTCGGGGAGATGAAACTCAAAACTCTGAAAGGTGCGCCTTGCTGTGTGTACCGTCTCGTGTCGCTACGGATCCACTGACATGGGTGAGCTAGGCTCGGGTGGGGAGAGGTGGACGATACATGTAGTTCTACGGGCCCTATGTCCACCAGTTTGTCGCTCAATGGGAGGCCAGGCCCATAGCGAAGATGATCGGCGTTGCTCATTCGAGCTACCGACCCATCCCATGTATGTGGTTCAGTAGTACTTTGGATCTTATTACTGTCTTTAGTGACGGTAGGATGTCTTTTTTGCAAATAAGCAGTGCACATGCAGACGTGCAGACGCTAGCGCGCAGGATTTCGCAGCGCCTCGGTGCTGGGCGGCGGGGTGGACGTGGGAAGGGTCGGTAAATCAAGCGCGTCTCTACATCAATATTGGTGGAGAATGCATATCTTGTTGTAATCATAGTAATTTTTACATTCCTAGTTTCTAAACTTGCTTGTGACATGATGCACTTATACCTCTAGCAGTCCTCATGAGCAGCATGTGCCTTCCTCTTCTTGCGCTCGGGAGTAGGCAGGTCGGCGTCGTGGTGGATGTTGGTTAATAGGGCGTTCATGGCTTCTTACACACGCTTCTTCGGTTGTTGGCTTGTCTCGAACTTCAAGCTCCTCTTGGTAATACAATGCATGTGCTCCGAGGCATGACACCCATAGTTCAGCAAGTCTGCATAGGACTCGATGAACTTGGGAACATGGCACTGTAGAATGTGCATGTCGACCGTCACATGATCCGCATGACCCGCAGCGTTGGCAAACGCCGCCACAAAATTCTCGGCCACTAGTTTCACCTAAAGCGCATTTGTTTTCATTTAGCATAATGTAATCGTATACTTGCATCACATAGCTTTAAACGCATTCTCTCATACCTCACGTGCCCTCTTTTTCCTCATGACCATGGGAGGGAGCTCCTTTGTCTATGAACAATGAATTGGTTCCACGAGCAACTTCCACAGGTCCACGTAGAGCTCCCATGCTTTCTCAGCCTTGTCGTGATCCGCCTCACATACGGAGGGGAAGGAGGCCCGCACGTGCTCCAATAATCGCTCGTGGCCTGCCAGCAACTTGATACACTCCTCTCCGATGAAAGACTCTTTCCTCTAACCGATACTGGCAGTGCCTTGCTTCTTCGACTGCCGTTTTTTTACGACGCATGTGGGTGACATATGCGACGAGTTAGCAAAATTGTACAAATTGTTGTTCACTTTCATGTTTGTGTTCTTCAAAAGTATTGAATGGTATTTCATTTTTTCGTTTCAATTCAGTTGGCATCACGATACATTTATTTGTAGCTCTCGTGTTAACAAGATCACCTTCATTTTCAGGTTTTCCAACAATCCAACATCCATTGTTGCAATTTGGCACTCATTTCCATGCTGTTGCCGCAATGCCGCTGAGTCGTATGGCAATACAATTGGGCCACGATCCGGAGGTTGATATGCAGCAGTCGGGGATACGCCGGGACGGTTCGATGTGAAGCAATAGGGGGAAATTGAAACTTTGAGAGGCGTGACGTTGCTGCCACTTCCGCGTGGAAGCGTCGGAACCAGTAGGCCCGTGCTCCTCCACTTGTGTGATGTTATTGTTGCAACATGGGTAAACGTACGGGAAGGAGATAACCCCGTCCAGCTTAGTGTGCGAAGCTTGCACCTGCCACTTGAGTTTCCGCTCGAGCACTCTTGTGTTTGTGGCGCGCAACGCCTCCCATGTCAAGTGGAAATCTGAAGTCTGCGCTGTGCAGTAGTAGCAACCCTCCATTGCGTTGCAACAACATTGGCCAATGAAACCGTTCAAGTACTTATAATCGCCGCCTTCACACGGGTGCAACACAACTTCTGTCCCATCCCGCAGCTTCAAGGTGTGTTTATGGATCTCATTCAGCTGCGTGTAGGTTCTCCATCCCTTCTCTATGCATGTCTCATACGAGTCCTCCCCTAGTGCGCACACCACCGCTGAATTTGTAATTATCATAATCAAAAACTCAAGCGCAATCGTCCACTTGAGTATGCAAGCATGGAACACAATTGAATGATTCGTGAATCAAATAAATGACCTTCATACGGCATTTACCTTCGTACATAGGCACGGGGCTGTTTGCGAGAGGCTTGTTGTTGTCGACTCCATCATGACGGACAATCTTGACGAAGCATGTGGTTTGCTTCACCCGTTTGAATACCTCTGTTGAGTCCGTGATGCCTTGCAAACAAACTAAACCAGTCAAGTCCAAGCTATCTCGAATGTCCCATATCTTGCGCTCCACAAGCGGCAACAAATCCACGTAGGTTGTTGTCACTTCCTCGCTGCCGAGCTTGTCCACGTTGATTCCGAAGCCAATAGTAAGCTCCCTTCGGAATTTCCGCACCGCCCGCACCGACGAATTCGCGGACATCTGTGGGAATTCCAGTCCGCATGATTGCATGATGGCTGGCGTGTAACGAGCCGTGGTCTCGTTGAATGTCTGCCCGACGCCACGAATCATCCGTTGCATCTTTTTCTAGCTCAACCGCAGCTAAGTCTTCAAGCTGCTCCCCTTTTTTGCATCCCAAAAGCTCTCAATGTCTTTAATGGCCGCTTTGATAGCGGCCTTGCAGCACGGCGCCACTTTCGGCGCCCTTACACATAAATGTTGGCGTCGTTCCCTTAGCGCCCATGTTTTTGGGAACTTTGAGCGCAGCCTGTCGACGACGAGGCTCTGGCACCTCTTTGCCTCATCCTCCGAGGAAGCCTTCGGTGCGCACTCATGCAAACATCCCGCTATGGCATTCGCGAGCACGCTAGCATACCTTTCGCTGAACCAATGGGGTAAGGTGAACTTCCGGCTGTTACTATGGCTTCCCGGTCGGTGCGCCTCGGCGACCTCGTCCTCCAACTTCTCCCCGACTCGACGATTCTTGACGACCCTGAGATGCTCCCTAGTGACACGCTCTTGCTCGGCGCGCTTAAGCCGTGCAACTGTGATGATGAGTACTTTATTACGAGTTGATAGTATTACTTTCTAGCATTTAAGGCTGCTTGATGCCTAGCAACGGTCGGACCTTCCGTATTATTAGACCCCACTTTTTCAACTCCCCTTTTAGCCTAGCTATCTCAGAATGCAAGCTCGCATGAGCCTCTACCGCTACTCGGCGGGCTACTTGTTGTTGATACGACGCCACCTGCTACTCGAGCAGTTGCCGCTACAATGTGCGAATTCGCGCCTCAATCGCCCCGGCCGGCGTAGTGGAGGGCTCTGCTTCTTGAAGCGCCCGGAGCTCCTATCTCGCGGTCGTACAAGTGCATGCACTGAGCTTCCTTTTGCGCCATCCCTTGCTTCGCTGCCGCTCGGAAGTGTGACTTTAGAGGAGGAGGCGATAGGACCAATGGCAGTGGCATGATGCCGAGTTACCGGACGAGACGGCACGGTGGAAACCCCGATACCGAACATCGGGGTGAGAGAACACGATGCGACACCTTTCCGCGTGCACTAGTTCAACAGACGCGAAATATTATTGCAAGTTAATGCCTTTTTCGCTCGGCCGCTGTCTAGCTACGTGAGAAACGTGTGCGCACAGACAAATAAGGCGAGGGCTACAACATCATAAACTGAGCATGCGCATCAAGCGGCGCAACAGTAGAGCGTTAACGGCGCGCGGTATAAAATCATTTCGGGATTTTTTCGGAACCCCGGATGTATGTACATATACCCGCGGGAATCGTTGTGGGCTGATTTCCAGCAGTCGGTAACGCAAATACCGGCCAAGGTAGTCGCTAGTCGGAACCAACAGTCTTGGGTTAGCCAAGCCTCCTCCATCGAGAGCTCGTGTTGTCGTGACTGGTTGTGGTTCTCTACCCGAGGAATGCGCTCGAAGTAGTTGGACACTACATGTGGTTGAGAGCTAGCACGGGTAACGATGTTGCCGTTGTCGTCCGCCCAACGTTGAATGTAGGGGTTGACGTCGGCCATGCCGCTCGCGCCGACAAAGGAGATAAAAAACAAAAGTTTGCGCCGGTTGTACTTGCGGCCGGTTGCCACTATTTAAATACCCTCCACAATAGTGTTGAGGTGAACTCTGCTCCCTGCATGTGCCGTAGACATGGATTCCTGAAGAAAAGCCTTGGGAAAGAGGCCGTGCGAGGTCTTCACAAGTCCGGTGAAGTGGCTATTCATCTTGCATTCTTGCTAAGGGCCACCACGGCCTGCGTGTGGAATATTGAAGGTAAGTGCTTATCCCACATAGGAAAGCACATAACACATGACAACAATAAATTTCGTTATGCTTCTCTTACCTTAACATACCCGAATCAAGCATTCCCCAATAGCGTCATGTCTTCATCACTTGTATCCTCCGCTATTCGTAGCACACACGCAGTAGATATTCCATGTTAGGCTGCATAGATTTTTTCGCGCATGGCGTTCTTCCCCTCTTGCACTTCCATATAGACCATGAAACCGGTTGCACAGTCGCACTCAGTCTTCATCTCCGTCCCCAAGGGCTTTGGCTTGCGGAGGCGCCCGCCGGCGGCGCAGCGGCGGCGGCCCCAGAGGGGGGTGCGCTCGCAGGCCCATCGGCACCTATCTCTACCTCCACGCGGTGGGCGTTGGTAACCCCGTAGCCGTGCCATGATTGGCACGGTAGGGGGCTGAACGAGGTACCGACAACTGCGATCCGCGGGATCAAAAGCTATCGGGAAGCCCTGTACGGAGGGTTTAAAAAAAACATAATATCCGTACACCAACATTAGGATCTCCCGCTCGGCCAGTCCAATATGCTTTTCAGCAACTAAATACTCACATACACTCTCCCGTCACGGCGGGAACGATGTCTGCGGATTGTTTTTTGGCGAGGAAGGGTACGGACGGATCAGCGGTGGGACGAGGGTGTTGGAGCTGGCGGCGGACAACGGGGAAGTAGCGCTAGGGCACGGCGCTCGCTAGCAGCCGCCAGCCCTGCCAGAGCTTTAAGTCTTCCATGGGGGCGAGGCTTGAAGCTACGCAGGACGGAGATGGGTCGCGGTCGGAGGAGCGGCACGGTCTGGCGGCGGCGATCCTTTGGATCGACCGCCGCCTGAAAAACCCGGTACGGGGGGCTTTTGGAAAAATATTCCCGTACCCAACATCTTTTATGGCTCGGCGACTCGATCCTTGTGTCCGACCCACCCCTCCCCTAGTCGGTACCCGGTTATCGACAGGCTGCCTTAGGCAATGTGCCTAGGGTTATCGTAACGGCATACTGCTCGTAAAGGCGGCCCTCTAACAACGTAAACCACCGGGGGAGGGTACGGCCGGCCATAGCGCGATCATATGGGTGTTGGAAACAGACGGAACAAGGACGGAGGACAAGAGAAAATCTAGCACGGAGGCAAGAGAGCCAGCCGGACACCGTCTGCAGCTTAGTTATTTACTCTTCCCAGCCCCCGAAGGAGGAGGGAAGACTCGGCTAGGTGGCGAAGTGCGTCAAGAGGAGCAACTACTACCTCGGGCGGGGAGGAGCACGGATCGAGACGGGACCGACGAAGATCTGAGCGAGGGGTTTTTTTACATGCCTTTCCCCCTAGCTCCAACAAGACCGGAGTCGCACGGTACCCGAGGTCAGGCACGTTCGCCTCGACCAGCTCACGCTAACCAGTCTTGATGATCAACATCCCCGCAGCAGCTGGAGCATGCCGCGTATCGTGGAGACTAGCGGCACTTTTTATTTCATACTGTATCCAAAAGAAATACGTATAGATCAAAAAATAATAAATACCTGGTTACGTGTATGTTTTAGACGGTATCGTCACTGCCAATGGAGAGGTTGGGATTAGTGGTTCACGGTCTAGCCCACGCTTATGAGTCCACATTGGCTTAGCACGGGGGGGCCAGAGACAAAAGCCGGTTAATTTTGGTATTGTTGTAAACAATTTCATTGCATTTCATTTGGCTTGCGGTGAATGTAGGTTATGTTGGGTAGCTCGCCTAGCTTGTCTTTGCGAGGTTGATAAGCCGACATGTTTTCATCCATCATTTGGTAGACCCCTTGGTGTAGAACGTCCCTCCTATTTGTGTTGAAGTCGTCCACACTATTCCGGAACCATGCCCACGGGAATAGGCCAATATATTGTATCTCTGCTTTGCAATATTCAATAAGCGAACGAATAATCTTGAACCTTTGGAATGCCATATATTTTTTAAACTGTGGCTTATCTCTTATCCCATCAAGCATGTCGTTATTCTCCCACGAATCTCTACCCATTTGCCCATTGACGGTTCCCGCTACCATCAAACCCCCAAACATGACGAACTCTGTTGGGATAATCTGCCTAGTGTCCGCCCTCTTGCTTAAGCATGCATCGTCAAGCTTCCGTAGGTCGGCGTGCATGTCCCCGGGGTAGAGCTGGAGCCACAACTTCAAGATTTAAACTCGTCCGTCCGCCGTAGGTAAGCCTCCCTTCAGCCCCACCCGCCCTCCCTTTCGAACGGCACGCACCGCAACTGTGTCCGCATGTGGGTCGTGCTCGGCAGCGTTATCATGTTGAAGCACCGTCCACGTCGCCATTGCCCTTGGCTGACGTACTGTGACGGTGACCCCAGGTACGGGTGGGACCCACGCAGCGTCCTCGACGCCTTGGGAGTCATGGGCGGTATCGTCGGGGGGAGCGGGGTCGCCCTCGTCGACGGACGAGTCGCCCTCCATATCTAGGGCTTCGCTAGTGTTGCCGGGAATCTCCCCCGCGTCGGTAAGCGGCGATATGTCGCTGGAGCCGGAGTTAGCCGAGGACCCCCACGACAATAGGTCGATAGGTAGTGTGGGTTCGATAGTCGGCGTACCGGTATCACTCACTACCGACCTTGTCATAATTGGTACTAATAACGCACTCTCCGTAACTGCACCGGGAATTTGCACCGTTGGCCGGGGGGGGTTGAAAGGGCATTCGCAGTGCAATGCGTTGTGCATTGCTGGTCTGTGTTTGTGCTGGGGCTAAACGGCAAGCGTTGTCGCGTTCGACGCGTAGAGCGCGAGCCGACTCGTGTTTCGGCGGCATGCCATCCCAAATTACCACTCACATGCCTTCACCGATAGACTCGCCGACTGTCCCGTAGGTTCGGTCACGTTGTTGTCGTTGTGCACCATCGTTTAGGAGCTGAAGGGGGCCTCTACGGGCGGAGACGCGCGCTCCAGTGGTTACGGTCTACCTTATGGTGGTGGTGGTGGTGGGTCGCCGACATACGATCTCGGCAAATTGCACGTTTGAACCGCTTCCGCACCACCCAAGGTTTTGCTGAGTCAACGGAGTTTAGCAGAGAACACCCTCAGGTACACGCTGCCAAAATTTGACAAAGTACCAACTTTTCCTCGCGTGGATGGGGCTGATCCGTTTTTTACGTGACTCTGCTGGTGTGTGATTGGTCATAAAAATGTAGTACTTATCATATACATATCCCCCAGGCACTAGTTACTGGTGGATTCCACTGCTTTTTTGTAATAATCCTCCATAATTCGGGTGCGGCAGTGCCGCCTCATCACTCGATCCGCAGTTCTCACTTAACAGCAGGCGATCAGCTAAGTTTAGCATTTCAGTACTCTCCCGATAGATAGCCGGGCACGGCGTGTCGTCGGGCAGCCACCTACAGCTACACCTCTGACAGGCTGTGCGGTGCCTGGCCGGAGCCTGCTAGTTTCTGTAGATGGGAAAGGACGAATACGCCGCTGTAACTCTATAACTTCGCGGTTTTTTGTCTGACTCTGTACCTGGCGCTTTGTTGACGAGGAAAGGGTTCGACACCGCACCCTGCCGCCACGGGCGCTTTCTGCGCGGCGTCGCCATGAAGTGCCACTACGAAATTTTGGGAGTGGAGCGCGACTGCGAGAATGGCGAAATCAAGAAAGCCTATCGCAAGTCCGCGCTGGTGTGGCATCCTGGTGAGTGCGCTGCGCTGCTGTCGACCTGACCAACCCCCGAGCAGCACCACTCGGCCCGGTCCCGACGAGCTCGTCCGTCTACGAAGCGACCACGGAGCCCAATGGTGTAAAGTTTCAGATCTCTTCAGGCTTGAGGTTTTTTGTTCTAGAATGTAGATATACTGACGGCTAGTGGTACAAAGCAGCGACGAGGCCGGCTGCGGGTGTGTGCGTGTGTGTGTGTGTGGGGGGGGGGGGGGGGGTATGCGTGTGTGTGTGTGTGTGTGTGTGTGTGTGTGTGTGTGTGTGTGTGTGTGTGTGTGTGTGTGTGTGTGTGTGCGTGTGCGTGTGCGTGTGTGCGTGTGTGGGGGGGTGGGTGGGTGGGTAGGTGGGCGGGTAAACCTAGCTGTAGGCCTGACTGATTCTTTCTCTTGCCGTGGCACACTGGCACGTAGACAAGAACCAGCATAGGAAAGACGAAGCGGAGGAGAAGTTCAAAGAGATTTGTAATGCTTATGAGGTACTAAGTGACCCTCACGAGCGCGCTTGGTGAGTGCTCTCCCGCCTTTGTGGCTTTACCTCAGCTGGTCCATATTGCTTCATCATGATGATGGTCATGATGATGCTGCCCGCGAACCATCTGAAGTGTGCTGGAATGAGTGGTGCCCATGTATCAAAGTGTGGGTGGGTGAGGTGCAGGACTGGCGCGGTGTGGTGAGGTCATGATGCAGTGAGAGTTGGGTGCTGCGTTCTTTGTCAGGTACGACAGTCATCGCGATGCCATTCTTCGCAGTGGGGAACGGCACCAGACGGGCGGGGGCGCAGAGTTTGCGGGCGGCAAGCGACCCGACGATGAGATAGACCTGTTTCAGTTCTTCTCACCCTCTGCGTTCTCAGGCTACAACGATGGCGCGAAGGTGGGCATGGACTCCTCCTTTTCAACGTTGCCGCATCCCAATGCATCTCCTGAATAGCGTCATTAGGCATCAGCGCATCCTTGTCAATACTCCTTTTTCAAGCCCCTGAGCACCCTTCCCCCTTGTGCCCTCCGCTCTTACTCTGCCAGGGTTTCTACACCGTTTACGACGCGCTCTTTTCGAAGCTTGCCGAGCAGGAAAATAAAGCTGCTTCATCCGCGCGAACCTCACAGCTGCCCAAGTTTGGTAGGGTTCCTGTCATTGGTTGTTGTGCTGATCATCATTCTAATAGGCTTAACAAGACATTCTCGCCGTGCAGTTGTGGTCACATTTTGCGCAAACTCGTTTGTGCTGTCGCCGTTGGTAACTCCTTTCGATTGCCTCCGCTGTCAGGACTGTCTGCCGCTTTGCACAGCGAGGTGTCTACTTTCTATGCGCACTGGGGCAGCTTTGCCACATCCAAGGATTTTTCTTGGGCTGATCAGTACAACCCGGCCAGTGCCCCCAACCGCCAAGTAAGGCGGAGGATGGAAGAAGAGAATAAGAAGTTTAGAAAGGTACTGCCCATCAGCTATCCCTCATGCACATCAGGCAGTCTCTGCATTGGCAGGGTACACCCATCCTGGCTCACCACGCGCCACATTCATAAATTGCCACATTATCTACTTGGCGCCACTGTGTGTTTTACTCGTGCGTGACCGCACAGGCGGCGCGGAAGGAATACAACGACACAGTGCGCGAGCTGGTCAGTTATGTGAAAAAGGTGAGGCTGTGGGCTGGCATGTTTTTGGTGGTGGAGGTGAAAGTCCAGTGCGCATGCTTGGGCTCTGGATGTATCGCGTTGCACGGTGCTATGAATGGGATACCGCGCGGAGGTCATGTGCTGCTTGACCCAGCGAACACTACACAAGGTTTGCATGTGCTTTGAGTGGCATAGTTGCTTCATCCCTCTCCCCTGTGGTTGACCCAAGCAATCCACGCTGATCGGTGTGTGCTTCACGATGTATCCTGCAATCAGCGTGACAAACGGCTGATAGCTATCCAGCAAGCCGAGGCTGCAAAAAAGGCTGAGCGGGAAGCGGCGGAAGCAGAAAGGTGATGCTTTGTCTTTTGTTGTTCCAACCCCTCCATTTTCTTGGCCTGTCTAGGATGTCTTGATTGCAACGGAATCGGGTCTCGTCCGTTGAATGTCTCTCCGTATCCTCTCTGTACTGGGTGGCTATATGTTTGAGGGTGGGCAGCAGAGCTTTTGTTGCTGCTCGCTTAAGAATCGTAGCCAAAATTGGTCGTGTGATGGGGGAGGGTGCCAGGCTGGGTGACGGCCCATGGTGATCCAGAACGCGCCTTCCCCGAACAAACCATGTGTCCGTGCAGCTGGGCAGGGGGGCGTTGTTTGGTCGCACCTGGGCATCGTCCTTGACACGGTGGCTTGACTGGTGATGGGTCAGGCGGCGACGGGAGAGGGAGGAGCGGCAGCGGAATGCGTCCACATACGTCGAGGCGGACTGGATCACGGCCTCGGAGGGGGTGGCGTACGATGAGAGCGAGGAGGAGGAGGAGGAGGAAGAGGAGGAGTTTTACTGTGTGGTGTGTGAAAAGAAATTCAAGAACCCAAAGCAGCTCGTGAACCACGAAAAGTCAAAGAAGCACCAGCAGAAACTGGCGCAGTTGCGGGCAGAGCTCAGGGAAGAGGAGGAGCTGCTCGCGGGTGTGGCGGCCCTCCTTAGCCAACCAATTGCATGCATATCTTGTTATTCCTTCGCATTTCACGGCGCAGCACCCGGGCGTATGGCGTCGTGTGTGGCGGGTGGTTTGGGTGTCGGGAACTTTAAGTAACACCCAAGCCACCCGTGTGTGTGGTGCGCCCAGAGTTGGGAATTGACGACGGAGCGAAATCCAATGGAGGTGGACGTGAGGCCCAGGATGAGACTGCCAGTGGTGCTGAGGAGGGAGCGTCGGGGACAGACGTGGATGAAGATAGTGCAGATGGGGAAGAAGAGGGCGCGCGGGAGGCAGTAGGGGGTGAGGAGGAAAGTGAGGAGGAGAACGATGATGAGGATGCGGATGAGGATGCCATACTGGCTCGCATGATGGGGGCGCATTCATCTCGACAAACAAAGCCCGTAGAGGAGAGCAGTGAGGAGGAGGATGGGGAGGAGAGCGATGAGGATGAGGATGCCATGCTGGCTCGCATGATGGGGGCGCATTCATCCCGGCAGGCAAGGCATGTAGAGGAGGGTGAGGAGGAGGAGGAGGAGGAGGAGGAGAGCGATGAAGATGAGGATGCCATGCTTGCTCGCATGATGGGGGTGCATTCATCCCGGCAGACAAAGCATGTACAGGGGAGCAGTGAGGAGGAGGAGGATGGGGGAGAAGAGCAGGGTGTGGCTTCTTGCTGTGATGACCGTCACGGTAGCCAGGAGCCCTCGGTGCCGGGGAGTTTTGTTGGTGGTCAGCAGGATGGCCCTAGAAAGGGAGAGAAGGCGGAGGAGGCTGCGTGCGCTGCGGAGCCTGATGAACCGGCATGCCAGAGTGAAGAAGCGGCGTCAGATGGGAAACCGGTGACGCGGTGGGTTGTTACTCTCAACTCTGCTTGTGTCCCCTCTTCGCAGGCGAATAACGTTTTCCTCGTACTTGTCGAAGATCCGATTGGTCTTTTCTCGGTGCGTCGGGATTGATCTGGTTTTTTTTTCGTAATTTTTTTCAGAGAGGATACCGACGTCGTCCATTCGACTGCGGCAGTGAGGGAGAGTGAGGCCCCGACGGCTGCTCACGTTCCGAAAGCTAAGAAAGGGAAAGGGAAGGGTAAGAAGGGGCGGTCGTCCAAGGCAGCGGCAGAGGCGCAGTCGACCTGCGTTATTTGCAGCAAAACGTTTGACTCTCGGAATCATTTATTCATGCACATAAAAGAGACCGGCCACGCGGCCTTGAAGAGATGACGACCTCCGCGACTGTGTAAACGATAGGACGCGCGTCGATTGGCGTATTGTTTTCCCCGCGTCATTTTTGTTCGAGTGGTTGCTTCAGGGCCAGGTGTTTTACCCGACTACCTCGTGAACATGCGGACGCGTCGACTGTCACCAAAGCTAAATTTTAAACGCCACATATCGATCGTTTCGCTATCGACTGCCGCTGACATCTTTGGCTGGTGAAAAGCGGAGAGCTCGAGTGGACAACCATTCGTGCGAAGTATTTAACCATGAACATTCTTGGATTGGTGTGTCTATGGGTTGACTTAAATCACGCGCAGTGCTTTCGCTTTGCTGACGAGTACACATACTCTGCGGCGCAACTACACTCTTCCCATAAAGTCCGTTACTAGCGGCACGCATTTAATTACCCGCCACGCACAGCCGCGATGGCCATGCGATTCGATTGGGGGATAGAGTAATGACTTTCGAACAAAACACCACGGCGCGTTGTTCACTGACGTGAGCACCTTTATCGGCACGCTCCGATTATTGTGGGCACACACGTTGGATTTGCGGCCGAAATTTTGCAGGCCGAAATTTGTGCATGTGCAGGTTATGCACGCCTCTATGCGTGGCTCGGTACACGTAGTGTTGCGGCAAGCCGGGAGACTACTCGACACTGGGCTCTGAGCATGTTTGCACAATTGCACGAGTATCTGCCGAGTGTGTTGCGCCCGGCCGCCTACAGAGCGGCAATACCGAGAATGGCATATCGTGTGCACTAGGTTTTCTTGCCAAGTGCCCGAAAATATAGCCAAGGAGCACGGGCTAGGGACCTATTGGGCTTGAGGGACGGTTGACTTTGAGTGTAAGCACCCTAGCGCGCGGATCGCTGGCCTTTGAAGCTTTCGCATCGCCGGGCGTGAAATATGGCGGGGAGCTTTCAAAGTACCCTAGCACGGGCCTTGGTTTGGCATGCGGCAAATGGCACGGCACCATGCCATCATGGGGCATGAAATGGGTAACGCCGTGAATAGACGAAATATAGAGCACCGATTGTTGAGCGTATTGGCGGAGCGGGTGTGCGGGTACCACCTGTCCAAGGGTTGCTAGCCCCGCGCGAATGTGGCAGATTTTGAAACCCTAAAAACTTTAGTTGGTTGTACGAGGGGCTGGATGGCATCGGACGGCGGATTTGGCGCGAAAACCGTGGCGTAGGCGTTAATTGTATTGACCGATTATTTACTTGGGGGAAGGGCTTCCATTTGCAACTTAGTTTGCTCGAATCGGACACTGTACGGCAAAGTTTGGCTTTTTTAAGCCTCCCAAGCTGTGGGTTTCCGGCCCCTATCCCACCCACGTCAAGCATCTAAACGGCACATGCCATCACACCCACGTGCTCCCATGTTTGCGGACAACATGTTGGGATCCTAAAAACCGCGTGTTATGTCGCCGATTTCGGGAGTATTCACGAGCCAAAAAGTGTGGATAATCCGAATTCCGGGGCGCCCGAATCAGGGTATGCCCCAAAATCGGGGTTGACCCGCTAACCCTAATACGTCATTTCGTAGCCGTGACGGGCCCCATTTGTGCCCCCCTTCCCCCTTTACTTCACCGTCAACACAAGTTTCGGTCCGCCTTTTCAACGAGCTAAAGTACAGTTAAACCCTAGAAACCCTACATGATAAACACCCGCCGTACGCGAAAGGCCCTATTTCACTAGTAACGGACCTTATGGGAAGAGTGTATATATACCCCCGAAAAAAATCGACTCTGCCTCATAGCCACAGCCTGCGGCGGCGTCGCTTTCCAACACCCAGTGTAAAAATACTCGCAAACAAATAACTAGCTGCTCTGTATTCTGAAGCAACATGGAGTCATCTCAAGTCAGAAATACTCAATACAACCTGGCTGGCATTTAAGTCAGGTTGTGAGTTGCGAAATCAATCACCACCGATTGATGAAGTAACGGGAGTCGGCATGCCAAGCTCTAGCTAGAGCTGGACACTCTCTCTCGAATATTTGTGGTTCTTGGTCACCGCGCATAGCAGCTCCACCCAAATATGATTCTTAAACATGGGTGAGCGTTGAAGTCCCAGACCGACCACGTCGGCGAACGTGTTTTCACATACCTCGCGTGCAATATTCTCGCAAGTTGCAGAAAAGAAACGATCAGCAGCTATGATATACCAATATGGTGCAAGCACCGGAACAGGTGGCCTGGCAACAAGACGGAGCACTAAGGGAACTCAAGATTTAAACCTCGGTAGAGTAGATCGCTATCTTGCCTCTTGCGGTCGCCTGCTCAGTCACGGCCCGTGTCATATCCTAGCCATTTAGCTAAGTGCTAGTGCCTCGGGAGAATTGGTGGTACGGTACGTGTACCACAAATACGTGTGGTACGAAGCAATATTTTTCATTAGTACTTATCTCTTAAATATTTCTAAGAAAACTGTATCAGCGCTATATTTTCAGTTGCTCGCACCCTAAGCGCACCACCTCTGTGTCGGGCCATCCGCCCGACTCAGAAGGACCAAAGTCAGATCAAACTCTACCTCAAGCCCGACGCTTCTCGAAACAAGTTGCCAAGAGGATTTTGAAACTTTTGGGAGTCGGAGGCGAAGGTTGGTGTGGTGAGTTGGGCGTGCAAGCAACGTGAAAGGTCGGGAGTGAGCGATGCGCGATGAGGTCGGCGACAAGCTGACCGTCCTAAAGATGAGCTAGAGCTGTGCGGTAAGACCCTCTCGTGTATCGAAAATCAGCTCGATAACGCCCATGAGTATCATGAAATAGATGGACCAGTTGTTTGGGTCGCAGGTGGCTATGTTGCGGCGGGCTTGAAAGTCGAGGGGAGTGTACGAGGTAAGAAGATGCGTGTAGCCGCTCCCCGCCACGACCGCTCCCGCATTTACGCTCGTGTGCCTCGCTTTCTGAGGTACCTAGCGACCAAAATCTTACTGAAACCCGTTCGAATAGGAAAACAAGGAATAATTAGACACTAAGAAGGAGTTGAGGCGTGCTGGTTGCGACGTGGGGGTGGATGCGGGAGTGAGCGTGGCGCATGTGCGAGCGCGGCTATGTGCGCGGCCTCGGCTCGAAGCCCCGCGCTCCGAATGTCGAGGAGGCGACCCTTCCCGACAAAGAGAATGCCATTCAGCGCTCATATAGGAAGGAGGATATCGAGGGAGCGAGTGGGTGTGGAGTTTCAGACATGGGAAGTAAGTGTAGACATAGGCGATAGGCACAGGTCGTGCATTACATCGGGGGGGGGGGGAGGGGTTTAGTGGCTCCGCCAAAATTCAGATTACACAGTTCTTTGTAAAACAAAAAGTAAAAAACACCTCTAATTCCCTTCCAATTTGCACGATAGAGCGCATTGCTACTGCTTTAGCTTCTTTAAGGGGGGTAAAGCTAGGCTTTGTGCGTTTTTGTGTGGCGATCCATGGGCATGTATGCATGTCACTCGACTGCATTATGGCGTCACGTTGCTGCATCATGCTAATGCTACTGGGGACATTTCGTTGCGATAGCGTAGCCTTATTATGCTGCAATTCAGGCAATTTCATGAGCATGGAGTTCTATAGTTGCTGCCTATGGATAGGTGGTGCAAACAATCATGATTAAGGGCTGCATGTTCAGCCCCGCCCAAACCCGGTGGCTTCGCCCGCCACGTTACCAAAAAGGAGCTCGGAAACCAACTTGATATGCCATTAATGCGAGCAGGGGTGAACGGGGAGGTAACATGAGGTCCGTAGCATATGGGTCGTTGCGGTAAAAGTACCCGTTACAGGTCGAGCCGCGTTTTGGAGAAGGAGATGCGTCGGTGGGTAGTGGTGGCTGATTTTCGAAATTTATATTTTCAGCTATTTTTCTACCAGTACCCTCCGTCGGCGCGGCGCGCATCGCGGAGTCGGTAGGCACCAGCTCCACAGGAAATTCGGTCACGGTGTTGGGAGGGAGAAGAGGAACTAATCTTCGATTGATGTGGTCGTCGCCAAGCGTGGGAGGCGGTGAGCTAGCAGGTTCTTGCCCGGCAGTGGGCAGCTCTGCCCGGAGTTGAGTGGACCGCTCGGTAGTTTCCGCACCATCATCCCACCGCACGGTCCACAACTTGGGCCCTACCGACGCATTAACCAAGCCATACTTCCGGGCACGCTGATGGCGCCTTGAGCCGGGCTTTAGGTCCTCTATGGGGCCTCTACGAGCCGAGACCCTTTGGCCTATCCGGACGTGCCGAGCGGAGGTACCGCGGGGGGTAGATGGGGGCAAAATCGTCGCCATGGCGAATAGACGCGGCCGGTAACCGGTATTTCTTGAAAAATAAGTTGACTGGGACCTTCTGCACGTTTTGGACCAATTTCTGTAAAGATTGCTTAAATCAGCGGTCTGTTTGGAGGTTCCAAAAATGACCATTTTCTGTGGTACATGTACCACAAACGTGGTACGTGTACCACCAATTCTCCCGAGGCACTAGTATCTGACATTATTTATTTCCTCTAAATGGTACCTGTATCTTAGCGATATTCAGTGACTCTTTTATTGTCATCACAGCAGTACAACTGTATCGCCGTATTTTCCCTCGACAGTACAGAGTTACTAGCAGAATCTCTTCTAGATAGTTCTTTTCTAGATAGTTCCAAGAGCTTGTGCGATAAGGTTAGATAGACGGTACAGGTAACCTCAGTTAACCTGTATCACTAGTAATAGTTTGGTTTAGTTAGCAGACAACACAAGCTACAGGTTCTAAGGCTGTTTCTAGAACACCTGAGGTGTGGATATTTAAGACGGGGACTTACTGGTAGAGGAGAAGACCGGTACAAAATAGACTTACGCCACACCCAGATTGTAAGAAACCCTGTTCCTAAGACAATCTTACTAATTCTATCTACGCTGTATAATTAGATCCAGAGAATAGGTTCTACTATTAGTCTAAGGTTGCCAACTTAGCCTAACCAAAGTAGCACCTCACACGTGGTTTCGGAGCCTCAGAACAGCTAGACGAGACGAAGATGTCTAACCGAGCAGGAGAGAGACTACCAGAGGAAGTTGATGGTCGACCAGAGGGGGCGCCTTCTGGACCGACACAGCCGACGTCGACAGATGGTAGAAGACAGACAGTGCGAGAAAGATCGAGTCCCACGATGGAGCCTATGTCGGTACACGTCACCGAGATGCTACAACGACTAAGTAACCGAGTTGACACTTTTTCGACTGAGCTATCTCAACTGCGTGACCACGTCGACAACGGTTTCAGACATTTTCAAGGACGAGTGAACAGAAGCCGAGAAACGGAGAATTTTCTTCGAGGAGAACAAGTGAGATCGGAGAGGACGCGAGAGATGCCAAGCATGATGCCGAACGATGTCAAACCAGCCAAGATCAAGAGCATCGCTACGACTAACATCGACGAGCTGAGAAACTGGTTCCGACATGCACGAGGGTATCTACGGTATCACAGCGTTAACCCTGAAGAGCAAAGAGGAGTGTACTGGGTATCTGGCTTTCTGGAAGGACCACTATCGAAGTGGTGGTACTCCCAAGTTGCGCAGACTGGAGATGAAGTCGGTGGAGGATTTTCTGGAGTTTCTGAGATGGAGAAATCCTTAATTCAGAAATTCTGCGGAAGAACACCGGCAGAACAAGCGAGATTGAATTTGGACAAAGCGCGACAGAAAACCACGGTCCTGAAGTATGCGAACTATTTTCGAGAACAATTATTGGAGCTTCCTCACCGTCACGAAGAAGATAACGTACATGATTTCCAGCGCGGTTTGAGACCCTCGATTCATAAGGAGGTTGCCCTGAAAAACCCTAAGACCCTACACGAGGCGATTCAAGCAGCTCTGCGAGCGGAGGCAGCGGAGACCAAGATTGAGACGACCCAACGCTCGACAGGCCGGCTGAACGCCATCGAAGAAGACAGCGACTTTTCAGAGGCAGCGGAGGAGATCGACAGTGAGTCGGAGGAAGATTCGCATGGCGCGACCGAAGAAAAGCCGCGGGAGCTGTACGAGATTAGACGCCTTACTCAAGAGGAGGTCGACAGATTTAAGAAGGAGGGCAAGTGCTTCATTTGCCACAAGAAGGGACACATCGCTATCGACTGCCCAGACAGAAAGAACAAGAAGAACGACAGAACGAAGAAATCCCGGCCGGGAAAGTGAGACATGAGTCGGCAGCTCGCGGCAAGCTGCATGATGAGGTTTCGTCTCCTGCAACGACTCAGGAAGAGACCAGAACAGAAGAAGTACGAGACCCGTTACCTCAAACGACATTGAGGCCAGTCTTTAGGAGCAAGGACTTTAGCGACTGGATGATGAATAGGGAGTATTTCCTGAAGTACTCTCAGACCTACGGACCTTTCGACTTAGATGGAGCTAGCGATAATGACGGCCTTAATTCTCAAGTGGCGGAGGATTTTTGCTGTCCGGCGCGCCCATTTCACGAGAGAGATTTACAGAAGTACCGGAGAATTTGGCTAAATGCGCCATTTAATGAATTAGAATATTTTTGGGGCCATTATTTGCGGAGTAAACTGCTTCATCCCCATCTGAGAGCGGTTATAGTGGTTCCAAAATGGAGGGCAAAACCATGGTTCAAGCTGCTGCGAAATTTCCGACTTGTCGACGAGCTGGCGGCGAAAGAACATGTGTTTACCTGCCCCACGAACGATGGAATAGAAGGAAGAAGGCAAGATGTTGGACCGACAAGATGGACGACGCAAGTCTACGTCGACGACACCGATCGAGTTCGATTTCTGCCTCAGAACCTACAGAATCCCCCGAAGACCTACTGGACTCACTCGACGACTCTTGTTACCGATGGCCGACGAGTGTTACTAGCGAAAGAGGACACTGGAATGGTCTGGTTTCCTGGTGGCAAACAAGAGATTGAAGACGCGACCCCGGAATACACAGCAGTGCGAGCTCTTACGGAGACAACTGGATTTAAGGTGAGCGAAACAAATTTACGCCTTTTAGGGACGGAGTCTTCCGGACAAAATAAGCGCTACGTGTATATCGCTCGCGTTCGACCCGGATCGATACCGGACGCTACGTCAACTTCTCCGGGAGTATGGGCTACCTGGAAGGAATTAATTTCGGCACGGCGTACGGGTTATCTAGTCCGTGGAGATCAGCAGTTCCCTCTTCGTTACGAGACTTTTGGGAAACCGATCGACGGGTGGATGAACAAGAACGTCCGACTAGAAGACAGTGTTCCTGCGACGCTACATGTATCCACAACCCAGTCTGGAACAAGTCTGTTAGTGTTGGGAGGCACCTTACGCGGACATCGATGCCGTATTTTGGTTGACTCTGGCGCTTCGGAAAATTTCTGCAAGGCTGAGTGGGTACGGGAGCATCACATCCCGACGGTTACTGGAGAGAAATACCGGATAAAATTGGCAGATGGTAGTACAACTACGACTCGCCAGCGACTACGGAATGAAGTGCTCACAGTAGGGACCCTGGACATACGTATGGACGCAATTACGACAGAACTGGATAAATTCGACATCATCCTCGGTCAACCTTGGTTACAAGCCGTCAACCCGGATATAGATTGGTCTACTAAAACGATTCGCGACCGTAAAACTGGCGAAGCTATGGTGTCTGGCGACGAGTACACCGTACCTGTGACAGTACATCACTTGGAGGCGGATGCGATGGCAAAGCTACTTAGACAACAACCAGCAGACCTCTTCGTGATTGGACTACGAGAAGTACAGGACGCGGTCGACGACATCAACACTGATCAACAACCTGAGTGGACGACTTCGTTACGAGATTCCCGGAATGAGTTTACGGACATTATCAAGGAGCCTGACGGTCTACCGCCAACTCGCGAGTGCGACTTTGAAATTAATTTGGAGTGCGATGAACCACCCAAGGAGCGAACGTACCGTATGTCACCAGCAGAACTCCGGGAGGTTCAAGTACAGTTGCAAGACTTACTCGCAAAAGGCTGGATTCGTCCGTCTAAATCTCCGTACGGTGCCCCGATTTTATTTGTACGCAAGAAGGATGGTACCATGCGTATGTGCGTAGACTACCGGAAACTCAACGACCTTACGAGGAAAGACCGAACACCGTTACCCCGGATTGATGAGTTACTCGACTCGCTATATGGGGCTCACTATTTCAGCACGCTGGACCTGTATAAAGGCTATCATCAAGTTCGAGTCAAGGAGCGCGACATACATAAGACAGCATTCCGAACTCATTACGGATTGTTCGAGTACTGCGTTCTACCCTTTGGACTTTGTAACGCCCCAGCTGGATTCCAAGCGATGATGAATAGAGTTTTGGCCCCGTATCTTGGCAAGTTCTGCGTGGTATATTTGGACGACGTGTTGATCTACAGTAAGACGGCCGACGAACACCTCGAGCATATTCGACTCGTGTTACGAGAGCTGCAGCGACACCAGTTGCATATCAAACTCTCTAAGTGTTACTTCGCACGATCGAGCGTCAATTTTCTTGGGCATGTGGTGGAAGCTGGACAGATCCGAATGGACCCCGACAAGGTTGAGGCAGTACAGAATTGGCCCCGACCAAAATCTGTGACTGAAGTACGTGGATTTCTGGGACTTGCTGGATATTACCGGAGGTTTATCAACCAATTCGCAACCCTAGCAACCCCATTAACGGACCTGACCAAGAAGACACCGGAATTTCGCTGGACTCCTCAAGCCGAGTCAGCATTCGAGCAAATTAAAGACGCGATGGTACGTGCACCAGTACTGGTAATTCCTGACACTTCTCCTAATGCAAGGTACACACTGTACACAGATGCTTCTGGATTTGCAGTAGGAGCTGTGCTATTACAAGACCAAGGTATTGGATTACAACATGTTGCGTACCATGCTCGAAAGATGAACAAGCATGAGGTACACTATCATGTCCATGAACAAGAGATACTGGCAGTTCGCGACGCTCTACTGAAGTTCCGTTGCTACTTAGATGGCGCGGCGGGATTTACAGTAATTACGGACCACGACACGTTGCGACACTTCTTTCGGCAGCGCGATTTGTCTACTCGACAGGTGCGATGGCTTCAAGTTTTAGCACTTTACCAACAACAGATGGACATCGTATACAAGAAGGGAGCAGTAAACCAGGCAGACGCTCTGTCTCGCCGACCTTACCTGAAGGACTCATTACAGAAGCTGCAACTGTTACGCGATTGGACCAACGACGAAGCAGAATGCGAGTTACACGCACAGATTTTTTCCCTGGAATCCCGGTTACATCCTAACTTTGGACTTCATGCGGAAATCAAAAGCGCTTATGATTCGGACAAATATCTGCTTACCCGGAAATCTCTGCCTACCTGGCTGGTACGTCAATCTAATGGACTCTTGTACGCCTACGGGACAAGACTGTATGTTCCGAACGTCTCTACATTGCGATCAAGAGTACTGTACGAGCTACACGACGCACCGATCGCGGGACACCCTGGTATTATTCGACTATTGGCAGCAGTAACCCGGACGTTTTGGTGGCCTAACATGAAGCGGACAGTACAACACTATGTACGCAGCTGTGTTACCTGTCAACGCAACAAGGCAGCGCGACACAAGCCTTATGGACTCCTTCAATCGCATGAGGTACCGACCAGGCCCTTTGAGCATGTATCGCTTGACCTGATTACGGACCTTCCTGAGTGCGATGGGTATGATGCTGTGGTGGTATTCGTCTATATGCTTACGAAACAGACGATTGTCGAGCCAATTACGAAAACGATTACAGCGGAACAATTAGCAAAAATTATGCACCGCGCTGTTTTTCGGCATTTTGGCTTACCACGGAAATTAATATCCGATCGAGATCCCCGGTTTATGAGCGACTTCTGGCAAACCCTATTTAGGGCTGTTGGCACCAAGCTTAATATCTCTACGAGCTATCACCCCCAGACAGATGGCCAAACTGAACGAGTAAACCAGACATGGGAGCAAGTCATACGATGCTATGTGCACCCCTTGCACGACGACTGGGTTCAACACCTTACCAACGTGGAGTTCGCGATCAACGCAGCGGTTTCTACGTCAACGACTATGTCTCCATTTAAGGCGACGCTAGGATTTGAGCCGACATCTCCAACGACGGCTACATTTGAAGATAACGAGCCTAGCCGTACTTTACCGGAGCAAGTGAAGATTTTGGTCGAGATGCACAGATTTGCCCACGACTGCGTCAAAGCAGCCCAGGCACACATGCAAGACGTTGCAAATCGGCACCGGTTACCAGTACCTTTTACAGTTGGCGACAAGGTTAAGCTCAAGGCGACAAATCTACGGTTTGTACAACAGCCATGTTCTAAACTACGCGACCGCTACATTGGACCGTTTCTCATTACGGAGGAAGTTTCCCCGGTTGCATTTCGGCTTAAGCTACCCCCTGGAGTACGGATTCACGATGTTGTACACGCCAGTCTACTGGAAAGATGGAATTCAGAACCAGAACAGGCCAACATTGCGCAGCCAATTCCGATTGTGCACGATGCGAAGCGATTTGAAGTCGACAAAATACTCGACGTGGCTTTTAACTCCAATGGCACGGGACTTTTGTTTAAGGTCCGCTGGGCAGCACCGTTCAACGTACCTAGCGAGGACACTTGGGAACCCATGCGAGGAGTCAACCACTTAAACATCTTTTCCGAATTCCTTCGAACGGATGTTTATCGAGAATTTTCTGGCACCCCTGACTTTGTCAGATTTCGCAATCGCTGGCCTGCAAGAACCCCCAAGAAACCAAGACCCTGAATACTGCACAGCGAGGACGCTGGTGCTTAAGGAGGGGAGAGTGTCATATCCTAGCCATTTAGCTAAGTGCTAGTATGTGACATTATTTATTTCCTCTAAATGGTACCTGTATCTTAGCGATATTCAGTGACTCTTTTATTGTCATCACGGCAGTACAACTGTATCGCCGTATTTTCCCTCGACAGTACATAGTTACTAGCAGTATCTCTTCTAGATAGTTCTTTTCTAGATAGTTCCAAGAGCTTGTGCGATAAGGTTAGATAGACGGTACAGGTAACCTCAGTTAACCTGTATCACTAGTAATAGTTTGGTTTAGTTAGCAGACAGCACAAGCTACAGGTTCTAAGGCTGTTTCTAGAACACCTGAGGTGTGGATATTTAAGACGGGGACTTACTGGTAGAGGAGAAGACCGGTACAGAATAGACTTACGCCACACCCAGATTGTAAGAAACCCTGTTCCTAAGACAATCTTACTAATTCTATCTACGCTGTATGATTAGATCCAGAGAATAGGTTCTACTATTAGTCTAAGGTTGCCAACTTAGCCTAACCAAAGTAGCACCTCACAGCCCGGTAATAGAAACCTGCTTGCTGACGTTATAATTTTGATTACAAATAAATTTTGCAGCCTGGCATCCGTATGGACTTTAGGGTGACATAGGGCTTTGTCGGCGAGGCCAACCTTGTGACGGAAAACTGGCAAGTGAACTCTGGAGCAAAATATGGGCCGCTTTCAGACAATAGAGGTATCGCCGGACGAGAAACTCGGCTGAAGTTGCATTTGGTAAACCAACAAATTTTCCGGCCGAATGGCAGTATCTCGACGAGGTAGCGAGTGGGCTCTTGGTCCCTGCGGTAACATATGTGTGGATGACTCTGGCGGCATGCCCTGGCTTGCCCTTGTCGCAGTTCTTCTTGCCATTTGTAAATCTTGCAAGCGATATGAACCGTCTCGCAACGGAGCGTTGTTCAGCAATGGTTGCACATGGCGGTGTGATTTTACCTCCGAACGATGAAATCAATGCTTAGCAGCCCTCCGCTCGCCAATAAATTAAAGCCGATGGGTTATATCGTTTCGCGATTTATTGAGACCTGCATAAGTAAATGCAGGAGGTAGAGAGAGACATGTACGGGTAAAAATATACGTATAGACCTAATCATGCTTCTATAAATCAAAGATACCGGCGGATTTATTTTTCGAGTTTTTTAAATTGACTCACGTCCGATATAATAAATAATAATACATTCATTCAAAATTCAAGATTGTGTTTTCGCATTATATCATAGAACACCGCGCGACATTTTTCGAAAAAATTCCTTAATTATCGTCACCCACTTCCGAGTTCCGACAAAGTTTTCCATCCATATATACGAAATGTCCCTGTGGATTTCCTTATTCGTCGGATGCGACCTCTCCTCGTCCTCCTCGATATATACCTTGCTCTTATTCGTCACATGCAATTGGATGCAACATAGTTGGATGCGACTTCGCTTCTAGCCCCCGGTCTCCCGAAGTCTACGTAAGCCGTGGTGAGAAGACCAAGTTCGACAAGTACTCGGAGGGGGCGAGGAGTCGCCCCGACACCCGCTTAATTCCCTTCGCGGTCACGGAATTTGGTGCTCTCATGGGCCACGCCACGGCTTTCTTGACAGAGCTAGCGAGGCACGCAACTACCTCTAAAGCGATGCACGTGGGCAAGTTGTTTGCCTCCTTACGCCGAAAGGTTTATCTCGCCGTCCATATGTCGCTCACGCGGACAACGTCTTTAGGCTAGCTAGGGATCGATGATATCATCCGGACTATTTCTCATTATTTCGTGGTGTTTTCGGAGGCCTAGAATGCGAAATGTACCCGAAATCCCAGCGAAATTCACTAACAAAATATCGACGATACCATCGATCCCTAGCCTTGCTGAACGTCTTGCGCGGGTTGTCCGCCGCCGCGGACGCTGTGGAGGCCGCTTCTTCCTCGGCTTGAATGTCTGCTAATGCCACGGCGTTCTTCATCCGCGCCACATATAGGCCGCCAACGTCCCCGTGCTTCCTCGCGCGGCGCGTAAGGCGCCGCTGGTTGCCTTCACGTGTCGCGTTTTCAACGTTGCGTGAGGGATTTTTGTGTTCTCTTGTGTTTTATGTTCTACTTTTGTGTATATTGTAGTGCTTCCTTTCGCCGTGCATTGGATTCCGTGACCCTCTTGTCACTCTTGCCCTCTTGGTTCTCCCCCTTTTTCCCGTGTCCACGGTTCTATAGCGTTTCTTGTAATACGTTTCAGTAGGCGCCTTTCGCAAACGTAGGACGAGACGTAGGACGGGATGAAACGCTAACCTGTACAAAAACGTACAGAAGCAATTTCGGCCTACGTACTTCTACTTTCCCATCCGTACCATTCCGTCCTACGCCTCAGTCGCAGGACAGGATGAAATCGGCCAAAATCGGCTATCTGGTCCTACGGGCGTAGGACAGAAACTAGTATATTATGTCTCAACTTCATGAGCCTTCCGTTGGAACCTCCCGCAGGATGCTCGCTCGAGTTTCCTGTTAGAGGTCATCGCGCGTGCTGTCACTTGGGTGTCGAAAGCCAAAGCTAGCACAACGGCAGACTCGCCTAATTTCGGGATGCTCGGCAGGCTTGGGAACGCAATGAGACGTCTTTTAGGCGGTGGACGCAGCTTGGAGTTGGAAAGTGAAGAGCGAAGCGAGAGCAATGGCGGGGGTAGAGAGACCACCACCCCGAACAGCAGCCCCCGAGCCTCCCATACGAGCATCGTGAGTGACTCTAGCAACCCCCCAACCCCGAAGTCTCATGCAACCGTAGATGTGGCGGAGGTAGAAGGAGTCGAGGGTGTCGGCGGGGCAACCCGTGCACTAACACGTGCACGCCAGGCGGCGGCGAATCCGCCTAACGGGGAAGCGCTTGATTCCGTCATCGTTGTCGGTTTAGGCTTAAAACTGGTGCAGACCGTGCCTGTCCCGCGCGATTCCCTTGTAACCAGATACCATACGATCATAAATGAGGAAAGTGGCGTGGCTTCGGCTTATCTGGGCGATTCACGCTTTAGTAACATCATGTGGTGCCCAAAGCGTCTTCCCTTGGCGTCGTTGCCTCGCGTCGATCGGGCTATTATCGAGACCTTGGGTGCAAACTGGCCTGTCGCCTTAAGTGGATGGGTGTTGGACGGAGTGGACTATAAGACAAAGCTAGCGTGGTTAAACGTTGTAAAGAACCGCGTAATAATAAGTATTCCCCTTCCGAGAGGCTATGCGATATCAGACAAGCAGATGCGTATACAAGCACGTAGAGAGTCAAACAGAATAACACACTCACACACACACACACACACACACACACACACACACACACACACACACACACACACACACGCACCAGCAGACACAAACACACACGCACACAAACACATGCACATGCACAAGAAGATGCGTATACAAGCACGCACAGACACAAACAAATAGACACACACACACGCACATAAACACACATGCAGACACAGACACTCACACACAGACACACGCACATGCAGACACAGACACACATAGACACACACACACACACACATGCACAAGCAGATGCGTATACAAGCACGCACAGAGACACAAATAAACACACACACACACACACACAAGCAGACACAAACACAAACACACACATGCACATGCACAAGCAGATGCGTATACAAGCGCGCACAGACACAAAGAAACACACACACACACACACACACACACACACACATGGCCAAGCAGATGCGTATACAAGCACGCACATACACAAAGAAACACACACACACACACACACACACACACACACACACACACACAGGCATACACACACACACACACACACACACACACACACACACACACATGCACACGCAGATGGGTATAGAAGCACGCACAGACACAAACAGAGTAATAGTCACAAACACACATGCAGACACAGGCACTCACACACACTCACACGCACACAGACACACACATGCAGACACAGACACACACACACACACACACACACACACGCAAATACACAGGCACAAAAATAGAAACATGCACAAGTAGATGCGTGTGCGCAAGACACACACACACGCACACACACTCACACATACATACACACACATACATTCACACAATGCATGCATGCATGCATACACACAGCTACGCAATGACATGTAGTGGGGGTTCTTGTTTACATATCTACTCAAATTTACAATAATGTAGGTATTCTTTGAGAGAGGGAGGAATGTATCAAAGAATGAACTTCTGGCATTTCCACGCAAGCGAGTTTTGCAGTTTGCAAGGAAAGTGGCACAGGTGTAGAAATCATGGACTCTAGAATTGCCGAACTTCATGTAATCCACAACATTGACGAAGGGGAAGTTTTGCTTGATGTACCCATACGCCCACTCCACAGAGGGTCTTACCTGAACATGCATCGATTTTTTGTGCGACAGTGCATATCACTTATCCCAAGCGAATCGTGCAACACCCAAAATCTTCCTTGCAAACAGTGAAAAGGGACTCGATACATGTCGGCGGGAAACTCTGGAGGGATCATGTGTTGCTCGGTAAGCGAAACGCTTGACTCCGCCTCCCTGACATCCTTGCCATGTGTAAACCGGACATAACCCAATTCGTAGATGCATTCTCGACTTCATCAAGTGGGTCCGTTGGTTT
Organism: Tetraselmis chui; assembly: GCA_026401115.1. Lineage (NCBI taxonomy): Eukaryota > Viridiplantae > Chlorophyta > Chlorodendrophyceae > Chlorodendrales > Chlorodendraceae > Tetraselmis > Tetraselmis chui. Next base: position 44,300 of record JAPMLY010000121.1, read on the forward strand.
CTAGCACGACAACGACGTGAGCAATGCGGCTCGGAAGAATCCCTTCATGCGTTTGGCTTCGCGCTTTTGAAGCAGCGACCCGACTGTCCGCCTACTCCATAGAGGCTGAACTTGCAACCACGATGCAACTATTGGATAATATCACGACTGTAGGAGGATGAGACTCGGGCTCGAGTCCCTGCGACGTGTTGTGACGAAGAACCAAAACTGCCCTTCGCCGGCCGCCATCACGCGTGCGCGACTTGCTCTGGCCTGTACAGGTACCCGTGAGCGTTTTAATCTCGTCCTACATCCAAATCTCGTCCTACAGGTGCGAAATACATGTATTTTGGCAGCGTGGGACGGGATGAAATTTAACGGCTTTAGTACGTTTTTGTACAGGTTAGCGGAATTTCATCTCGTCCTGCATTTCGTCCTGCGTTTGCGAAAGGCGCGTAGTGCAAATAAGCACATACATTAAGAAATTGACAGCGACATACATGAATGTAGAGCTCGCTCTCGATTTTATTTTGTGAAAACTATACTATTAATTTTGTTCAGAAATTCAAACTTTCCGGCGTTTTCTAGAAGCGTGTGGTACATTCTGGTAGCAAAACCAAAAAAATGGCATCAACATCCAGGCGGAGGGATGCAGGCGAATGTGCTGTGCTGCGATATACCCAGAAATAATGAAAATTATGACCCACCCGTACCAGTACATATGTACGGGTAGGTAATTTATAAGCAGCAGCTACGGGTATTTTCGGTTTTGCTCCATCCGCCGATCTGCGATATTAGCGACAGCGCCGCACCTTCGCGACGATTCCGGAACACCTGCTCGCTGCCGAGACAGAGGCCTATACATATTCGGGCACTGCCGCAGACAATAGACACAACGCAATCACATCACACTCCCCGACACTATCACCTACCCAACTCTGTGTTCTCTACAACCGTACGGCAAACGGACAAATCCATTTATAAAGAATGCCGGTAGTAACAGCTCATCCCCACTCGTTTTTGCAGCCGTTCTTCGAAATGGAGTTCGACACCCCTTCGACACCGAGACGGCAGCAGCTTGAGCTTGAAATTGTCGAGCACGAAGCGGAGTACAACGTATATGCGGATATGCCAGGCCTTGGAGAAGACGAGGTACAACTCGAGCTGAACAACCGAGTCCTTACCGTGACTGGAAACAGTCAGTCGCGTAAGGACCACCCAGAAGGAGCGAAAGTACTGCGAATGGAGCGCAGCGCGCGGAACTTCCGCCGGAGCTTTAGGCTACCAGACGACGTGAGTGAAGATAATATATCCGCGAGCATGGACAAGGGAGTTCTAACGCTCTCACTGAAGAAGCGCGCTAGTGCGATCCCTCGCAGCATTGCTGTATCTGGCCCCAAGTTGTAAGTTTGGAATAATAATGATGAGCGAGCTGCTGCAGTACCTGGCTACGACCTATGATGGGTATTTCCGTGGACACAAGGTATTTGAGCTTCTAGCAATAATGAGAAGTGATAGATCGATGATGGACTTCCCTATGTGTGAAAATAGCAAGGCTCCGCTTATTCGAACGTTCTGATGATATATGATGTAGTCCCAAAATCTTCGGCTGCGACGATAGTGATGCAGGCGCGGGTCCCTGTCTTGCGTTTTCACGGGCCACTGATATGGGCCAACGCGCTGTAATGAAAGGAGAGTTAATAACGGACATTTCACAAGCGTTCGCTGCTATTCGTAATTCAATTTGTGGGCTGTGGGATCGAACGCATAACAAGATCCTCACTTCCGAACACACCATACCACCTGTAGCGGAAGTAGCGAGACTACATTTGTATGCTAGGACCCATATGAACAAGTCTCCCATTTGCACATGGCTCGACCCATTACCACACGGGAGAAAGCCTTCCCCCGTGTAATGGGCCCTCTTATCCAATGACCCACGTGCACACGGGTGGTTTTGGGACTCCAGTATGCACATGGGCGACGGAGCCATTGCGTTTGTGACCCATTTGGTAATGGGTCACTGCTCTTTCCCTCGTCCATATTCACATGGGTGGACATGTTTCCGGAGATTCCTCCCTATCATACGAAAAAGGTCCATTCTTGTCCGTGTTTTGGAACAAAATTCCGTTAATTTAAAATTAAGGAAATAATTGTTGCGTCCTGATAATTGCTGCGTCCTGATAGGAATTCGAGGCCCCCAATAACATCTACATAACAGCATGTTACGTATTGATTAACAACTAACTTCTGTAACATAGTAACGCCAATCTATTGCAGCCACGCACATTTCTATTCGCAGTGCACATGCAACGTCAAACAAGGCTGTCATGTGTTGAGGAGACGGGATTGCTTACATAAAAAGGAGTCGGTCCTGCAAGGCAAGACATACAATGTGCCGTGCTATAAAATAAATTCATGAACGTGACAGGGATTGTCACTTGACTAGTCGACGCCCCTGAGTCCTCATGGTTGCAACCATTGTTGATCCCTCGATGGCACCTCGAGTTGCACTTCAATTCCTGTTTGCAACACGGGCATTAAAGGGTATGGCATGGTCCTTTGCAGCCACATCGAGTAACGCCTTGTTGCGAAACAGAGGCAACTCCTGTTCTGATGGAATTTTTTCCCTTAACTGGATCCCTTCACTTCTCAAGCATACCTTCCAGTCCCACTTGTGCAAGCAAAACGTGACGCAATTGCTCCAAGTCTTATTGACCGAAGGTAGTCTTGATGACTCCGCTTTGGCATGCAAACCAATAGACCCATGAGTTGATATCTGATACATGAAATTACACACACACACACACACAAACACATACACCGAGTCACACAGACAGACGCACACAAACGCGTACATCCACACACACAGAGTCACACACACTCACAATGATATACATATAATCACACACATAGTCATACGCACACACACACACACTTACAAGCATATCATTACGCACACACACACACACACACACACACACACACACACACAGTCACCCAGATAGATGCACACATTCAAACACACACACACAGATTCACACAAACTCACAATGATATACATATAATCACACACATAGTCATACGCACACACACACACACACTTACAAGCATATCATTACGCACACACACACACACACACACACACAGTCACCCAGATAGATGCACACATTCAAACACACACAGAGTCAAAAGCACTGACACGCACAGATACACAATGGCACAAATATATTCACACAGAGTCAAACACATACACACACACACACAAACTGACACGCATATCATCACTCACAGAGTCACACGCACACACACGCACACACACACACACACATAGTGTCACACAGACAGACGCACACACACACGTACACACTCACACACACGCATGTCATATCACACACACACACACACACACACAGTCATACAGACAGACGCACAGACGCACACACACACGCATATCATCACACACACACACACACACACACACATACACACACATAAACACATACACCGAGTCACACAGACAGACGTACACACACGCACACACACGCACACAGAGTCACATCTACTGACACGCACACGCAAAAAGTCACACAACACACACACACTTATCCGTTTGTTGGGTAGTTGAGCAACAAATGTAAAGCAAGACTTATACCGAATGAGAACTATTGAAAACGCACGAAATCAGTGAGAGCTGCTAGCATGGCTAAACTTCGTGTGATCTACAAAATGTGTATATCACGCAATCGTTAGTAAATCAAACCTTGCAATGGCCCCCGTCAATGTGAGCCTCTCTGATGTGATCGAACACCACACCGGCGTGGCTTGCGAAGCGGACTTCCTCGTGAGGAAGCTGCTGCAAATCCGCTTTACTGCACAAGCTAGTGACGTTTCCAACGGTAATCACACCGTAGCGGCGATACACAGACCAGTCGGCCCCGTCTCTCCGATAATACACAGTGATTCGTCATGACCGACAACAACTGGGTGGCATTATTATATGCTGCTTGTCTCAGTAAAATTGGCGGCATGTTTAAGTCAGACACTACGGTGGCGAGATGAATTCCCAATCAGGAGATTGTGTCACGGTAGGTGACTATACATAACAGCATGTTACGTATTGATTAACAACTAACTTCTGTAACATAGTAACGCCAATCTATTGCAGCCACGCACATTTCTATTCGCAGTGCACATGCAACGTCAAACAAGGCTGTCATGTGTTGAGGAGACAGGATTACTTACATAAAACGGAGTCGGTCCTGCAAGGCAAGATATTCAATGTGCCGTGCCATAAAATAAATTCATGAACGTGACAGGGATTGTGACTCTACGTGCCAAGCCGTTCGCCCCAAGCTGTTATCGGGGGCCTCGAATCGGCAGCAATATTAAGACGCAACAATTATTTCCGTAAATTTGAAATTAACGGAATTTTGTTTCAAAACACGGACAAGAATGGACCTTGTTTCATATGATAGGGAGGAATCTCCGGAAACATGTCCACGCATGTGAATATGGGTGAGGGAAAGAGTGACCCATTACCAAATGGATCAAAAGCGCAATGGCTCCGTCGCCCATGTGCATACGGGAGTCCCAAAACCACCCGTGTGCACGTGGGTCATTGGATAAGAGGGCCTTCCCCCATGTGCAAATGGGAGAGTTGTTCATATGGGTCTTAACATATATTATACACCATGTTCAAAGCACATCTCTGCATTATATTACTTCATCTTTCAGCGCAAGTCGTTCAGCTACAGCTTCGAGTTGGGGTGGCGCGGAAATCCAAGCAGCTTGGCCTGTATTTGCTTGAGCCTGCTGTACTCGGTTTTGACGTACTTCAACAAGGAATCGGGGTATGTGATGGGGAGCTTGCCCATGTCGGTGTCGCCGTTCTTCCATCCCTTCAGGATGACCTGCCCGTCTTGGAGGCGGAGCGGGTGTCAGAGAAATCAAGAGACATGTGAGGTTCATGGCTGCCCGGAAGCAGCTCACATACGGTGGTGGCACGGTGCCAAGGAATAATACCGGCGCGCATAGAGCGATATATACATATGTCTGCAACTCGCGGAGGCGGGTGCAGCCAAGGAGCTCGATTTCGCACCTTGTTCGCCGAGACGTGCGCTATCAACTGAAGCAGTAACGGCTCCACTTCATCCGTTTCGAGCAAATCCGCATTCTCGAAGAGCGCGTTTGCTGCCTTTTCATTCAGAGGCTGCAGGACCTGCCAATGTTATTGCGTGCGGGTTCAAAGAAATAGCCTGCTGCATTCATTTGCTAAAATGTGATGTCCGTTTGTGATGTCCCTTGCCATCAGCTCGATTGGATTCGATGTCACGAAAGCGATCTCAGGGTTTGGGAAATACACGTGGGTGGAATACAGGGCACTCTGTTTGTCACGGGATTGGAATCTGGATTCATTGAACTACCATTGGTATAGTAGCATTGCTTGAATGATTACAAAAAATAGTGAGAAATACACGATGTGTGTGTATGTGTGTGTGTGTGTGTGTGTGTGTGTGTGTGTGTGTGTGTATGTGTGTGTGTGTGTGTGTGTGTGTGTTTACTGCGAAGATACACAGAGAGGGTGGGTGTGTATGTGTGTGTGGGGGGTGGGTGGGTGCGTGCGAGGTGTGTGTGTGTGTGTGTGTGTGTGTATGTGTGTGTGTGTGTGTGTGTGTGTGTCTGTGGGTTTACTGCGAAGATACACAGAGAGGGTGGGTGTGTATGTGTGTGTGGGGGGGTGGGTGGGTGCGTGCGAGGTGTGTGTGTGTGTGTGTGTGTGTGTGTGTGTGTGTGTCTGTGTGTTGACTGCGAAGATACACAGAGAGGGTGGGTGTGCGTGTGTGTGTGTGTGTGTGTGTGTATGTGTGTGTGTGTGTGTTTATGTGTTTACTGCGAAAATACACAGAGAGGGTGGGTGCGTGCGAGGTGTGTGTGTGTGTGTGTGTGTGTGTGTGTGTGTGTGCGTGTGTGTGTGTGTGTGTGTCTATGTGTTTACTGCGAAGACACACAGAGAGGGTGGGGGTGGGTGGGTGCGTGCGAGGTGTGTGTGTGTGTGTGTGTGTGTGTGAAATCAGCAGAATCGCATTGTTAAGGCACAACTGTGGGCCATTAGTATATGAATAAGGAGGATTAAAGAAAGCATGGTCTGAAATCATAAGCTGCCCAAGTAGTGCTTTCTCTTCACAGTACTTAAACTCTTTAATATCATGAGGTGTCTCAAGTTAAAGAGTTTTATTTGATCGCGAGTGTCGTAGTATTCTTCGAATAATACCTCTTGCATCCACAGCCTGTAGGCGTCAGCCTCCTTCCCGGTCGGTTCCGTCCGCAACCGCTGGATGAACGTCTCGGTTTTCCCGTCTGGGCTATTCTGACGAATCATCGCCTCAAACGCCTTCTTCGAGGCCGTGATACAGGCCAAGAGAGGGCCGTACAGGAGTTTTACCTACGGAGGCAGTGCGGCAGCGGAGGTTAGGTTGCTGTTTTTTTCTTCTTTCTGTTTTCGCCTTACATCATTTCTTGCAATTTATCGACTGCTAATGCAATAGCAATTAATTACTTTTATATTGTAATTCATCAATACGCAGCGGAGCAAGTACCTGTAGTACTTGTAATCAAATAACAAATCCTGCAAGTATATAAACTTTATTTATTCATCTGGCACCCGCCGCGGGGGCAGGCAGCCAGGCACGGGAGGAGAGTTCCTTTGTGCGAAGCGTCAGCTTCACTTCGGAAACCTTGATGTATAATCCTCAGCACTTTACCTGGTCCGATACTCGATCTATTCGCTTCAGTCGCTGATTGTTCTTCTTTGTGTGCCAGTACGTGAAAGCGTACCCTGTGGACACAGGTGCTCGGTTTAATAAGATATTGTAGGTGTGTAAAATAAAAAGCGGTCTTGGTGCAGCCGCTTTGGTGACTGCAACAGTCGCTCGAAGAACTAAAAGCTCAGGGCAAAGGCTGATTGTCAAAAGTGAATGTATGTCTTCAAAATACGGAAGGGAAAGATGCGACAGACCCGCGACCGCCAGAAGGACGGGAAGGCTGTCCTTGTTCAGCATCCCGGAAGGATCGAAATGTGAGGGTGTTGCGCCAGTTTTGCCACCGCCGTCGGTGATATCGTCCCAGCGCACGAGCACCCCTCGTACCTGACGGTGCCACGAAGATGTGGTTACTGACTAGCGACGCTATGCACCGTATCTTATCTGGGGGAAGGATAATGAAAGACCCAGCACACTAACTGCTCTGCTGCGTCAAAGCGAGAGGAGTTATTCCCTCGTCTTCCTCTCCCCTGTATGTATTTTAAATGGCCGGTTCGCCCGCGGCAGAGGCCAAAAATTGCTTTACTAGTATATTACGATTCAAGTGCGACGTACCACGACACGTTAATTGACTAGAGGTAGGGTATTACTTACATATACCTACAGTATATAGATTATTTATCAGGCGCGGACCTAGGGAAATTTGTTTTTGGATATGCGTCATCGGAGCAAAAACATCGAAATCCATGTAATTTCCTTAGTCACGTGACGGGCACATTTTCCATCCAAGGCAAGCCTCATCGCGGCGCGCGCCTTCAACTTGTTGCCGTCCATCGAAGCCGTTGGCGGTACATTCTACCTCAACCTATCTGCGCACTTGGTTGCTTCGCAGCGCCACACCGTTTATGCGTGCAGGTAACGTCAACAGCCAGCGATAAGGCCGCACTTTCATGACTCGCTTTTCGTCCGGCAAATATCAACATCGCTTTTCCGTCAACTGCGAACATGTTGCCACGCACCAGCTGTACCGCTTCACCGCCCGGCGCACTTCCGACATACGGCGGCCATCGGCGGCGCGATAGCTTTGTCCGCATGGGCTGCACTGCTATCACAAATCCTGCACGGGGCATGCTGGTATGTGTGCAACAACAGGTGCAGACGCAGTCTCCCCGTATGTAGCTCATCCATTATTCATTTTTGCAAACGACACGGGTGAAAGTATAATTGTGCGCGTATTGCGATCTAGCTGTTACTTACTTGTTCTTGCGCCCTGATTATACTCGCCAACCGCAGATAGCCACCACACCTCTGCGCGCCACGGCCCGTAGCACCGCTACCGTTGCGGGTGGAATTCGCTGCACCCATTGGCGGGTGCGTGGAGGGCTCGCAGTCAGGGATCGCAAACTGTTTCGAGCGGTGGGTGAGTAGCCGTTCGGAAGAGCTGTCGTCGGCTCACATACATACAAACCCTCCGACCACGAGCGCCTTGAAAGCCCGCTGAGCACTGGTGTGGTAGCCCTCACACGCGACATTACTGCAAGCAGGCGGTCGTGAAGGCGACTGCTGTGGGTGAGGACGCCCCCCCGTGCTCTGACGACCGCACCGCGGAATTTAAGGCGCTTTCGGAAGCGGCGGGCGTGACAGGGTCCTTGGAGTTGCTTTCCAGTGGGCCGCCACGCTACTCTGGGCTCTTCTCAAAAGCGGAGGCTGTCAGAGGGCAGGTGACTTCTTTCCCCTTGCACGTGAATAAGAATGGGCACAAGTGAGATAAATCATGAGGTGGATTAGGAGAGAATGAATGCCATTACACACTTCCAGGTTGCTTACTTCCTGGCAGCAAAGCAAGCCAGCATGAATGCACTGAGTGGTGAGCTAGAGTTTACTTCTAGAGGTTGAGGTGGTGCAGTGAGCGCATTTAAGGTATAGGCGCTATCTCACTTTGGGCTTTGACTGCCCCCGGCGCTCTGAATCACTCGGCGCGACGCGGCCACAGGTGCTGATGGAAGTGCCGCCTGAGGTGTGTTTGACGGTGGACTTTGCCGTCGGGCTTAGTTTACCATCAGATGGACAGTGGCCCAATCTTGTGGAGGGGCTGAACAGGTGCGCCCCCTTGGCCCCCACCCCTCCCCATACACGCATTGGCTAGTTCAGCGTGGCCTTCCCACACTACACGACCTCCAGTTTCCCACTTTTCGTCACCAGACACACAGGAAAGCACACGCATACGCACACACACGCACACACACGCACACACACACACACACACACACACGCACGCACACACACACACACACACACACACACACACACATGCACACACACACACACACATACACACACACACACACGCGCGTATACACACACGCACGCGCGTACATACGCAGATATACACCCACACTAACGCTCACGTGTTGTGTGCCGTTCCTTGACATGTTTTTGTGGGCTCTGCCTGTGCATAGGGAGGAGCCATTGCCTTGGGACCTCCTGTTGGCACTGGCCCTTGTTGATGCGGAAGCTGGGGAAGGAGGGGCGTTTTGGGGGGTGAGCCAATTATGACCAGTTTTGGATATGAATGCAGATGTCTGCTTGAATGTGCATGATGATATGATGCCCAGGTGAGTGTTGAGTAAGCACTCACACTCAGCACGCACACCTCCCCCTCGCCCTTCCTTACTAATACACACACACACATACACGCACATACACACATGAACGCACACACACACACACACACACACATACACACACGCACACACACACACACAACAACAACAACAATAACAACGCACACGTGCCTTTAACATGTCGCGTCTCCTCCAGGCGTACGTTCGCTCCATCCTGCCAACATCAGCGGAGCTTAGCATCCCTTTCTGCCTGCCGGGGTCATTATTGCCTGAATTTCAACACGCCGAGCTGCAGTCCGGGGCGGAGGCGCAGAAAGAGCGCCTGCGTGGGCTATTTCCAGAGCTAATGCCAGCGACGCCCAGGGACGGACTGCCATCCTTGCTGAGGGCGTATGCCTGCGTTCGGAGCCGTGCCTTCAAAGGCTCTGATGACTGCTTCTCCTTTGTCCCCTTTCTGGACGCTGCCAACCATGCAATGGAGCCTAATGCGGATTTCCGCAGGGATGAGTCAGGTGAACAAGGGACCGAGAAGCAATGCGTTTTGCATGTGTATGTGTGTGAGTGTGTGTGGGGGGGGGGGGGGGTAGGGAGGCGGGGGGGAAGAGTCAATATGTTAATATATTTTCTGTCCTGCTGGTATGCAAGCGGGTATAATCTTAATGGAAGTTTGGAATGGAATGGATGCGGAAGATGCAGAGACGGGGATTTGAGCATGTGTGTGTGTGTGTGTGTGGCGCTTTTCCTGCTTTACGAGTGTTTGTAAAGGGGCCACAGCGCAATAAATAGATTATGTTTTGAATCCCGCATGTTTCTACAGGTGTGTGGCAATTGGTTGCACTGACAGAGATTGCGATAGGGGAAGAGGTGTGCATCAGCTACACAGGGCCTGAGGTGAGGTTGCTTCTAGTCTCCTCACCCTTATTCTCCCATCTATTCCGCTGTGTATTTGTGGGCTTTCGCGGTTTGTTGACTGGTCGCCTCTGATGTGCACATACTCTGCACCCCCCACAACTAGGGCTACTCCAACCGACGGCTCATGGTGCAGTATGGTTTCGTGCCAGAAGGAGGCAACCCTGCAGAAAGGATTGATCTAACGGTACGCCTGTTCCCCCTCCCGGCACATTGACTGCCCGGAACATCCGAGTTACACGTTGTACGTGCCTTACGCTCTTATTGTCTCGAAACACCGATCGTGCGTTGTCTCGCATTCGCCAGGCGGATCTGGGCCTCTCTCCAGAGCAGCTTGAAGGCAAGCAGCTGAGTGGATCAAAGCTACAGGTGGTGTTGCCGAATGCATTCCTTGGGTGTGCGGTGTTAGAGGAAGGAAATCATTGCGTGGCATTTTGAACCGACTGACGCAGTCCTGTGACGTATGTGATGAAGGCTGCCGTTGGGCCGGATCTGGCGAGCATGATTTCAGGGCAGAACATGCACTTGTTTGCGGTAGAGCCCCCCCCCTCGCTCCCTCCTTCCGTTTGAGATGAAGGATGTATTTGCGCTTTTGTGGTTGCTTTTATACATACCATGGCGACCGCTAGTTGGGAGCATTGTCTTACCTCAGTTCGGGCATTGCAGGCCATCCGCTCCTTTCCGATGGTGGATGACGAGCAGCAGCCGCTGGTAGGCACAGAACCCTTCGCTGAGCAGCTGCTGGAGGGATGCAAGCGGGCCTTGGCAGGTAAAATGAAGTGCCCAGTAAACTCTGTCATTCGCTCTATATCGAGCGAACTCCATCGTCCTGTGTCCGTGCGAATCCCGTAATTTTCAGCAGCGGCCGCTGGACTCAGTCGTCTCGCCCATCACGTTTTCCCTAGCGTTCTCACGAATTACCCCTCTCTGGCCGGTGGCTGTCGATGTTGGGTGGCAGAATTCCCGACGACTCTGGAGGAGGACGTTGCGCGGCTGTCGAGCCTATCACCCTCAGGGCCGGATAGGGCGCTTGCGGCGGCGATTGCATACCGTCTCCAGCGAAAGCAGCTGCTTAGCTGCGCAAGAGGTGTCCTGGAGCGCTACCTGATGCTGTAAAGGCGTAGTAACTTCCACTGCAGAGAGCGCAAGGTTTCGCTTTGGGCGTCTGGACTCCGGGAGATGTTGGTGTTTGGGCGCATGCAATGTCAATCTTGGACGTAGTCACATACTACGTCCACTATCATAAGAAGGCTTCTCCTTGTAAGTGACCACATTGTGCTCAGACAGTGCTTTTGGCAGGGTACCATGCACCAAATCATCTCGACGAACACGCACCCAAAGTAGGCACAGGTACCACGCCGTCCCTCCCGCGAGCTGAGTTCTGATTAGTTGTGCACTCCGAGTCGCGCACTGTCAGGCATGCCTTGGGCTCTTGAGTTTCTGGTGAGTTGTGGCAGGGGGGCAGTAGTGGTACAGGCTTTAGGCATTTATTTTGGTCGCGCCTTCACCTCTCGTAAGCACCGCTTCACCGAAATACGAATCGGCGGCATAGCTTCGGAGTGAACCGAAGTGCGGACCGAACGACCAGGAGGTGACCAGTCCGTTTGGTGTCATTCCCGGATGGCCGACTGGCGCACGATCATACCCGCCACCATTTCAACCGGCACCTTACTCTTAAACTATACCCATTCTGGTAATTTGAACGGGTGATATCACTCGACGTAAAGGACGGATGACTCTCTGATGTTGTTCCCACCGCTGACAACCATCTCCGCGTTCACAAACAAAAGCGACCCGGGGTTTGTACCATATGCCGCCGTGCGGTAAGTGACAATAAGCATGCGCTTCGATGCCGGCAAATCATTCGCTGAACGACTGCTGGCTTCTACGCGTGTGCAAGCTCTGTTTCGCAGTCGCTCGACAAGAGAACCTCGCGCGCGTGGGCACATGAACTGATGTCATTTTTTCTCTGTACCAATATCAGCGGCCGTGGTGGAAAACAAAGTCGACGATATTATTAGCGGTGATAGTGGCGCAATAACCGTGGTCGAAAACCTTGATTTACTTAAAATTTAAAATATAAGATTACGTTTACTCCGGCATAATAGCGAAATACATATTTTGCGCTCCGCCGCTTTCGCTTCTGAATGACCATAATCGTAATATAATGGACTTTGGACTTCAATGGAATAAATAGTAATCCTTGATTAAATAATAGATAGGAAGGAGCATGATCGGCCACACGCCGTCGCATATCGCAGTCGTCCAGAGTAGTCGCTCGAGCAGTGGCTGAGTGGAAGGCTGGTAGTATCCGCCAGCCTGGAAAGTACCGTCCCATTGCGTCCGCGAATTTGGATTTCTGAGGATTCCAAGCAATATTTGCCGCAGAATTACCCGCGAAATTCCGGAAACATAAATTCCGACGGATCTCAAACGAACGCGAACCGCATCATGACAAGTCACGATTTCTTTACAAATGTACTGCTACAATCATTCCAAGCCTCTGGAATTGGAATGATTTAACGTACCATTTGATATTGTCCTATCCGACAACGAGGCTTCGGCGGCATGTGCGCCACCCGATGCAAGCGCACCGTAGTACCTCATACAGTTTGAGCGGTCGGATTGGCTGAGGTGGCTTCGCCCCAGCCTCAGCCACCCACCCCCACGTTGCTCCAGCTCGGACGGTCCCTGACTTGCGCCGTTCTCAACTGTGGAGGTGTGCGACATAAAGGGCCCCCACCACCCTGATCTCCGCCTGTCTCTTTATCCCGTCTATCCCCACATCGTCCGTCCTTGCGTTAAGATGGCTTCCGTTACCTGCTCCATGGCCTCCACCGCCCGCGCGGTGGCTGGCCAGCGCCGCGTGTCCTCCAAGGTGAGCTCTCACTCCCGCTCGGCGGCGGATCATCCGCGTGTTTTCTGTTGACGCAGCCATTTTTTGCTGTCTTATCCAACCTTATCTTTGCCATCAGTCACCGTCGCTCGGCTTCAACCCCCTTGTGCGCGCCCCCGCCCTCGCGCACCCCCCAGCCTTGGAAATCCTCTACCCCACTCCCAACCGTCCTTCGCGGAACCTTATCAGTTCCTCTTCGGAGTGGACCCCCCCCTCCGGCTCGTAGGTTGGGTTGGGTTCCGCGGCTATCGCGTGATTTACGGCTCGCTCAGCCTCAGCCGCCTCGACTTTCGGACCAAGTGACTTCGAGGATAGATTACTGGCCGGGACTCGCGCGCGCACACCCGTGTGGAATGTGCTTCCAGATTCTACTTAGCGTTTCCGAGTTTATTTCCCGACTTGCGAGCTGTCGTTGCAAAGCTGTAGTTTTTAGCCGCCAGTATTATTGTATGATTTTCAGCTTTCGGCTACTACCCCATAGGTGATCCCCACTTTTTGTGTTGTCTGTTGATTGACGCGCGTGGTTGCTTTCTGTTTGTGATATATCAGGCTTCCGTCGCCGATGCGTCCGTGTTCGCGGGCCGCGTGGCTGCCCCCAAGGCCGCTCGCGCCCAGACCGTCCAGTGCGAGGCCGTGAAGAAGGTTGCCATCAACGGCTTCGGCCGCATTGGTCGCAACTTCCTCCGCTGCTGGCACGGACGCGCCGAGACTGACCTCGAGGTCGTCGCCATCAACGACTCCGGCGGTGTGAAGCAGGCCTCTCACCTGCTCAAGTACGACTCCACTCTGGGCGTGTTCGGCGCCGACGTGCAGATCGTGGACGACAGCAACATTTCCGTCGACGGGAAGATCATCAAGGTCGTGTCCAACCGCGACCCCACGCAGCTGCCCTGGGCCGAGCTCGGCATTGACATCGTCATTGAGGGCACCGGCGTCTTCCTTACCATCGAAGGCGCTGGCAAGCACATCGAGGCGGGCGCCAAGAAGGTCGTGATCACCGCTCCCGGTAAGGGCGACGTCCCCACCTACGTCGTCGGCGTGAACGAGAAGGACTACAACCCCGCTACCGAGCACGTCGTCTCCAACGCCTCCTGCACCACCAACTGCCTCGCCCCCTTCGTGAAGGTTCTGGACGACAAGTTTGGCATCGTGAAGGGCACCATGACCACCACTCACTCTTACACCGGTGACCAGCGCCTGCTGGACGCGTCCCACCGCGACCTTCGCCGCGCTCGCGCCGCCGCGCTCTCCATCGTCCCCACCACCACCGGTGCCGCCAAGGCCGTCGCGCTTGTGCTGCCCCAGCTGAAGGGCAAGCTCAACGGCATCGCCCTCCGCGTCCCCACCCCCAACGTCTCCGTTGTCGACCTCGTCATCCAGGTTGAGAAGAAGACCTTCGCGGAGGAGGTGAACGCGGCGTTCAAGGAGGCCATGAACGGACCCATGAAGGGAATCCTCGCCATTGAGGAGAAGCCCCTTGTGTCCATCGACTACCGCTGCACTGACGTCTCCACCACCATCGACGCCGCCCTGACCATGGTCATGGGTGACGACATGGTCAAGGTCGTCGCCTGGTACGACAACGAGTGGGGCTACTCCCAGCGCGTGGTGGACCTCGCCGAGGTGGTCGCCAAGGGTGGCTGCTAAGTGTATTCGCTTTTTATTTGGGCGGACAGGCGGAGCCTCTAGACCGGTTTTGATACAGTAGCAGTAAACACCACTTACATCCCCAAAAACTGTAAAATCACATCTACCTAAACACACCCCGCGCCCTACATTGCATGCACGCCTCCCCTCGTGCATTACACCCCACATATTCATGTGTTATCGTGTCATGTTTGTAGTTTGCTTGATCGGAAGTTGCGCCTTCCGTTGCAGCAGTGGCCTATCTTTTTGGGGGCTCTTGGCTTGGCTGCCCGCCCCTACTATGACTGTCGCTGTCGGGGTACAAGATTTTCCTCAGGAGACGTCCTCGACGGGCGGTGATGCTTACTGTCGCACAGGTAGGAACACACTTCGGGTGTCTTTCGATGTTAGCTTGCGCGGGGTAATGTCCGTATACACCACTCGTCACTGGCCCTACGTGGCAGCCCACTCCCGAACCAGACATTGAGTTCAGGCCGACTGGGTGGTGGTGGTGCTACCATGCACACTGCGGCTGTCTTGGGTCAGCACGCGCAGGTCTTTTTCGTGTTCGGCACCGTTCAGATCACTCGACTCTTCTTTTCGTGCCCCCCTTGATCATCATACCTAATTGTCATCACAGCATCAGAAACACGATCTGCTGACGACACAGTGGCTGAATGCTGATACCACTTGTGCAAAGACTTCATCGTTTCCGTGTTCATTATCCTGCTACTTACATGGGACGTGTTCAATTACAATTAAGAAAGTGTCCTTCCACCTCCCCGACCACACCCTGCCTCTTTTAATCAACGCAACAATCCATTGCATGATCAGCACCATGACCCTGTCCTCGTGTCTGTCGTGCTTTCGCAATTCAAGCTCGTTGGTATGATCAATGCCTTATCACAGAGAGAGAGATTACCTGTAAACCGCCCAAGAGTGTGGAAGGCCCGCGCAATTGCTATTAAATCACAACGCAACACAAACAAGGCCAACCGCTCCTCCGCTCACATCACCGCTCCGTCGAGGACTGCAGGTGGGAGGAGCGCCGGGGGCGCAGCGTCCTACTCGCCGCCGCCGGCTGCTCCTCTGCCGCGTCACTCCGGTCCCGCTTACGCGAAGGTGAGCCCACAACGGCACTCAGCCTCCGCTCCGCCTCCGTCGTCGGGCCGTTGTCGGGGAGCGAGGCGGGCGTGTCGGGCCGGATCTGCTTCGCTGCCCGAGCCCCCACCTCGCCATCCTCGCCAGCCGCTTTTCTCCGCTTCCCACCTGCCGCAGCCGTCGACGACACCATCCCCCGACTTTCAACCCTAGCCGCGAACTCCTTCACTCCCCTCGACTCCTTATCCGCATCGCCGACGGCGTTCGCCGAGCTGACGACCGCCTCCGCCGACGGCGGCGGATGACGATGTGCCGCTGCTGCCTGCGGAAGTAATGAAGTAGCGAGCTCGGGGGGTCGCAGTGTGGAGAGGTGGGTGGGCGCTATGCGAATAAGGGTGGGGGCAGGCGGGTAGGGTGCGGTGGGGCTGCTGCCCCTGTTCGGGAGATCCACGGCCGGAAAGGGGCTCGACATCACGCGCTCGCCCATCTGTTGCCCCGGCGACGACAGCGATGGCGACGGCGGGTTAGGCCCTGCGAAGGACGCGCTGAAGAGGCGGCGAAGGAAGGGCAGCGGCGCGGGTTGCGCGGGTTGCGCCTGCGCGGTGGGCTGCCCGGCAGGGCTCTGAGACGAGGGGAACCGGTCGAGGGGCAGCAGCGCCTGCGACTGGTTGCCGGAGCCCGGAGCGCGCAGGACGGAGGGGGAGAAGCCCTCTGAAGAGGAGCACGTGGGAATGAAAAGTACAATCAGCTGCTGCTTTTGCCATCCCAAGTCGTCAGGCAACCCCAATGACGACTGAATTTGACACGGTATCTCACACAATGATGGATGGATGGACGGATGGATGGATGGTCAAATAAGTGGAAGGGTTGGTGCTCAAGAGAATGTCTGCAAGTTCCACTGGAACGACGGAAAGGAATTTGGGAAAAAGTGGTGGTGGTGGTGTTGTGTGTGTGTGTGTGTGTGCGTGTGTGCGTGCGTGCGTGCGTGTGTGTGTGTGTGTGTGTGTGTGTGTGAGTGTGTTTGTTTGTGCGTGTGGGTGTGGTTTGCGTGAACGTGTTTGCGTGCGCGGGAGTGAGAGTGAGCGCCATGCATGTGAGATGCAATTTCAAGGTTACTTTTATGTTACGTTCAAGGCGGGGGGCGTCATACCTGACATATGGCGAGCAGGTGAGAGAGCAGGGTGGCTGTGAAGCAAGGAGTCCACATCCGCCAGCAGCCCCCTCCGCAGTTCAGCGTGCTGCGAGTCCATCCGTCTGCCCAGACCGGCCAGCGACTCCAGCAGCGCGGCCTGCCCCTCCTGCAGCCGCCCCTCCACCTTGCGCAGCAGCAGGTAGCTCTCCCGCTCGTAATTACGGTACATGAAGTAACAGTGCACCAACAACGCAAAGCCTGCAGACAGCCACACCTGCACGACCGCCACAACAACGCCCTCAACGCAAGGATGACAACGGGGGTGGGGTGGGGCAGTTGCTCGCGGAGGGAGAGGCTGCGCACCCGGCGCACGAGCCATTTGTAATCCACCGCCGTAAACTCCAACCCCTCCGCAGAGATGGGCGCTGTGTCACCGCTCCTCGCAAAGTTGATCACCGCTGCCGGTGAGGGTAACAGCAGCATGACGTTGCCCTGCTCGTCCGCTTCAAGCAGGGAGCTGTTGCTGGAGACGGCCAGCCGCTCCGCAACTAGCGTGGATGCGAGGAGGAGGAGGCCGGGCAGCCGTGCCCCGCGCGTCGCCCTCGCGGCGGTGGCAAACAGGCCCACCACAAGAGCGCTCGCGTAAAACATAATATCCTGCGTGCGCCGAAAACAACGGAGTCGGGTCACCGGACCCCTCCTTCCCACACATTTTCTACATAGCTTTACCACCATTGGTCATTCGGAGAGACTTAAAACTAAATACGGATGGACGAGAGGAGGGTGTGTGAGTGTGTATGTGTGTGTGTGTGTGGGTGTGTTTGAGTGTGTATGTGTGGGGGGGGGGGATGTGTTAGAGTGTGTGTGTGTGTGTGTGTGTGTGTGTGTGTGTGTGTATGTGTGTGTCGGTGATGGGGGGGAGAGGGTCAGATATAATGAAAGGCGAGACAATTCGTGTGTGTGTGTGTGTGTGTGTGTGTGTGTGTGTGTGTGTGTATGTGTGTGTGTGCTGGGGAGGCTGGAGGACGAGAAGAAGCGCCAGTTCAGTATCTTAACGCAAAGTTAGTACCTCCACAGTGTAGCTTCTGCCCAACATGAGCAGCATCAGCCGGTCCGACCGCCGCTCGTAGTCCAGCACGACGTCCACAGCGGAGCGCAGGCCTGCGGTGTGCTCAGACAACATACGCGTTTCCTGCATCATCCGATCCTGCACACACCCAACCCCCCTCCCTTAAATCAGCAAAGCCACCGTCAACCAGTCCCTTCATGATAGACTCAAACTTTCATCACGAATGGAATTGTGGAGGGGGCCATGCGCCACCTGCTGTTGAGTGTAGCGCAGCTGCGACACAGCCAATGCCTCCGCTCGTTCCTCCGCCACCCTCCACTGTCGCAGGGCAGCATCCGCCGCCGCGCGCTCTTGAGCCTCCAATGCAGCTAGACCTTGGCTCACATCCTTCACGCGTACACACACACGCAAACATGCACTCACACACACACACACACACACACACGTACGCACACATACACACACACACACACACACACACACGCACGCACGCATACACGCGCACACACACACACACTTACACGTACGCACACATACACACACACACACACACAAACGCACACACGCACGCACGCATACACGCGCACAGACACAGACATACACACACACACACACACACACACACACACACACACACACACACACACATACACACACACACCCACACACAGCCATCAGTGCAAATACCATGTGAACAGGACAAGACGGATCTGCGCATTGATATGTGTCAAACTCTTTGTTGATCTTTCAACTAAAAGCTGCCTGCAACGCCACTCCGCGTTTAATACCTCGCATTACATAGTTCGAATGAGCTATTCTCTAGTTTCCATCCCCCTTCACCCATACCCCCATTTCTAGGTACACTACATAGTCCAAAGTCTCGAGAAGATGGAAAATCAGGAAGGTTTCGTTATATTTTTTCATATTTTTTTCATTGGGGAGATGTTGCGATTATCAACGCTTGGGAGTGAGGCGCCATCGACTCGTACCTTTTGTTTGCGCAGCAGTACGTCTCCCTGTGCAACAGATGTCTCCAGTTGGGCGGTGATGGCGGCGCTGTGATGCTCCAACCGTTGCACGCCCTCCGCCGCCTCCGCCACGCTCTCTGCCACCTGCGACTGCGATACCGCCACACCGCCCAGCGCGGCTTCCATCTCCGACAGAGTCACCTCCTGCGGCGGCATTCAACCGATGCGAGCAGGCCACCCATTAAATAAGTACATAGGCGACCTTACATGCCGCAACCCGTGAGGACATGCTCCAGTAATGACATTTAAAGCGAAAACGCTGCAGTGGTGATGGTTTGGTGCGCGTGAGCAATATCTCGAGGAAGGGGGGGGTTAAAGAAGTCCGATAAAATCAACGCGAAACAGCCAAACAGAAACAACCTCTGAACACAACCACACAAAAATAGAAGAAAGCACGTGAAACGACGCCGGACAGGACGATCAGGACAACCCACAGCAGACGATGCATGAAACATGTCATATACTATGGACACAGAGCTGCCGGAAACACTGACAGGCGACAATTGCAAGCAACGCTCACAGAGTAAAAAAAAAAAAAAAACAGGTAAAATGGTGTCGGGGGCGGAAGGGACAAGAAACAGGGCAGACACAAAATACCGAACCTAACCGAATGGACATAATAAAGCAAGGCGAGGCAAAGAGGTCAAAGCAGACGGTGGAACGGGTCACGGCCGCACTGGCAGCAAGCCAAATAAAATGTAGGGCGCAACTCCTTTCGAGTTGCGAAGCTAAGCCAATTGAATAGATAAAAAAGAATCGAAAAAAAGGAATGGAATGAACAGGACAGAACAAACGAAAGAAGAACAAAACCGTGTATTCATCATGTTGTGCAATGTGGTTGTGGATGACACAGAAGAAAAGAAACCCAAACAAATCAATAAATACAGCACAACACAATAAAATCAATTAAACAAAATAATAAAAAACGAATAAAACATTAAACAAAACAAAACAAAACAAAACAAAACAAAACAAAACAAAACAAAACAAAACAAAACAAAACAAAACAAAACAAAACAAAACAAAACAAAACAAAACAAAACAAAACAAAACAAAACAAAACAAAACAAAACAAACACCGGCTAGCGCGTAACATATATGCGCCAAAGTTTGAAAGTTAACGGGTCCACCGCTGAACATATGCGCCGCGATTCATTATCGTCCAATGGACAAAACAATGTATCCAAACCCCAAACGTCGCTGCATGATAATGGAACCAAGCGGTCATGCTACACACAGCATGAGAAACAGCAGAGCTCAATCAAAATATCAAAAAGTTAGACTGAGTGTCATGGTCGTTGCAATTCTCAGCATCAAAAAATGACTCTGATATATGTTGTATCAGATAGTGTGTGACATGTATTTTGAACAACGACCACAACTATCACCTGCTACACGTGAAATAAATGCACACTAAACGAATGAAGTGCAAAGTTGGGCGGCGACCACAGCGTAGGGGGTCATGCAGGTTGGGAAGCTGTCGAGCATGTCTGTGTGTGTGTGTGTGTGTGTGGGGGGGGGGGGGGGGGGGGGGGGTTGCCTGGGAGAGGAGTTTGGAGAGGACGGAAGAGAGGCTCTCGGCAGCGTCCTTGGTGGCTGTGTGCAGTGTGTTAATGAGCTGCTCGGTGTAGGCGTTGAAGTCCTGGTTCTGGATGAACAGGCACATGCTCTCCACGTGCTGCATGAAGTTGGAGTAAATGATGAAGTGGGTGTTGTCCATGTGCTCCGTGCACTCCTGCCCTCCCCCACAGGCACGACCCACACGCACCAGCATGTCAGCAAATGAGAGGGCCACACGATAGGCGATGGAGGGGGGGACCTACCCTGATGGAGCTCTCGGGTGTGCACTTGACGGTGTGGCGGCCAGCCTGACGCATGTGACAGTTGAACAGCGCCACCGCCAGTCTGGCCTGCTGCTCGCTGCTCAGCCGCTTGCACTGCCCCTCCACCACCCCCAGCGCCTGGCTCCAGCAGTCCGTGCCAAACATCTGATCCCAGGTAGAGCAGGTTCAGCGCGTACCAGCCAGAGGCAACAAGCCATGCATCACCCTTTATTTATTAATGATGATTATTATAAGAAAATATATGAGTCATACTAGCTTCCTTAGCACTTTGCATGAACCAAATAGGGACAGGCACACCTTGTTGAAGAAACCCTCCTTGGCAGCGCTTTCCTTCAACGCGTCGACGTGTCCTGCGCCACGTTCGTCGTCAGTTCATAATTCTGGGGATTCAATGTTTAGGCCCCGATGAAGGCGAGTGACGTGATGGGTGCTGTGAACGAAACTTCTTTCGGCGTACCTTTTCCGACGTCGAGCGCACCCGCCGGAACCAACTCGAAATGCGCCCCGGAAACCTCTGACCCACGCTGATCCGCTCCAGCACAAAATGCCACCGCCAAAAGCAGCAATGCCACTAAAATCCGCGGGCAGTATGTCCCCATCATGTCGTCCTATCACCGCCTGGGCCGTGTCTACTACGACTGTAGTTGTGTGCTCGTCACCCACCACCGCCTAGCCAAATAGCTCCCGGGCGACACACTCCGACGCTCAGCGGCTATGGGACACCAGGCGGCCCAAAGCGCGCAGAAACAATACCACGTTGCACACCCACCGCAGTCCTAGATCCACCAGAGCAGGCTGACTTCCCTGGAGTCGCCGTATCCCTTCCCTGCGCCTACCCGCAGCTACCGTGACTGCTGATCCTCGGGTACATCCAATATTCCATCGAATTTTGGCGAAAGCGGAGGTGCTGCAGCACGTCGTAGTCAAAGCACCGGCAGACTGCTACAGTGCCCAGCAGCTACGACTACTCGGGATACCGTGGATGGTTCAGCCTCTGACGTGCTAAAAGAAGAGTGTAGCGATATGGCTCCCCCTCCTCGCCATATTGAGCTGTCGACGCCTTATCGTATGACAGTCAGACTCCGCTACTCCGGTGGTGTCGGCAGCCGCGGTGTGGAAGCGCCAAGTACCGGTACAGTCCGATAATATAACAACGGATAGATATCAGATAGATGTACCAATAAATTTGATGAATCGCGGTTTCCTCACAGAAAGCATCCGATAGTACTGGAAATATATTATGGGCAGAGGCAGCAATATTCACAGGACTGCTACTGATGAGACGATTTGTATCCATATGCGGGAATAAATAAACAAAAAATAACATAATGGCATGCAAATTGAAATTGAATGACAACACTACCAGCAAGCTGGGCCGGCTGCTGTGTAACGGCCATCAGTTGCTCAGCCATTTGGGACACTTAGGGACACTTACGAGCAAAGATTGGGCTTGGTGCTCTTCGACCGGGTACACCTATCGAAACACCTATCTGCAATGTGTGCCGACGTTCCTCGGAGGTAAAAAAATTGTAAGCTATCGCAGTAATTGTCACAGTCTCCCAGCCTAAGAGGTAGGAGCAGGAACAATTTGTAATCAAGAAAAACAGATCTATGTCCGCTTGTCAAGAAATACAAAATGAAACTGCTACTCGACCTTGTCGATTCACGGCCCGCTCCCAGCGAGCCGGGGTGCCTACCTACCGGCCTAGGCCGATCGGCGTTCGAGAGGGACGACGAGCCTAATCTAGATCCCGCGTGACGTCGGTCTTGCCGAAGATAGGAGGAGAAAGGCTGGCGAAAAAACCCTCCTCATGTAGTCGCTTGTCGACTTGTTAGCACTAGCATCTCGTTGCCTAGTGCTCATGTACAAGGTAGCTATTTGTCATCCTAGTACTTTGTGTTATGCTATTAGCGGAACTCTATTCCCTATTAGTGGCGATCGGCTGGCCCTGCTGGTGCCTTCGCCGGCCGCCATTTCTCTCTTTCTCACTTCTCTAGGCACTACACCCGGCCCCCTTGTGGGGCCGGCACGGCCTACGTGTAACTATCCGTTCCCGATTCCGACAGGTTATGGACCCTCCACTAAGTTACACTAGAGAAGAGCGTGTGTAAAGCGATCCGCGCCACGCGAGTCCTACCTATTCCCGCGTAGTATAGCGTGCGTAAAGCGCTCGGCGCCACGCTAGTTATTCATCGTCCAACCGACCCCACGCTTCGCCTTCAAACAGGTTGTCCGCGACCGTCCTACCATCTCCCACGGAAAAACGAGAAGAGCGTGTGTAAAGCCCCCGGCGCCACGCTCGCCCCACCATGCTTTCAGTCTCACCTAGCCTTCAGCCTACCGGTGCTCTCGACCGGATCTGGTTGTTTAAAACCGACCCGCGAAAATTTGGCCCGTGCGTACTTTAATTAGTACTTTCATTGCTTTTCCCGAGGCAACGCCGCAACGCTCACCTAACTTAGCGAGGAGCTAACCTTTCCCACGGCGAAATGGGGGAGTCAACACGAGCAGCGCCCGTCTATGCTCTTGCGTGCCTACACGCTCCTAAAAGCTTTGTTGGATTTGCTTCTTCCTCGCCGGTCGCTCTCATGCGTCGGCTAATTCGCCCGTGGACAGTTTTTCCCGCTACATGTCAGACTAGTACATTACGCAATACATTTGGAACCGCGCCTTATCGGCAACTCGCCGGTAGCGGCACGTTCATGTGAGCGTATGTCGCTACACCTACCCGGCGTGAGACACACGCTACAAGCACTACACCTTAGATCAAGATGGCACCTTCCTCGACGCAAGCTAGGACGACGTCAAGACCTCGGCTACCTTGAGGGGGGTGTTAGCACTAGCATCCCGTTGCCTAGTGCTTATGTACAAGGCAGCCATTTGTCATCCTAGTACTTTGCGTTGTGCTATTAGCGGTACTCTATTTCCCCGTTAGTGGCGGTCGGTCGCCCCTGGCGGTGCCTACGCCGGCCGCCATCTCTCTCCTTCTCACTTCTCTAGGCACTACACCCGGGCCCCTTGTGGGGCCGGCACGGCCTACGTGTAACTATCCGTTCCCAATTCCGACACGACCCCGCCGTCGCATCTCGTAAACCCCGCCCCAAGTTCGTTGCCGCTCCTCCCGGCGCGACGTCTCTCCTTGTCGAGGTCCCCCGTGACCTAATGGGCAGGTGCGGGGGACCGTTACTGACAAACAAAGTGGAAAGCTAGCGCTCCTGCCTCCGAGCTTGTTTGTTCCTCCCCTCATTTCCCAAGCTTTTCCACAATGGTACCCGGGTACCTGTTTGACAATCCGTTCAGCGCCCGTACTCCCCCTTCTATCGCGCGTCCACCGAGTATCCTTGTGTTGAGTGTGGGGCTGTGGGCCTCCACGCTAACAAGGGCCCACACTCCAAACACTATGTATGCGTAACGGTAGTGGGTGTCAAAACATGGAGGAGAGGTCACCGTGGCCGGATCCGACGCGCCGCGCGGCACGGAAGTTTTCAAAAACCCTCCGTACGGGGCCTTCCTCTTTGCCGTCGTGTTGATCGTGTCGCTCCCCCCATCGCGACCATCCTCCTTGCCGCTTAGGTGTACTCCTTCCCCCGGGAGGTGTAGCTTGGGAACGTAGTCGGCAACCAGTGAGCGCCATGCCCGGGTGATACTTACCGACAGGATACCTTAGATCCGGTGTTGAATATATGCCCGTACCCTCCTCGCGCTCCCCCCAAGAACATTGGGCCCAACCGTATCATTCATTGGCAGGACGGTAATCACCCATGTGTCCTTGCATATGTTTCCGATTTTGTTGGAAGAATTAAGGGAGATCCGTGGGGCAAGGCAGGGCAAAAGATATTCGCCGGCTACGGACAAAATTTGATTCCCAAAGAAGCCCTCCGTACATGTCTTCCCGGTGGCGGTTTATCGTAATGCCCTTAGTATGTAAGCCATATAGGAAGCTTATCAGTATGCAAATTTTCGGCTTGGGGTCTTTTGTACATTGTTCTTTAAGTTTAGTTGGGTTTTTACTACTTCCTTGGGGAGGTCAGGGAACGTGCGTTTAAGTTGCGGGGTTTGGTGGGTAAGAAGAAGCGAGAAGTGCGTTGTAGCTATTTGTAATAGGTGAAAGCTTTGATGCAATAGACACGGAGTAGGTGGGGAAGCCATTGGACAATGTGTATGTGCAGGCGGGTCAGGATTCGGGTAATTTCTTTTGGGGAGTGGGGAGGGCCTTGTCAGGTGGGTCGGTTCTCGGGTCAATCAGGAACGCGATATTTACGAGGCTGAGGGTGTGTGGTGTGCCTATGCGGCTCATGACGACATGGATTATGTCGGCATGGTTTTTAGGCCAATGGGACTAGAGTGCTTGGCAAGAGGGATATTATTTTTGTATGATGATGCCGTGAGTATCCTTGAGGTTATTATCCGACCAGTACTTCCGTTTTCCGATTTGGACTTTGCGTATGCAGGATAAACGTGAGCGGGATGAGGCGTGCCCCACGAGGCCATAAATTAGTGCCCTACTCAATTGATGCGTCCATGAATTAGAGGCACACTTGATCAACACGTTCATGATAAGGCTAGGGATCAGCCATCGATACATCGTCGATAGTATCATCATCACTTGGTGATAGTGCCATCGATGTGCTAGGTTGCGACATCGACACTATGGCAGTAGTGCTAGAATCAATGCCATCAATTATCAAAACAATTGTAAAATATTGATTATCTAAGCCCGATGTATCGATATATCGTCCCAAATATCGATACATCGGCGATATTATCGGCTTCAATTGCCATCGATGTCAGTATCCCAAACTATCAACACCATCAACATCGACAATCCAAAATATCAATACCATCAACATCCATGTTGCAAAATATCATTACCATCAGCATCGACAAAATTTACTTGATCCCTAGCCTTTGTTCATGAAGTATTGCCCAATTTAATCAATATCTTCATTATTAGTTAATTGCCCCAATGAATCAATGCATGTACGAATTTCATACCCATTTTATTTATGGATCCGTGAAATAAAAGTGGCCTAATCGGGGCAACTAAATACTCACATATACTCTCCCGTCCTGACGGGAACGATGTCTGCGGAAGGTTTTTTGGCGAAGAAGGGTACGGACGGATCAGCGGTGGGACGAGGGTGTGGGAGCTGGCGGCTGATAGCTAGGAAGCATCGCTAGGGCACGGCGCTCGCTAGCAGTCGCGAGCCCTGTGAGTTTTATGTCTCCCTTGGGGGCGAGGCTTGAAGCTACGCAGGCTGGAGGAGGGTCGCAGCCGGAGGAGCTGCACGGTATGGCGGCGGAGGTCCTGAGGATCATCCGCCACCGGAAAAAACCCGGTACGGGGGGGTTTTTGGATAAGAATTCCCGTACCCAACATCTTTTGTGGCGCGGCGACTCGATCCCTATGTCCGACCAACCCCTCCCCTAGTCGGTACCCGGTTATCGACAGGCTGCCTCAGGCAGTGTACCTAGGGTTATCGTAACGTCACACCGCTCATAAAGGCGGCCCCCTGACAACGTAAACCACCGGGGGAGGGTACGGACGGCCACAACGCGATCGGATAGGTGTTAGAAACCGACGGAACAAGGACAAGGGACATGAGAATATTTGGCACGGGGGCAGAAGAGCCAGCCGGACATCGTTTGCAACCTAGTTACTTTCTCTTCTCAGCCCCCGAAGAGGAGGGAAGACTCGGCTGGGTGGCGAGTTGCGTCGGAAGGAGCAACTACTACCTCGGGCGGGGATGAGCACGGATCGAGACGGGACCGACGACGACGTGAGCGAGGGGTTTTCCACCTGCCTTTCCCCCGTAGCTCCGGCACGACCGAAGTCGCACACGAGCCGAGGTCAGGCAGGTTCGCCTCGACTAGGTCAAGATGACCACCTTTGCTGATCAGCGTCCCCGCTGCGGCAGGAGCAGGCCGCGTATCGTGGAGAATAGCGACATTTAATATTTCACACTTGTATGCAGACAGTACTTGTTTACGTGTATGTTATAGACGGTATCGCTACAGCCATTGGAGAGGTTGGGATTAGTGGTTCACGGTCTAGCCCAAGCTTATGAGTCCTAATTTGGCATAGCACAGAGGGCCCAGAGACTGCAGCCGGTTAATTTTGGTATTGCTGTAAACAATTTCAATTTCAATGGCCTAATCAATCGATGCGTCCATGAATCGGAATGATCATAAAACAAATGATGCAACAAAATTCGATGCATTGCCGTTGCTGCGGAAGCTTTGTATAGATAGAGGGGAAAGCGAAGTTGTTGTAATACGCAATCCCTTTAGTGCATGGCATATCGTTTCATGTTTTCACGTCGATGAAGGTCTAGAGGCTCCCGACCTGGAGAATTGGAGGGGGCGGGGGGGATTGCGCTGCTCTCCTCTATGAGTCATGATTGATCGAGAAACTTTTATTCGAGACTTGCATAGATGGCCATCCATACTACGTTGACGCCGCCTAACCGCCATATATGCTTCTTATTAGGTTGTGGCAATCCAGCGTTGTCGCTCACTCCGCGATATTGTATCCCCGGGACAAGACAGAGAGCTCAGTAACATATCAGTCCACCGATAAGCACACTTATTAACATGGGGTTGCGCTCCCCCGTCAAAATATAGCTCTCCCTGATAATGCTGCCACATTTTCTATTCAGCAAGCTATATTCGCTACGATGCGGCAAGACATCATAGGAGACTCTTGCTCCCTCCCCTCTTGCCGGCTCCAGCATCTCCGGCAACACGACCAAGCTTGCTACGTGGGAAGGAACGCAACCAAAAAATGTGTTGACAACACTCGCAACTTCCAAAAGTAATATACAAAAACTCTACCTCCAGAGACCGCAACAAACAAAACTACGTTGGCAGCACTCCTTGTCGTGTCCTCGACTCCGCCGCTTTTCGACCCCTTGTCGTTTTTGACCACGACACAATGTCATATCATCTTTAACGACTAGAATCGATGATGAAGAAGCGGCAAGCTCCACACGTGCGCGATTTGCAGCTCTCTATGGGCACGATGGCATTTGCGTCAGCAACAATTGAAATATAAGGTTTTTTTTACAACAAGTACCGAAAAGCCGGCTGTTATCGCATGGCGTTCCAAATACTGCCATATATGTCTTAGGAATAGGGTTTTACGTCAGGGGTCCATCCCTCTCCGTTGGCAATAACAAAAAAATTCAAATCATACATGACAATATTTATCGCTATAACTACACGGATGAAAGCTACTTGTTTGGTCAATATATCCACGATGCGCGGCCCGCTCCCGCCTCTCGAGGGCGTTGATCAGCCCTCTTAGTCGGCTAATTTGGGTCAAGTCGGGCCTACTTGACCTTTGCTCATGTGCGACTCTAGTCGTGCCGGACATAGGGGGGAAAGGCAGGCGGGAAAACCCTCATTCAGGTCGTCGACGGCCCCGTATCGTTCCACGCACAACCCCGTCCGATATTACAGCCGCTCCTCCCGTCGTTGTTGTCCTCCTAGCTTAGGCTTCCTTTCACTTCGGGGCAAGGGGAGAAAAACATGGTTGCAACTAACAACTACTCACTGTCGCTCATGCCTCCGCGACCAATTCTCTCATGTCTCCGGTCGCTCGCTACCTGCTTCCATCACCGGCCGATCCACGAAATTCCGTCTGTACCCTCCCCTCGCGATTCCCCTCCCTATACAGGCGTTGTGCTATCGCGATAACCCTTAGCACAACGCCAAAGGCAACATGTCGGTGGTGGGTACCGACAAGAAGAGTGGTCGGGGGGCACAGTGGGGTCGCGATCCTAACCAAAATAGTGTTGGGTACGGATATTTTAACCGAAACCCTCCGTATATGTTTATTCCGGCGGCGGCCGATCACGAGGATCGTCGCCGCCCGACCGTGTTGCTCCTCTACTCGCGGCTGGCATTTTCGATGCGAGTGTCGAGCCTCTCCCCCCTTGGGCCGGCTCGGCCTCAAGAGCGCTAGCGGACGTCTAGCCCTACCCTTACGTTATTTTCCTGTTGTCCACCGCCAACTCCAACACCCTCGTCCCTTACGTTCACCTCCACACGCTCATGATGATGCAAGCCCCAGCCCCCCAAATGGGAAAGTATCTATACAGTATATGGCACTGAAAAATCACATCGGACGGGCCGAGCGGGAGATCTTGGTGCTAGTTGGAAGCGTAAAAAAATAATTCTGAACCCTCCGCACATGGCTTCCCGACAACTGCTTATCGTGTAGATCCAAGCTGCCGGATTCACCCCTTCTAGCATCCAACCGTGCCAAACCGAGCACTTCTACATGATCACAAGCGCCCACCACGAGGTGGGGGTGAGTGCCGACGGGCCTACAAGCCACCCCCCTCCGGGGTCGCCGTCGCTGCGCCGCCGGCGGGCGCCCATACCGCAAAGGAGCTCAGAATGAAGTTCATCCGTGACGTTGGTAACCAGAATTCTTGCTTCAAGCCAAAGTCTCCTTCTTTCGGGATGGTGACGTTTCGCAAATTCGACAGATCATCGTAAGATTCGACGGTAGTGAAAGTTGCAGACGGACGGGTTAACGCAACTCATGGAAACGATGGGCAGGTCTCGCACACCGGACGACGTCTCAATCGTCCTAAATCATCGACTCTAGTCCATATCCGGGTCATGTGCATCACGGCTGCCAAGATTGGGTAAAATGAAAATTCGTTATGGACACGCCATTGTTCTTTCACGAAGTAATCGGAAGCACTTACATTTGCTTCAAGCCTTACCCTCGCGCCTTTTGTTGCTTAATTCATTCTATGTCACGGGATATATTAAACACAACCCTGCGTCTTGATTTCATGCTTGGGCTATTGCAAGAAGGTCTGGGGGGGGGGGGGAGAGGAGGCGGGACGAATGCGTTGATGTGGAGGCTGCTCAATGTACAAAGCCCCGCGGTCCTACATCACGGTCAAACGGCGATTGAATCTCCTCGATACATGCCGCATAAACGCCCACTTCCCGACTGTCCGCCTTCCTCAATTGACCGTGAAATGCCGCATATTGCCAAGCGTCGACGTATGCATATGGATCATTGGATGTCGTTCGCTCCCTCGGGAGGCAATCTCTTGGATAGAAGGTATTGGCAAGGGGGGAAATATGGGGGGGGGGGGGGGGGGGGGGGGGGGTCCTCAAACTTGACACCGAAGGGATCCCTTTCACTCCGGACGTCATTGAATGTATTTTGTATGAGATTACAAAGTTATCTATCCCAATTTGCTCATGTTATGCAAATATTGACCCCACTTTGCCGCCAACAACTGTTGTCCCACGGATGGTGCATCGACATGGGCATTTGCCGGCGTACACACGCACGAGATGTCGGTGTTGCTAATGGGCTTGCGAGTGCGCGCCCTCAAGTGCGCTCCCTCCGCTCCCCTAGGAGTAGCCGCCGATGCGCAGGAAGGACAAAAAACGATTTCTTGATATTATCTATTGGTACAATAATAAATCCACAAAAGTCGCAAAATGCTTGCCTTTAAATTGGGAAGGGCAAAGCATGCGCGAAAGGCTCAACATGATTTATCTACAATACCTTTGCTACCTAATGATAAAACCGATGCGTGATGCAAGCGCATCGCCACAGAAGGAAGTATTGGCCTTATATATCTTCAACTTGTTGCTAAAGTGCGTTTCACGGGAAGAACCGACACAAAACCAAGCACGCGGGTCGTCAGGGGTTAAAAGAACGGAATCCCAGCAACCCTCTCGTAGGCTGTAATCAACACTACCGGCGCAAAACGTTTTGGGCCTCAAAGCGAGCATATACTTATACTATACGTAGCCGAGCTTTAGCAACGCATGGCCAACAAAGCGTCGCGTTTAATATAGTGCCGATTGATTCATGGCTTTGAAGAAAACAGAATAAGGGGCCATTCGGGGCTCTCCATGTTGGCTTCAGTGCGAGAGATTTTAGAAGATGTGAAAAATATGGGACTTTTTCTGTCCGCGTGTCGATGGTGTTTTTAATGCAATTCCTTCAAATTCGTGTATTATTATGGGGTTTCAGCCCGTGATTTTGCCGGGGAGCGCACATTTTAAGCACCTATTGACAGGTAAGAGCACATATTATGGAAGCTGTGGCCTTGTTTCAGTTTCTGGCCCGGTCCCTATGCTCTTTATGTGAAGTGATACGTGCAATGGAAGAGCGCTTGAGACAGCTGCCATTTCATATCCGCTGTAACACATCCTTACAAGCTTGGATCCGTCGTCCTTCCGAAGCATGGCACGGCGCTTTTCCTCGAATTTCAGCCTATAAAATGTGGCCCGCCGGTGCGAAGCCACCCCCCTCAACGGTGCGTTGTACGCTGCCAAGTGCTAAGAAAGCAGCCTATGCTTGCCCCCTATAATCTATAGCTAGCGCGCCATTACATTCCACTGCAGAGTCACATTCCACACAAGACTCCCGATATGATGCACCTAAGCATTTTATCATTGGCTGTCCATTATTTTATCATTTTACCATTCGCAAGCGTGACCCTTGCCTTATCTGAACCGTATTTCAGGATGTTCCGAGTTCTCGCCCACAGAGTCACGCGGCGGTAGTGACATGGGAGGGATGGGCACATGTTCTAAAGCGGGCAGTGTCGTTCTCGGGGTTCCTCCTCCGAGTGTGTGATTGACAGACGCACCGATCACGGAAAGGATGATGCGAGGTGGCACGAACTGCATGGAGGCACTGAAAGGCATTCACCGCCAGTGCGGCCGAGGCCCACCGGCAGGTGAGCGGCGGACAGCGTTGGCAGCGGAGATGGCAGCGTAGGTTTGAAATGAACCCTTTTCCTTGCGGACCTGCACCCACGGCGCACGTTCAGTCCACAGGCAGGGCAATCGGACGCACACATGGTTTGATAAGCTTGACGGTGTGGCGTATGGACGACCTCAATACTTGGGACATAAGGCATGCATGTGTTTAAACAGGAATCGTTGCATGTCGCTCGACCGAACCACATCCCAAATCGACAACACAACATTTCGCGCCATCCGCAACGCAACTCGCAGCCAAATGTTTCGCACGCGCTATGCAAAGCATTGCATTGGCACGCCTCTGATGCATCAATGGACTGTGCCATTCTAATATGGAGGGGCGCGAGGGGCGGCGGCACCTTGGACTTGGACGTAAAATCCACGCGGAGGAGTCCGAAGCGGTAATTGTAGCCATCCTACGCCACCGCAAGCGCCAAAGGGCACAGGAGCAGTTCATTGACACAAAGTGAGACGGCAGGTGTGCAATAGCAATCACGCGACATGGTGCCAGGCACAGATGAGAGCACTTCACATAGAAGAAGAAGAAGGGAGGCTGCAGCGACGCACCGCCCACTCAAAATTGTCCATGAGGCTCCAGTAGGTGTAGCCAGTGACGTTGACACCGTAGTGACACACCGCCTCCCACACAGCGTTGAGGTAGGAGACGATCTGCCGTTGCCGGAGCCCATCCTGTAGCTCCACATCGGGAGCCCAGTCGCCTTCTTGCGGACAGGCGCACCCGTTCTCCGTTATAATGATCTGACGTGCAGAGAATCACAAGTCCAGCGCGTCAGCTGCTCAACATCGCCACCACATCAGCGCAACTAGCTGCAGCAGCAGCAACAGCAACAGCAACACTGAGACCAAAACAAACTCTAAAAGCATCTACACCAACAGCAAAAGCAGCAATAGCATTGCAAGCAAAACACAACCCACACCAGCAACAATAATGGTAGCAGCAGCTCGAACGGAAATCAAGCAAATGGGACCCTAACTACAAACTGATTGAACTGAAATGAAATGCGCATGTTCCAAGTATGCCATCGGAGGCCTTTGGAACACAACAGCTGACAGTGCTTATGGTTCAGAATGGTAGGGGACAGCTGAGGGGCGATTGCCAACCTTAAACGGTACATGTGCGGACAACCAATTCGATCAATCTATATGGAAGCCACTGTGCTTTTGTACTTTCTGTATACGTACTGCCCAGCTTGCGCGAGCGCGGGTGGACGTGGGCGCCTGTGCGTGCATGCGTATACGCGCGCGCGCGTGTGTGAGTGAGAGAGAGAGTTTGTGCGTCTGCCTAGGTGAGTACATGTGGGCGTGTCCGTATGTGTGTGTGACGAGAGAGCGTGGGGAGGGGTGTTGATCCAACCTCGGGGCCGCCGTAGCGATCATGGATCCAAACCAGCTGGTTGCGGAGGCCCCACGGCACCAACTGTAGCCATGGCGGTGAAGCCTGAAGCAGCCAAACAA